>LPNX010677826.1:0-27332 GCA_001517045.1 Pseudotsuga menziesii
TTGGATACAAAATTATAGTCATGCATTAGTACAATCTGTGTAGATTGTACTAACATATTTTGTTTTTAATAAACAATAAGTTAATAATGAATAAAGCTACGTCTTCCAACATGACTATTTACCATAATTTCATTACGTAAGAACATACTGTCAAACAATTGCTAAAATGACATATCAATTTCCAATGAAAAAATTCTGAAAAATAACAGATAGAAAGCTAACACGATTGTTTACAACTTTTGTTTTTACTCGAAAGTGAAATTCTAAACACAAATACAACTTTTCTTTGTTCGAAGTTGAGAAACATGTAAAAACAAATTCGATTTTGTCATAGACCCCCCCAAAATAGACACCCAACTTCATGATTTCACCCAGGGCACTGTGAGATATTCTATTGTGTTCATAGACAACAATTCTTGATGCTTCTTCCCATAGATGCATTGGAATATTTTGATCATATATCATTATCTTCACTGTCTCCATGATGGTTCTGTTCTTTCTTTCCACAACACCATTTTGTTGAGGATTATAGGGAGTAGTTAGTTCCCTCTTGATTCCAGCATCTTTACAAAAGGCTTCAAATTCTTTTGAAGTATATTCTCCACCATTGTCTGATCGGAGTGTCTTGATTCTTTTGTCTGAAAGGTTTTCTATCAAGGCTTTGAACTCCTTGAATTTTTGAAACACTTAGTTCTTTGCTTTCAAGAAGTATATCCATTTTTTTCTTAAATAGTCATAAATAAATGTAATATAGTATTCAAAACCACTCAAGGATGTGGAGGACATTGGACCACATACATCTGAATGAATTAATTCCAATGTACCTTTAGTTTTTCTTTCACTCTTTGGAAATGGATTCTTGATATTCTTTCCTTTTGCACACCCTTTGCAAATGCCTTCATGGTTGTTCAAGTCTACTAATCACGTCACTACTTTGTTCACATGAGGTAGTGCTTTGTAATTTATGTGGGAAATCCTCCTATGCCATAGTTCACTAGGGTTATTAGTCTCATGAATAAGGGTTGTTTCTAAATGTCTCTTGAGTTTATACAGGCCTCCTTTTTCTTCACCGATGACAACTGCATCTTCAATTGACTTTCCTTTGGGCCACATGAGTACTTTTCCATCTATGAATGCAACTCTATATCCTTTCTTATCTAATGATGAGATAGAAAGTAAGTTCTTCTATAGACCTGGTATGTATAAAACTTCCTTCATCTTCATGGGGTATCCTAAATCAAGCTTGTAGCTTGCTTCACCAATTCCTTTGATTGGATATTGATAGTCATCTCCTAGAGATACTTTTTGAGGAGAGTTCTTTTCTTCAAGTTTTGACAGAATTTTATTTTTTCCCGTCATGTGCCACCACTATCAATAAGCCATGTGTCTTCTCTAGGTGTTACAGACCCTGTTGTACAGGAATAAACACCTTATAACCGAAGGTCTGGGGTTACCAACATACTCATAAAACTTGTAGGCAATCAACTTTAAAGTACATAAAGGAAATAAGAGGATAGTATAGAATCACCCAATTCACGACAGTTGATCCTAGCTTTGTCCTCTTCCATTCTGCTTCCGCTCCAAAGCCTTCAGGGATGCTTCTCCTTCACCTGTAAAGAACAAATCCTCCAAGTGCAAGATTATACATGTATATAGAACATGTTAGATAAATCATATATATAGTGCTTACTCATAAATATTCATCAAACCATGATACATGAAAGAAATTCAAAACAAATTTGGAAGAAGGATTCTCTTTATTAACAATAGTGAATGAGTTAAGATTACAACCCAACGCTTGAGACAAGGACTCCTCTGCAACCAAAGGATTCTGAGTTCCGCTTCTCCAAAGACTTATGAATAGACACCACCAGCATAACTTTTCTCTCCAAGTATGATTGATTAATACCCTCCCTAAGGCCTTTATTTATACTTAGTGAAATAAGGCAGTTTCGAGGGTTGAGGAGGTTGAGACAGTTAAGATGGTTATAGTTAAGGGATTGACAAATCTCAAATAATCGTGATTTATTATTTTTAATGTCAAAGGAAGATGTACGCAGGTATTGATACTGGAAGCCCACGTATGACACGCGAGTTTCTCTAAGGGAATCCCGCGTACAAATCTATACGCGGGTTGCAATTACAAAGACTCACATACAGTATGCGACATGCTGTAGGAAAAGTCACGTATGTACGTGGGTTGCATATAGGCAAAGGCACGTACAGCAATTGACATATTCAAAGGTAAAAATGGCAAGCTATATGGATAATGAATGTAGTTCATAACATGCCCATCTATAGTGTTTTAGGCAACCTTCAATCCATAAGTGTCCTTTTGTGTGCCAACATAGGGTATGTCGACACTCAGATGGAGAAGTTCCATTTAGGTAGATAACAGACCCAGAGAGTGCAAAGAATAGTACACACTCTTTTGCATCTTCTTCTCTTGCTTGCTTTCTTTGAGGTCCTTCTTCTTCTTCATCCTCATCTTCAACTAAATGTGCATGATGTCTTTTTTTTTGTTCCTCTTCTTGTATTCTTCTTTCTTCAAAGGACAATTTCTTGGCAATGTGTCCTATCTTATCACAATTGAAACATTGAAAGTTGGAGGAGTCCCTCTTTGGGAAACTTTCTCTTGTTCTTTGTAACCTTCTGGGAGGTTGAGACTCCTTGTGGTTTCCCTTTTTGAAGTTGGGTTGACTTCTTCTTCTCTTGGTATGGGTGTCTAGGTCTTGATCATCTTCCTTTAGTATAGATTCTCTATTGGCCACTCTAGCATCCTCTTGAATACAATCTTCCCATACAATATCAAAATTCATGCTTTCCTTTCTGGCACACATAGTTTGGATGAATGAATCCTAGGGTCTAGTGAGACCATTGAGATAAATCATAACCAACTCATATTCATCAAGGGTGTCTCCAATGAATTCTAGTTGTTCCTTGAACTGGGATACCCTTGTGAAATAGTCTTGGATGGATTCTCCATGACTCATCTTGGTGCTCTTCAATTGAGCTCTTAGATTCATCTTTCTGTTGATGTTTCTTCTTTCATACATCCTTGCTAGGGAATCATAAATCTATTATGGAGTCTTCTTGGATGACACTTGAGGGATCAAGTGATCCTTGATAGAGTCAGCAATAATCCTTTGTGCCCTAATCAGATCCCTTTTGTGCTTCTCCTTAGCTTCAGCCTCATTAGGTTTTGCAACTTATTTCTCGATATATTTTTCAAGATCATTCTCCTTAATAATGAGGCCAATTCTGTATTTCCATGTTCAGTAATTCTCTATGCCTTCTAGTTTGTTCTCAAGCTTGGTGCTTAGGGCCATCTTGTCAAGAGATTACAAAAAATTGAAATTCTTGAAAATGAGAAACTGATCTTACTAGGAGATGCGCTTGACTAAGGAGAGATGACTGGTGTGCTTGGTTTTTGGAGATCTCAAGTCCTCACCTTTCAAAACTGACTTGCAAGATTCTGTAGTGCAGTTTTCTAGTCCAGCGTCAAACTAGGGTTTGAATTTCCTGGATATATACCCACTCAAAAATTTCGATCTTAGGATTACTGGATGCACTCTAGGAGGGCACAACTTTCTATGCAGTCAGATCTTCAAAAATCCAATTTTCTTCGAAACCCTAATTTCTTGTCGGAGAGGGAGAGATGGATTTTTCACCTTGTGAAAGTTGTCCTATTCAGGTTAGCTCTGATACCATGTTAAGATTCTATATGCTAAGCTAGATTATTAGCATTCAATTCAATTTTTCAACAATAGAACATATAGGATCACTAAAAGAAACAATATCACAAGATCAACACAGATTTACCCTGGGAAAACCCTAAAGAGAAAAACCCAGCAAGAAAATATTCCTCAATATAGATGATCAAAAAGATAAAAGATAAAATCTCAGACTGGTCCTTCTCCTCCTTGCAGATAAAACTCTCTCTCTCTCTCTCTCTCTCTCTCTCATGCGCTACACAAGCGTGTGTCTGTGTGTTTCAAATGAGGAGTGCCTCTCTTTATTTATATTCTGCCTCTCACTTAACTTTTCACTCAACTAAGTCGGCCCTACTAAACTTGACCGAGCCGACTTCTCTAGGAGGACTAAAAAACAACTTAATATTAAATTTATGAGGGTGATAATGACCCAACTTACAACAGAGGGTTTTCCTCATGAATCTCTACTGACCTAATACAATAATATCATCCTGATGGAGGAATAATAACATCTCCGAAAGGTTCCATCAATAAAATACATTTAGAATATTCTTTTAAGTTACAATAATTCAACACTCCCCTTAACGAGAAGGGTATTCTACAACAACAACATTTGATATCAATGAGAAGCTAAGGGAAGATTGAGGTATGAGGAAATCACTACAAAGAGGGTGGAAATAATTATTCTTATTGTAAGATAAATGCAAGACAACTCAGATTTGAAATTGGCAAATGCTACACTCCCACTTTCGAAACACTTATAATCCTAATACACTTTCTATGGACATGAACGATGGGGACCAAGAATATCAAAAAACAAATGAAATCAAATTAAGTGGGTACAAAAACACTTAATAACATGTTTAAGAATTAAATCCAACACTCCTTATGATATTCTCCTAAAGGAAACAACACTATACCCGATAGGATTGGAATCACTAAGAAGATTGATATTGTATAGATAAAAAATATTAACATGGAAAACAATAGGATTTCAATTAAAATTATCCAACACAAGCTGACAGGGAGGAAACATGGAATCATTGTGTAGAAAATCATTTGAAGAATGGAATCTTGAATAAGAAAGGTGCTCAATGGATAAAAAGGTGTCGAAAAGTCATGTACAATAATGATATAGAAAGGGAAAATAGAGGAAACATGCCAAAATAAAACAAGAATACTACTTATACAACTTCAACATAAAAGTGGAGATCAAAGTGTAAAACCCCATGAATATTAACATCCCATGACATCAAAAAACAAGTACTAACAAAACTAAGAACCTTCTCACACAAGTTGAGATGCGAAAAAGAAAGATGGGAATAGCCTAATGAGACATGAGATGAAATGTCACATAGACTATGTGGAAATGGAGAGGTAGAAACTGAGCAACATGTACTCCTACATTATGTAATTCACGTATAAAAAAAGGAGATGTTGAATTCCATATTAAATACTAGGAATAAAATTTTCAAGAGGATCTTCATAGACTCGTACAATAAGGATGGTTGAGAAGATTATGAAAAAAAGATACAAATGGTTGAGAGTAGAGCCAACAAGGAAACTATCCCTTGATGTAGAAAAAATAATACTAAAGTCACTTGAGTAGATCAGTGCATGGTTTGGGCTTTCCATTATCCCACTAGATCAAGTTATTGTAATTTCCTACTTTATTCTCTAGGTAAATGGTGCACATAATGATAACTATGTGGTCCCATATGGTTATTTGGCCTCATAGATGGTTCAATAAAATTTATTAGAGTAAGTTAACTACTGGATAAAATAAACCAATTTTCGATTGAAATTCTTCCCCAAATTAGGTTGGAATTTTTTCAAATGTTATAGTTCTACTTTATTAACGAGAACTTTAACCAAGGAAAAATGTCATTAGGGGTTTTGGAACATTTTAATATGACTCGGATTGTCAATGTTTTGAAAAAATGAGTAGATCAAGGTAGGACTTTTCCTCGCTAGAAAAAATACTCACATGATATGTTGAGTTTGTCCACTTATTAACACCCTCCAAATATAGCTATTTATTTCAATCCATTAATTAAGCCCTTGATAATGGTAGGGGATACATATTGAATAAAAAATATAATTTTTACATAAATTAATCATAAGTGTATTTATATAATAATGTTTTTTATTCTACAAAATAATTATAATAACTAAGATGCTCATTCATATTTATATGTTGGGGGGGGGGGCGGGGGCATCTTATAGTTAGTTGGGTTATGGTGTAGTGGTATATCCATGATAACTCACCATAACTAATTTATATTCTATGATTAATGTATTTTATATGGATCATTGCTCCAACTTTGTTTTTCTAGTTAAGAATTACCAAATCTGTAAAAATTAATTCACTTTACTCTATCAAAATTTTGGAAAACCTTTAGTAAGTTTTAAAGAATGGACTTTTAAACTACACTATTTACATCATTAGATCACAAAATAACCATATTAACAACCCAAGCGGATAATTCAGTTAGTTGTCACCAACAGTGTTGACCATTTGACTAATTCTATGTTAGTGAATTCCTAATTTAAATCCCCTTGGATGAGATGCACTAGTTTATAACTACACATTTACTAAATATGACAATGTCCACAAATTTTAAAAAATATGTCTAAAATTTCCTCACAAATATATACTAAAATTTTATGATTACTCATATATTTCAAAATTTTTGTTTTCTTTCAACTGTTAAAAATATAACAATAGTTAAGAGTTGTTGAAAAGCATAAACTCAAAAAACAATTATTAATACATACTTGCTATTGAATGATACAAACTTAGAAAATACATTTTTATTAACTATATGTAGGAATCAAATAGTCTTATGTACTTCCCAAGTATCATACAGAAGTAGAAAGTTTGAAGAGAGGCGATACCCCTATCACTATAAGGGTACAAGTCCACGGAATGTCCTCAACCCCAAATGCATAATATAACATTATTGTCAATGTATGTAAGTAATGTAAATCTCTAGAGAAACATAAACATGTTTGTTCACTAAATGAATGGATAAATTGAACTACACCAATTTATCAAGTACATTAAAAATGTCCTCTTGAACTAGGACCATTCTAACACCAAGTTACAAGGATAGTTAGCAAATGAAAAAATATTTATCATTTTCGTATTCTTATAGTAACCAGCATAGATCCAAATCCTAGTTTCTATCAAGCGCCGAGAGGGATCAAATCTTTGTAGGTGTAAAGCTCTTCTTAAGTATTGCACTCAAGTATCAACTTTGGTGTGGTTTCAGACCAAAAGACACATATTTTTATTTAATGTCGACATATAAGATTTTTATTATTAATATTTAATGCTATTTATGACCGACTTATAATATTTTATATCATTTTTTATTTTGTTAAGAAAGAACATAATTACAACATCTTCCCCATACATGGTTTTAAAACCATGTGCAATGCCCTCCTAAAATCATGGGTTGTTTAGGAGGCCTTGTACATGGTATTAAAACCATTTGCAATGACCTCCTAAACCATATACAATAAAACCATGGGTTGTTTAGGAGGCCTTGCACATGGTTTTAAAGCCATTTTCAAGGCCCTCCTAAACCATGTGTTGTTTAGGAGGCCTTACACATGGTTTTAAAACCATGTGCACGACCAACATTTTTTTTGCAGATAATTCATTTTTTTTTATTTTTTTTTATTTTGTTATGTAGGAACATTACAACATCTCCCCCATATTTTGTTGTTTTTCTGATCGACATTTTTTTTGGTCAATAATTAAATTTTTAAATTTTTATTGTTTTGTTAGGTATGAACATTACAACATCTTCCCAATATTAGGTTGTTTTTGTGGCCGACATTTATTTTGGAGGATAATTACGTTTTTTATTTTTAATGGCTAACATTTACAAGAGGAACATTACATAATGTTACAAGATCTCCCCCATACTGGGATGTAGAGCGCCTCTCAATGCAATAAGTATATTAAATCCACCATCATTTATGACTTAAGGAAATGGTGAAAGGAAATTACCTATCATCCTATTAGGCTATCAGTAGGTGCATAATCATGATCTAATAGAAATCAACAACGTGTGGAAGTAAAATATTCATAAACAAATCATGTGCTTTTAAAGTGAAGGTGACAATAGCCCACAAAGGACATAAAGTCTAGGGAAGTCCTAATCACACTAACAAACCAGAATCATCCACTTACCTAAAAAATGATCACATGATAATTATTATTATATGCACCTATTTTCAAATGCACTTGATAATTGACACTTTGTAAAATACTTTGGAAAGATGTATGCAACTTGATCATCTGTAGGGAAAAAGGTAAACACAATATTGGTCAAGCAGGTTTAGCTTCGCAGGCTAGTGTTTCGATTATATTTATGCAATGGATCACCCTCCTCTATCGGATCCTGATCTAGATGAGAGGCGTAAAATACTAGAGTCTAGCTTCAGAAGAATAGTGGCATCTCAACCTTTATCGAGTAAAACTTCTGCACAAAAATCGAGGTTTGTTAAAAGGGATACAATAATGAAAATGAAAATTTCCTCAGCTGCCTCCAAATATAAGGCAATTGTATTATTTGAAAAATGGTTAGTTGTCCACTTGACAGGTCTTTGGCCTTCTCCTCAATCCATTGAAGTCTAGCTAAATAAAAATTGGTTGTCGTTGATTCAGGGTGACGCTCAACAAAATTTTGTGGAAGATGTTCCTTTGTCTTTCTCTTTGAGAAAAAGGTGAATCATGACCTAATTTTCAAAAATGGGTCATACTTTGTGGGGCCAAGGGGAACGTATCTCAACAAATGGGATCTATATTTTGATCCAGAGAAATATAATCCATTGTTGTTCTGGTCTGGGTTAAACTCCATCACCTCCCTTTGCATTGTTGGCATGATGAATATCTCAGAGTCGTAGGGAACTCATTAGGGAAATATATTGACACATCGAAGCCAAAGTCTCCAATGTTCTCATGCGCAATAATTTGTGTAGAAGTGGAATTAGAGAAGGGCCTTCTAGAAGCAACTTTTTTTTTATGGATGTTTGGAACCATCTCCAAATGGTGGACTATGAACAAATCTCGTTTAAATGCAAATTTTTCCATGAGAATGGCATTTTCGCAAGACTTTGCCCAAAAAGGAAGCAACAATACATAGAAGAAGCTACATGTGAAGAGTCAAATAAGGTATCCAGGAAAATAGGGAATAAGACAAACCCTAATCCACTACAATTTCCATCTAAGAAGAAGATACCCGAAAACAGGTTTCATTTTCTCTCCTTAGAAGATAATGAAGAGGAAAAGGGAGAGGACAAGGGCAAGGACGATGAAGAAATAAAGGAGTTAGAAGTTGGACCTGTCATGGTCGAAGTGGGTCATGAGGAAAACTATGTACCAATCCTACCTACTTAAGATTATGTAGAAGTTAGATCACAATCCTCTCTAAGATCAACATGCTCAGTAACTAGATCTATATCAAAGTAACATCTGGAGGAAACATCAGAAATAAAAGAAGAAGAAGAAGCAGAACCTTAGGCATAAAAAGGAAGGAAACCTAATAAAACCCTAAGGGACTTGTAAGCAACACGAGAAAAGGCGGCGGGTAAACAAACCAGCCTAGATCAACATATAAGAATTATCTCGTCTAGAAAGTAATTTCAAGGAGAAGCCGAGGAAGAGAACAAAAAGTACTACGAAAAAGGTCAAAAGAAATAATGAAGATAGTCTCATGGAATTGCAGAGGGTTAGGAGTAAAATAGAGGTAGTTAAGAGACTCATTAAAAACTTTAGAATACGCCACAATCTTCATGCTCCAGGAAACTAACATTCATGAGATGGATCTAGAAAATATGTAATGGGATTGATATGGTCCAATGGTGAAGGTAAATATGTTAGTGCCATAGAAGCATCAGGAGGGCTTCTAACATGGTGGGATAAAAATTGTTTCAGGCTTAGATCATCATCTGAAAGCCATCATTGGTTATTTGTGGAACTTGAGGATATAAACAATAAATAGTTTTTTTGGGTTGGAAATGTCTATGGACCTGCAAACCATGGGAATAAAGAATAATTTTGGAACTCCTTGGAGCTACAACATATAGGGAAGATGCAAAATTCTTGTATCATTGCAAGGGATTTTAATGTAACAATATCTGGGGAAGAAAGGAGAGGAAGCACCGAAATTCGGGACCCTTTTGGAAAAAGGTTAGAAGGCCTTATGGCCTCTTGAAATTTGATCGACATCAAACCGAAAAAAATGAAAGTTCACATGGAATAACAAAAGAGCTGGATCGGGACACATCGTTGCAAGACTTGAGAGATTTTCCGTAAGTACTTCTTTCCTAAGCAAACCCTCAATTCTGGAATCAATTTTTTTGGCCTCTATGGCTTAATATCATGGAACCATCTCTTTTTTCTTCTCTTCTATTGTGAATTTGGGGCCTATTACCTTTATATTTAATCATGTTTGGATGAAGTCAAAAGGTGTGCTCGGTGTAATTTAGGAGGATTGGAACTCCTTTGTTATTGGCTCCCCAAGCTTCATTTTGGAAACCAAGCTCATAAAGGTTAAGGTGGATCTCAAAAAATGGGATGATTTGCATTATAAATACAAAAGGGAGGAAAATAAATAAATGTTAGCTCAAAATTTTACAAGAAAAAATGGACGAAGCACAGGTCTTGAAGGAAATTCTGATGCGAGAAAAGGAACTGGATAGAAAATTCCAAGAATTGGTAAGCAAAGAGGAGGAGGAATGGTGTTTTCACTCTAGAAGCCTATAGATAAATGGAGGGGATAGAAACATAAAGTTATTTCATAATTATTGTATGGAGAGGCAGAGGAAGAACACCATAACTGAGCTTATCAAGAATAATGTAGAAAAGTTAGTAGATCAGGGAAAAATTAAGGAGGAGATTAAATAGTTTTTTGAAAAACTACATTGCGAGGAAGAGGATGTATCTTAGGAAGAAATGGAGAAAATGAGTGAAGATATCCCCTTCCTTATCTTCAAGGAAAACAATGAATTTTTTATCCTTCCCATCTCTGAAGAGGAGGTCCGTAAGTTTGTATGGTCTCTTCACCCAAACAAGGCGCCTAGGCCCGATTGGTTTACTATAAGCTTCTATAGATGGTGTTGGTTGATTATTAAAAAGGATATGATTAGAGAGTTAAATTGGAGTAGAAGCATATATAAGATAGGAGGCACCACCAAATATTCCTTTTTGGACCCGATCCCAAAAGAAAAAAAACCATCTTCTATAAAACGCTTTAGGCCAATCTCCTTATGCAATTCGTCTTACAAGATTCTCACCAAAATCATATCCAACATAATCAGGAGGTTTATTCCAAAGCTAATATCAGCAAATCAAGGTGGTTTTATAACAGGGAGGTAAATATTCAACAACATTATTATGGTGAAATAGGCAATTCACTCCAATCAAAAAAGAAAGGAAGCAGGAATGATTATTAAACTGGATTTAGCCAATGCTTTTGATAGGGTAAGGCATGATTTTATCTTCTTAGCTCTTCTAAAATATGGATTCTCCAACAATTTTATAAGATGGATTAAATCTTATATCAACGCTTCTTGGAAAACTCCTCTTATGAATGGTAGTCCCACATATTTCTTTAACATTTCCCGAGGGATTTGTAAAGGATGTTCCATGTCTCTCTTCTTATATATTTTAGTGGCAGATTCCTTGAACATAAGGCTTAATATACTTCTGATGGAAGGAAATATCCCAGGTTTAATGTTCATAAGGGGAGTTCAACTGATGAATCGTGCTTAATTTGTAGAGGATACAATTCTTTTGGGATGTGCTTCGGTGCATATTGATCGAAGGTTCAAAAACTCCTTGGATATTTTTCTCAAAACCTTTGGGGGTCAAGCCAATTCTAAAAAAATATGCTTGTATGGTTGGAATTGTAAAACAAAGACTTTGAGAGACATATCCTTAGCCTTTGGATTCAAGGTCAATATGGATTGGAACTCCTTCAAATATCTGGGGTTGCTTATCACCAGGAAAAAATCCAATTATGCCACTTGGACTCCAATCATTCAAAAGATAAAAAAATAAGGTATAGTCTTGGGGAATGAGATAACTTAACTTGGCAGGAAAAGTGACTCTTATAGAAAAAAGTATCTCCTCTTATCCTATCTATATCAATTCCATGCTTTTTCCCCCAAAAGTAGTCATGAACAATATTAGCATTGAAATTAGAAAAAATCAGTGTCAGGGAGGCAAAACTCAAAGAAAAAAATTCCATCTTGTGAACTAGAATTTTTCAAAGTGCCTATGATGAAAGGTGGACTTGGACTGAGAGATCTAGGACAAATGAATATAGCGATGGGAGCTAAATTATTCTGGAGGATGATTTCGGGAAAAAAATTGATGGAAGGAATTCATGAGGAAGAAATATATAAGGAAACATAGGCTACGAAGCCTTGACTACAATTGGGATGGGAAAGGCACTCAAATTTGGGAACTATGCAATCCTTTGTTGGCCTAATTAAAGACACTCTCTTATGGATTCCTAGGAATGGAAAAAGAATTAAAATTTGGTCGGACAATATTTTTTGGCAACACCTACTAGGGGTTGTTCCAAATGTTGAAGGCACTCATGTGTGGACGCAAGAGAGTAACCTCCTTAATTTATTTGACATCTTAGAATGGAGGAGATTAGGGGCTTGGAAAATATGGAAAATCTTAAATCCTCCTCTTCATATTCAACATGAATATATTCTTTTCCTTTCTCATTTGCATGGGAAATCCCCTATTCATATTCACGAGAAGGATAGTGGAGGGTGGGTTCATTATGGAGTTTACACTGTCAAAGAAGGATATAAAATTCTCGAGGATAGAGCACCTCGGTCGTCTTCCAATTTCTGGTGTAAGGTATAGAATCCACACTGTATCCCAAAAAATTAATCATTTTTTTTTATTGTTAGAGCATAATAAATTACTCATCGTTGATAACCTCCTAAAGAGGGGGATTGAAGGTCCCTCGCAGTGTGTTCTTTGCAAGTCCTTTGTTGCACATGATAGCCGTCTCTTCTTGGATTGCAAATTTCCTCAAAGGTATGGGATAAATTACTTGGGAACCTTTGCATAAATATCACTATGTCGAAACAAATTCAACTGATGATTCATAATTAGAAGAAGCACTACCCAAGCACTCTCAAAAGAAGAAATTGTTGAAAAGAGTCTAGAAAGAAATTCCTATGAATATATGTTGGTAAGTATGGATAGCAAGGAGCAAAGTCATCTTTGACGATAAAAAAGCGGATCCCATTAGAGTGGATAACAAAGCTATCAACATGATTTATGAAAGTTTAGATTCCAAGAGTATTTTCTTTCCATATTCGAAACCTCTCTCAAGATCTAAGGCTTGCCAATGCAAATAATTTATGAAGTAGAGCTCTTTTTGGTCCAAAATTGAAAGGGAATAAATGGAGTGGGAAATCAAGAAAAGCAAAAAATACTTCAAACTAGTGGGAGATGCAGCATTGCTACACTTTGTTGTTTCAATGGAGCTTCTAAAGGTAACCCAGGGCAAGCAGGTGCAAGGGGGATAATTTTTTATCCTAGAGGAAATATTGTTAGTTCTTTTGCTTGGGGCTTGGGAATAAAATCAAACAATGAGGCATAATGAATGGCACTTTATCATGGTCTAGAGTTAACTTCTACCTTAAGCATCTCCAAGTTAATGGTCTTGGGTGATTTCGGGAAGGTGATTTAGAAAATAAGGTCTGGGTATGCAAAGGGAACCTTTAGATGTAAAAGGATTTACAATAGGATATTCCATCTTAATAAACCTTTAGAATTTGTATACTTCCATGTCCTACGGGAGAACAAGTATCCTGCCGAAAAATTAACAAATCAAGGGGCAAGGTCAAAGAAAGGAGTGGTGTCATATGCCAAAGGAGATAAGAAGGTTAAGTATGTACCTTGATATTGTTGATGTATATGTAACTTCGGAATGTATTCTTCTATGTATTTTATATATTGTAACCCGATGTTTATTCCAGGATGTTTCTATTATGTATTTGAGTCATGTGGTCATGCCCCGATGTTCCGATTGGGAGGATTAATAATGTAATCAAGTCATATCAAGTCATTAGGTAAGTCCCCACAGTTTCGGGGAACTTGAGTTATTATACACTAATTAAGGTGTAGGCTCGAGTAGTAATTATTAGGTTGAGCCTACGTGTGAAAAGGCAATTCAAGTGAACGGATGAATATAAATAGAGAGTGAGAGTCTCTCTATTTATCACTTGTGAAATACATCACTTGCCCTCTTAAGTGAGGTGCACTTGTGGAGAAGGAAATTTTGGGACTAGACAGAAGACATAAGACTACTGCTGTTTTGGGAGATCTCTTACTGTTTTGGTGCTGATTCTATCTTAGAGGAAGTTGCGGGGTTTTCTCCTTTATGGTTTCCTCGAGGAAAATCTCTTTGTGTCTCTTGTCTCTTGTGATGTGCTTGTTATTCTCTCAGTGAAAAGATCCTAAGATCATAATGTTAGCTTAATCTGATGAAAAACTAACAGATATTTCAAATAGTTTGTTTCTAAGCAACACTAAAAGGTTGTCTCTGGACTAAAATGTATGGTTCCCTTTCTCTTGGATGGGGGTAACACGTGGGTTCAAATGGAATTCATGAAGATGTTACAGAAAGGGCACAGACTGTACTTTTGGTGGTCCGAATATCAGACTCAGAAGATCAACCAGTGACACGTGGCATGCCGTACAACTTTGTTGTTCTGAACAGTCCTGTAACAGGTCACCTTGGGAAAAGGATCATAAATCCCAAATGGTGAAACCAATTCTGATGAAACCTATGGTGTTGGATCAGGGACATGCGAGGTTACCTCAGTGAGAAATTTCAAACACAAAGGAGCAGTAATTTCAGAGATATCACAGAAACAGTAACAGGAATTTCTACAAAAGAAATTGGAAAATTAGGGCTTCTTGTTTCGGGAGCTTCCCTCCACTGTTTTCAGAAAAGGAGTAGATTGGACAGATCCATTTGAAGAGATCTATCTTTTTGACCAATCAGATCTGAAAGATTCCAAGTTTTGAAAATTAGGGTTCCTGTGACAAACCCTAGATCAGCGAACTCTGGGACAAAGACAAACACCTCAAATCGGTAAGATCTAATCCTTTGCTATTTCCATTTGAGGTTCTCATTTCAATATGATATATCACATCAGCTTGGTGACAAGCTTGGGGAAGTTGACAACTTCCAAGCATAGAAGTATTTGACCTCTCTGAAGAAAATGGATTGGACACCTATATGAGTATAGAGGTTCCAGTTTCAGAGGGAGATGAGGTTAGAAGCCTTTCACAAGAAGGACTTGGTCAAGGCCAAAGAAGAAATCATGCTCATGCTGCAGAGGATGATGAACCATCCAGAAAGAGATCCAGATATGAAAGTGAAGATTCTTCAAGCAAGGATGAATATGTTTTGATATCAGCTCTCACATATAACATTACTCATGGAAGTGATGATTGGCTTATAGACAGTGGGGCTTCCAAACATATGACAGGATTCAAGGAATCCTTTGTAAGACTCTCAGAACATGAATCACCTCACAAGGTGAAACTAGGAGATGACTACCAATATCCAATAAAAGGTAGTGGGGAATCTTCATACAAGCTAGACTCTGGTAAGTCTCTAATAATGAAAGAAGTATTGTTTGTTCCAGGATTCAAGAAGAACCTTCTCTCCATTTCAGCATTGATGCAAAAGGAATGCGGGTCGCATTCATAGACGGTCAAGTCATCATGTGGCCAAAAGGAAAGACTATCGATGATGCGGTAGTGATTGGAGAACAAGAAGGAGGCTTGTACAAATTGAAGGGCTATCTAGAACAAGCCTTGATCCATGACACAGTAGAGCCAAATGATCTTTGGCATAGAAGGCTTGCATATGTGCACTACAGAGCACTACCTATTGCAAGCAAAGCTGTTGAAGGACTTCCAGAATTCCAAGCAAAGCATGATGGAGTTTGCAAAGGATGTGCGAAAGGGAAGAATACAAAGAAGACATTTCCTAGCAGCGAAAGCAAAGCCAAAGGCATTCTAGAAATCATCCACTTCGATGTATGCGATCCAATGTCATCAAACTCACTAAGCGGGTATGCATACTATGTTTCTTTTATTGATGATTTTTCTAGAAAGACATGGATTTACTTTATGAAAAAAAAAAAGATGAAGTGTTCAGCAAGTTCAAGGAATTCTTGATCGAGAACCATACTGAAAAGAAGATCAAGACCATTTGATCAGATAATGGTGGAGAATTCACTTCGAATGAATTCAAAGAGCTATGCAAAGAAGCAGGGATTAAGAGGGAGTTGTCAACTCCTTATAATCCACAACAGAATGGGGTTGCAGAACGGAAGAACAGAACTATCATGGAAGCTACAAGAGCTATGCTTCATGATCAAGATCTAACTATGCATCTTTGGGATGAAGCTGCTAGAACAACAGTGTATGTACAGAATCGTACTCCACATAGAGTACTCGAGAACAAGACTCCTGAAGAAGTCTTCTCCGACAAGAAACCAAAAGTCAGCCATCTCAGAATATTCGGTTGTCCCATGTACATACATATTCCAAAAGAGAAGAGAACAAAACTAGATCCTTCAGGAAAGAAGGGCAAATTTGTGGGTTACTCTAAAAGCTCGAAGGCTTACAGAATCTACTTTCCAGGATACACGAAGATTGACGTCGGTGGGATGTAACATTTGATGAAGACACAGCTTACAACAAATCCAGAAAGAGACCTACTGAAGAACCTGAAGAAGCAGAAGCAGAAGCACCCAGGATCCATGATGCTATCATGAATGAAGAAGACGATGAAGCTGAAGGCTCAAGAAGGAGTATACCCACGAAACAAATAAAGATAAGTATTCAATTGTCATTTCATGATATTTTTTTGTTATGCATTTGTTTATATTCAATTATTGTATTATGCATGATAGGATGTTTGCATTAATGACAGTATACTACTAATATGCATGTGATGGGTAAGTAGCTCATGGTGCTATACAAATTCTCCATTGCTACTTATCTAGAATGAAACCTCTTTGCTGACATATTGGATTAGTGCACAATCTCAATGTTGTCCTGGTAGAGATGGAAGGCATCTAGAAAGTTTCAGTGAGATATGGATGAATGTTGTATTGGCTAAAGTAGCTGCATGATCATATACTTATGCATAGTAACTTGCCAGTATGAATATTCCTTATGAAGTGTTCTAACCATACAAATGCATTTGACTTGTAGGAAAGACCGCATACATAATCGCCTACAAGCAAAGAAGAATGAAGACTTGTTCCAAAGAGCAAGTGACGACATTTCAAAATGAAGAATAATATGAGGAGTGCAATGACATCATTAATGCAGAACCTTCCAGCCACCAAGAAGGAAGGGAAGACCAGTTCAAGAAGAATGATGTCAGAGCGCAGTATCGAGACCTGAAGAAAAGTTCATAGTTCCATCATGCAGTAGATGGAAACATCATGGGATACAAAGAAAGATTCGTAGCACGAGGCTTCTCACGAAAAGAAGGCCTAGACTATGAAGAGACATTTGCAGCCAATAAGAGCTTAATCACATACATGATGAGCCTGATGAAGATATTAACTTTTGATACAAGGTTGAAGATGCAAGTCTATACACTAGACGGTCACATAGAATATTAGTAGCATAGGAAGCTACTTGTCACTCCGCTACAGAATGTTTTCAGTGCATAGAGCACAAAAGACAGAGGGAGTATGATGCTTCAGAGGGAGTGACTGCAGAATATATTGAGGTTCGACATGGCACGATAGGATGGGCAGATTACTGATGACTCTAGGCTTTACTGAGATTAAAGCGGATTCCAACCTTTGCTTCAAGGTTGAAGACGGAAGACCAGTGATGCTCCTGTTATGTGTCGATGCACTACTGTTCTAGGCATGGAGGTGTGGCAGAGTATAGATGGAATCTTCCTTGGACAAGGGAAGTATGTAGTAGAGATCCTGAAGAGGTTCAGGATAATGGACTACATGACCACACCTATGGCATCGAACATGAAGCTATTAAGTGTTGCTTCATCAAAGACGGTTGATGCTACGATGTATCATCAGATGATTGGGTCCTTGATGTACCTGAGACCAAATATTTGCTTTGTTGTGAACATGTTCACCTGATGATTGCAAAGCATGCAGGGGTACAGTTGATTATGGGCTCAAGCACGATGTGAATCAAAAGATTAACCTAGAGGGTTATGTTGATTCAGATTGGGCAAGCAATGCCGTCAACAGGAAGAGTACTTCAGGATGTTGCTTCAGTATGGGATCAGGTGTGATCTCTTGGTTTAGCAGGAAGCAATCCTGTGTGGCACTAAGTACAGCTGAAGCAGAGTATGTCGCAGATTGTTCAGCTAGTTATGAGGTAGTATGGTTGCGGAAGCTACTGTCTGATATATTTGATCTCCAGTTAGATGCTACTTGTATACATTGTGACAACCAGAGTTGCGTGAAGTTGTCAGAGAATCCAGTGTTTCATGATAGGTCGTAGCATATCAAGATCAAGTATCACTATATCAGGGATATGGTGCAGAGAGGAGCAGTGAAGCTCCTGTATGTTGCGACTGAGGAACATATAGCTGATGTATTGACGAAGCCATTGGCTAGGCTGAAGTTCGAGTACTTCAGAGAGAGACTTGGTGTTCTCCAGATCGAGGCTTCCTCCTAGAGAAAGTGATGAGACCCATAGCCATTCTTACATGGTGAGAGGATTGGTTCCTTCCATGGTCAGATGTAAGGGCTGAGCCATTCTGTCATGGTGAGAGGATTGGTTCCTTCCATGATCAGATATGAGTGTTGAGATCCATAGCCATTCTGACGAGTAGGTCAGATATAAGGGCTGAGCCATTCTGTCATGGTGGTAGGGTTTCTCCCTTCCATGTCAGATATGAGTGCTGGCCATTCTGTCAAGCAGGACAGATGTAAGAGCGATTGTCATTCTAGGAATGGAGGCACCTGGTCAGTTACCAGGAACACTCAGTGTAGGACTGAGTAGCCATTCTGATGTGATAAAGGGATGTGTTCCCACTTGATCAGATGTAAGGGCTGAACCATTCTATTCATGTCTAAAGGATTAAGTTCCTTCCATGTCAGATGTGAGTGTTGGCCATTCTGACGAGCAGGTCGGATGTAAGGGCAACTGCCATTCTCTAGGAGAATGGAGGCGCCTGGTCAGTTACCAGGTAGCTCAGTTGAGGAGGACTGGGGGCCATTCTGATATGATTGCTGGGATGTGTTCCCCTCATGATCAGATATGAGTGCATGCCCTTCCATCATTGTGAGCAGGATGTGTTCCCGCCTGGATGGATGTAAGTGCTGAGCCTTGTCACAGATGATAGTAGGTGTGTCCTATCATGCTGGTGACTGTAAGTGCTGTGCCATTTCACAGATGATAGTAGGTGTGTCCTATCATGCTGGTGACTGTAAGTGCAGTGCCTTTTCACAGATGGTAGTAGGTGTGTCCTACCATGCTGGTGATTGTAAGTGCAGATCCTTTTCACAGATGGTAGTAGGTGTGTCCTACCATGCTGGTGATTATAAGTGTTGAGCCTTTCCACAGATGGTAGTAGGTGTGTCCTACCATGCTGGTGGATGTGAGCGCTGTGCCTTTCCACAGATGATAGTAGGTGTGTCCTATCATGCCGGTGGTTTTAAGTGCTGAGCCATTTCATAGATGATAGTAGGTGTGTCCTATCATGCTGGTGAATGTGAGTGCTGGGCCTTTCTGATGGGATTGTAGTTTACTACATGATCAGATGTGAGTGCTAGGCATGCCTTTCTGACGAGCAGGTCAGATGTAAGTGCTGGGCGAAGACCTACATGAGGGTATGCCTACAACTAGCATGAAAAAGGGCTGGCTCTGTAGAAATTCCTATGACGAGAAGAATCATGAGATAGCACGAGTGTTGATCCAGATCGAGTGATGATCCAGATCCAGTAATGATGATCCAGCAGTGATGATCCAGATCAAGTGACGATCCAGATCTAGTCCAGTGATGTTGATCCAGATCGAGAGATGATCCAGATCCAGTGATGATGTTCTATATTGATCTAGATCGAGAGATGATCCAGATCCAGTGATGATGTTCTATATTGATCCAGATCGAGAGATGATCCAGATCCAGTGATGATGTTCTATATTGATCCAGATCGAGAGATGATCCAGATCCAGTGATGATGTTCTATATTGATCCAGATCGAGAGATGATCTAGATCCAGTGAAGATGACTTGAAGAAAAAGATGACTTGAAGACGAAGATGACTTGAAGACAAAGATGACTTGAAGACGAGATGATCTAGTTGATACAGAGAAGAAGACCAGTGCTGAAAAATTGTGTCGAAAGAATACCTTCCTAGTTAAGAGGGAGTGTTGATGTATATGTAACTTCAGAATGTATTCTTCTATGTATTTTATATATTGTAACCCGATGTTTATTTCGGGATGTTTCTATTATGTATTTGAGTCATGTGGTCATGCCCCGATGTTCCGATCGGGAGGATTAATAATGTAATCAAGTCATATCAAGTCATTAGGTAAGTCCCCACAGTTTCGAGGCACTTGAGTTATTATACACTAATTAAGGTGTAGGCTCGAGTAGTAATTATTAGGTTGAGCCTATGTGTGAAAAGGCAATTCAAGTGAACGGATGAATATAAATAGAGAGTGAGAGTCTCTCTATTTATCACTTGTGAAATACATCACTTTCTCTCTTAAGTGAGGCACACTTGTGGAGAAGGAAATTTTGGGACTAGACAGAAGACAGAAGACTACTGCTGTTTTGGGAGATCTCTTACTGTTTTGGTGCTGATTCTATCTTAGAGGAAGTTGCGGGGTTTTCTCCTTTATGGTTTCCCCGAGGAAAATCTCTTTGTGTCTCTTGTCTCTTGTGATGTGCTTATGTTTTATTGCTGTGCTTGTTATTCTCTTAGTGAAAAGATCCTAAGATCATAATGCTAGCTTAATGTGATGAAAAACTAACAGATATTTCAAATAGTTTGTTTCTAAGCAACACTAAAAGGTTGTCTCTAGACTAAAATGTCTGGTTCCCTTTCTCTTGGATGGGGGTAACACATGGGTTCTTGCATGGTGGGTTTATTCCCCCAATGCTCGACTACCTCTGCATTAAAGGATCCTTAATTGCTCTAGTCCTCTCATTCCTTGAAGGGGGTGTTTATGCATGTGAAATGGAAGAGATGTCAAGTAATCAGGATGGAAGTATCATGAATTTCCTCATTTAGTCAAGGGAGGTAGCAGCAGAGAGTGGATTGTAAGGAGGTACAATGAACCAAGAATTTCGTGATATGTTTGAAGCTTTTCCCCTTTGGACTGTGGGTGAATTCTCCTCTCAAATGATGTCAAAGGATGCATTGGATGACCAAGAGGAATGTTATGCTCGCATGAAGAATAGAATCAAACACTTCATAGTTCATTTACGCAGAACTTTTGAATTAGTTGGTAAAGGAGTCCAGGCGAACAAAGAGGCAACCTATGATGTTAGATACATTTCAAACCATATTTCTTGCCATGACTCTAGAATTGATGATCTAGAAAGGAACTTGAAGGAATTGATGTGAATGATGGACATTATCAATGATAAAGTGTTAAAAATGGCAAAAATGACACAATGCAATCCCTTCTAGGAGTCTCCATATGATGGCATTTGTCTAGTGGAAGAAGCGACTGTCACGCAGCATGCCTTTCGTCTTGCGGGAAAGAATAAGCAGTATTTATGTCCCTCTCCAGGATTTCTAAATCTTTTTTTTTTGTATTTTGTTAAATCAACAGTGTGTAAGAGTTTATCCCTCCTATATAATAGTGAATTCCAGGAAGCAAATTAGGAGTTTTTGCAAACTAAAATTAGATATAGCAATAGTTTTCTTTGTTCGGACTTCTTCATAATCTAGCAACTCCTTTTTGACTCTAAGATGAATGACTGCGCACAACCTTTTTATAATTAAATAATTTCAAATTTATGTTAAAAAAATGCAATTGATAATTAACATGTGCATGGTTATGGTCCATATTTTTAAATAAATAATAGTGAGTTGGTATTGATTACATATGTTACAAACTTATATACTACTAATAATATTTTGAAGTTACTAGTTTAGTCAAATATCTAAGCAATAATATATTAAAAAATCATCTCCATAATCCATAAGTTTTACGATAAAACAACATAAGTTTCTTTCAATGATTGAGATTATGAGCCATTGTACTAATGGCAACTTTAGTTCAAACCTTCCTAGGAAAAATTGAAGGTAATGTGAAAGATAACTTAAGCTACTTTTAAAAAGTTGCAATCATGGGCCCACATAAGTTGTAAAGTGATTGCCTCAAATAAGATGAGCATGATATTCCTAGTACTCTTTATCATAGTTGTTAGGCACCATGCATTCATTTTGGGGTTAAATAAATTAAGGTTTTCAATATGGTACGTGGTACGTTATCACATAAGGAAAATTTTGGATGGGAAGAAGGATGGTTCGGGTTACCTAGCCCATGCATTCTCTAGAAGGGATGTTTAAGAATAATTAGGTAGGTGTGTATTATTATATGACGTGGACAAGGTATTTACGTGGAGAATTCATACAATATGGGTGGAAAATGGAATCATTTATGAGGAAATGGAATGGACATATGGGATGTGAGATGTTGAGAAATTTGCGGTGTTTCGGTGGGATTATTTAAGGTTGAAAGTCGTTGTCGGTGATTTATTTTAGTTGGCAATATTCCGGATAGAGACTTTGGCATTTCACGTAGTTTAATTGAGATGTTGACCCTTCTAAAAAGAGAGAGTTGTATACTTTTCGAGAGAGAGAGAGATATGTATACTTTTCAAAAGAGAGATTTATATTTTTCAATAGATATTCTGGGTGGGATTGTAAGGGAGTTGGGAGAATATGAATAGATTTTCTTGGTGAGATTGGTGGGGGAGGTTGGAGAATATGTATGAGAATTTTATATGGAATATGTTGAGAATTAATAAGAATTAATTTAGTATTTAAGAAAGTAAATTAATTTTTTTTAATTTTAAAATAAATATTTTGAATTTTGAATTAAAATAATAGAAATGGTGATTTTGATGGCTTAGATGCTTTTGGTTTGTGGTAACTTAGCCAATGGCAAACCTGCTAGTCAGGGGGTTCCACCACTTTACCAACAAAAAAAATTATTTTATGTTGTTTTACTCATTTAATTTTCTTGTAAAATTCTCACGCATGTATTTAATGACAAATGATTAGATAAGGTCTTATTATGTGGCTCATGCCTTCGTACTTACATGAGCCAAATTTTAGCATAACACTTGTCAATGATACTTACATAACCAAAAGCATAATTGCATATTATGCTTTTTTATTGCCTAGACATAGTTTATTAATATATAATTAAATAAAATTTATAAGGTATTAAGATATCACCACCATTGTTACTATTCACCGCCATAATAACTATTCATCATAACATTTCATCGCCATTCTCCAAGTTCAATGCAGTTTGAGTTGCTGACATGCCATATACTTGGAAATTAACGAATGTGATTTGACAAGCTAACAAGTTATATACCTAGAAATTGACTTGATCTAGATTTTCAAAAACAAGCTTTGTGTCTTGCAAAAATTGAAGGAAGGATTTAGACTCCCAAGGAGCTATTCAAACCATATATAAGCATTGTTTATGCCCTAATACAAAAACCCTTGAACACGTATGGCACATAGGAGTTCATCAATAATAAGATATATTTCCTTCTTTCTGCAGTTAACAAGTACAAAAGGAAAGTTATTGTGGACAATTTTAATACAAGATGTAGAGTAAATGTAGAGTAAATAAATGTTTGGAAAAAATAAAAGTAAAATGAGTAGAATAAATATGTTAAAAGGGAAACAAAGTTTCATTTCATACACAGATTTAAAGCATTTTGAGAAGATAGAAGTTGTACTATTTTTTTTCATATTTTTTGTTTTGAACTTACTTTTTTGAATTGTTGTCGTAAGGATAAAAAATATGTTTGGATTATATAATCCACCCTTGTCTATATATAGTTTATTTGATCATCTTGTCTAACTTAGGAGTCATTTGCTAGAGTTTGGTGCCATTGGTGCCATCGATGCCAATTCCTACATTCTAGGAGCCACTCTGAGTGCCACCAACAGCCTCCATCATTTGGTTGTGGTAGGTAGGAAGTTATGTTGAGTCAACCTCTAGTTACATTCAGTTAGATCTCTCTTGGTTATTCCAGCTCTAGTTTTGCATGGCTGCATGGGGAAGCGGCGCCTTTTTCCACCTACCTCATCGGTTTAACTAGTTTAACTAATTGTAAGATTGATTTAGACATCAGGAGTTATACTAATGGCTCCCATGCAGTGATTTAGACACTCTTAGTTAGCTAGTTAGTCAAGTTTAGTTCGTAAATTTGAATCTTACCCACATGACTCAAATTCTCCTTACTGTAACAATGTTGTATACTACTTGGAATAATGAACAGAGATTAATGCTGTAATTAACTGATCAAATCTTATCAAATTTTTCTTGTTCAACGTAAATTGTCTTTTATATTCCACTACATAATTCTACTTCTCAATTGTTCTCATTTTCCTGTAGATCAATGGTTCACAAATTTAACAAAATCAATCACATGCACCAATTTTGGTGCATTTATGTGACTCAATGCAAATAACGAAGGATAAGGTGAGAACGTTTCATAGTAAATTGTTGAGAGGATTTATTCTAGTGCCATTCCTATAAACCAAACTCCACTTCAAAGAAACTCATAGTGCAAAGAGTATAGTAAATAGAAAATTATACAACCTACAATAAGCTTAGGTGTCGCTCCTTTTACTATTGGTTCAATTGAATGTAGCCCTAACCTCACACTAATAGCATTGGCCATAGATAGGGAACAAATATATAACCACAACATCATCATGGGTAGCAACATGAAAGGAAGTGTATTTCCCAATGCCAACCAAAGTAAGAAAACGTTGAATTACCTGGATCTAAATCAAAGCTAAAATATCGTTTTGTTATGAGGAACTATAACTTTCCCATTTAAGGCTTAGACCTCTGCTTGCATAGAAATGGTTATCCACGTAGAGCCACATGAATTCCATGGTTCTAGCCTCATATATTTCCATTAGCTAATAAGGGTAGGTTGGGTGACTAAATTACACCCACACCTTACTTGCATTATATATTCTAATGTATTTAATCCAATCCAAAGAGTGAATGACCTGTAATTAAATTGAAAGAAAAAAATCTGACCAAAACAATGAAGATACAAGAAGAAGAACAATTAATACCTAACCCATGAAAACTTCAAATGCGTCAACCAATGCAGCCATCCTAAGCTCATGTGTATAAGGTTGGTTTCAACAATGCTTCACAATAAAAATTAGCTATAGTAATGGTAATGGGCATAATCAAGAAATGCTAAGGAAAAATTAGGTTGGTGTTTTATAAATACCTATGAGAAGGAACAAACATTATGGCAAAGATCCAAGGGGTTGTTATGAGAATCATAGCCACATCGAGTATTGGATCTCGAGTATTGGATCTGGTAGGGGTGGGCAAAAGGAGTATGGTTCCCTTATGGGTAAAGAATATACTGAGGGGGGATGAAGGTGCTAAAGATGCCATGTGTTAATGGTGAGGCTATACAGGCTCCCTAGCATGCCCAATTTAGGCTTGTCAAACTGTAATAAATTTAGACATTACATCCTTGGAAAACATACACAAGTAATGTTTCCCCCAAGATAAAAATATGGACCTTGGCGTAGAAAGGAAATGAAGTAGTTAGATGAAATATTTCCATCTCGACCTTATGGAGCTTCTATAACTGAAGTATATTGGACCGACTGCACTTTGTACTATCCATACCTTCATTTTATAACTAGGGGGACAAAATTATCTAGTTGATTCTTCACACCTCTGCTTGATTTTCAACCCCAATGAATTAGTTATGTCTGGAACTAAAGATTCGACACTACAAAGAAACTCCATTACACATTGATGTGTTTCTTTGGTCTTTTCTTTGAACTCTCTATACATGATCCTTAATGTGGCCTACCATGGATTGCACTATCAAGTGTATTTGTATCTCTAAAGATGTCACCATAGGAATAGACACGAGATGATGATTCTTAAGTTAATATGTGCATTAGCTCCTTCTGTACCCAAGCCTAAAAAATGACTTATTTTTTGGTCATTATTTGTCTTCTTCTATTTCTAACCATCACGGGGCTCTTTTTTCCCTCATTCATTCAAGTCGGGTAATATGATAATACAACCTTCCTAGAGTATATAATAGTTAGAATCATAACAATTTGGTCCAGTACCAACTATCCCAATTTTTTTATTATCCATGAGCATAAACATAGTATTATTTTTTCTATAACTCATGGGTAAACAGGAAGGGTTAGTGAAGTATAAGAGATTAACCCTCACTATAGACATAATGATTTCTATTTCTAGACCTAGTGTACAATGGAATAGGCTAAAACTTATACAATTAGTACACCTCCCAATGTAGTCCCTTCCTTTCAACACTGGAGATTTGTAGATGGAAATTGAACTGCCCCTTTTAATTGTTTTTATGCAAATGATGGATGGAATGTTGTTAAGGGTAATGGACCCGACCTTGTTAATAACAATAGAATTAAGGAAGGTACCAAATTGACTTGGAGGATGTTATGTTTTGATCTCGCAGAAGTTTGATAACAACATTGATATCTAGTAGATGAAATTTGAAGAGAAGATCAATGAAGTCGTTGCTAGTGCCTTAATTCCATGTTGCAATTAGCACTAGTGTTTCCATCTGCCATTATGATACATAATGTAATTGATGCCCTATTATTTGTTTTTCATTAACTGGAAATTCTGACACTCTCATAGGTGTCATGTACATATAGTCATGGGTTTTGAACCTGGGTGGAGACAGTGATAGCCTACTTCCTCAACCACCCAGCCTACAAGATGAACCCATTAATTGATACCCTATGATTACAAAACCACACAAAACAAATCCAGAATCAATTCTAATCCTTTGTCTTTTAGATTTTTTAATTTTCTAGAAATAAAAGTAGTAGCTACTTTAATTTTATATTTTTCATGTTGTAGGCCTTCTAATTTGAAGAAAATATATTTTAACACCTAATGCTGACACAAAATGGTAATTTAACAAAGTTTGGATACCCGTGGATAGCAAAATGAAATGTAAAAGGCATGTAGTTAGGTAGATGGAAAAGGATCCCATCAAACCAAACATTCTTGATTTCTACTATAAATCCAAGTGACCGAAGCTTTAACATCAATAATAAACATATAAATAATAAACATATTTTAAACACTTAACTTTATAAAATGAAAGGTTCAAATGATACTGGTATTCTACACCAATATCACATTGGTTGCTGCAAGTGTTGTGCAATTAAACCTTTATAGTGCAAAATATCTCCATGGATTTAAAGACAAAAACAATTTTCATTTTATTTCAATTGCCCATTGATTGAGAGAAACTAAATTTATTTTATTTTAATAAATTT
>LPNX010677826.1:31098-63135 GCA_001517045.1 Pseudotsuga menziesii
AGATGCAAAAGAAAATTGCATTCCACATGAGAAACTTCAAGGACAAGGTGGATTTCAAGGACACCACCTCAATGGAAACACAAGGGGACCATCGAGTAGGAGAAGGAAATCAATGGGTTGGTGGAAATTTTAGAGGGTCGAGTGATAGAGATGACCTTGACTATCATTCCCTCAATATTGATAAATTTCTTGTAGCTAAGGAACATGTGGAGGAAGATAATAACATGAATATTAAAATACATTGTGAATGGTATGGTGTCTACTCCAAAAATGAGAACTCTAGTTGTTTTATTAATAGTTCCTCCATATTCTGCTCTTGATTAATGGCACCAATTCTCAAACATATGGCCCAAAAACTAGCATATTGTAAGACCATGTTGCAGTTATATTAAGAGCATGAATACTTTACATCATATTTTACCACTATCACTCAAGACAAGTGTGCAAAACTTTCATGAGGACTCAAGGCAATCTTCATTTGGAAGTTGACATGCAAGCAAGAGTGAAAAAGTTGTGTCCAATGGGTTAACACTCATTTGGTGGTCACATTGGGTTTATAAGCATAAGGGGTAGGCACACACATATGATGTGTAGTCTTAGTCAACTCCTAACCTATTGTTGATGGGAATTCTTAATGCTAAGGAGTCATGTAGTAGGTGGTGAAGTTCATGCAGGGTTATGATGAGCTCCAACAATTTAACCAACACCTACCTATTCAATTGGTAGAGGTTAATAAGAAAATGGACCAACACGTACAAGTGTAGAAATATCCTATAGCACAATTTAAAGTTATTACAAGTTCTATTGGAGCACCTCTATCCCAAATTATGACAAGTGGATCATTAGTTGGAGGAGGCTTTGAACACTTAACTAGAGACTAGTATACCATGGGGATAGTTTTACTAGTAGACCATATCTTTACAAGGAGAACTAAAAAATTTGTGTATCCATAACTACCAATAGTTATGGGATTTAATAAATAGAGTGGATCCCCTGATTGGGGATGTTTAGAGTTCTAGAAAATAGTTTTTGTAAGCTACAATGGAGAGCCTCACCACTTCATCTAGTGCAATATTAGATGGAGTTATAGAAATATCAACATGTTTGGCATAGGAGAGTTGAGACCCCTCTGGAAATTAGAGTCATTGAACATAATATCTTAGGAAAACAACAAATTCTCTACATACGAGAGAATTTTGAACAATGTTGACATCACCAACATTCAAATACTTTCACTCTTGTAGAAATTTGATAGCACTTAGCACATGAGGATAAACACTGCCACCTATAGTTTATGGTAATTCATAACAAACCATAATTTGCATAAAATACTAGAAAACATGAACCTTAAAAGCATATGCAACAATGAATGAATCATTCAAACATTACAGTTACTACAAAATTTGGGAATCCACCCTAGTATACTCTTTTGCAATACAAATAATGGGAATATAGATAACATAAGTTTTCACTAACCCATCCTTCTTACACAACAATTTTCCTCATTTAATTCATATCAACCTTCACATGGACCGTTTTTGCAATACATACTTGGTCATGACTTGGCTAATGACAAGTAATCTACTAGTAATGGATTTGTTGGGCCCTTGTGTATTATTACCCCATAATATTCCTCTACTAGATGATCGTACACACAAGGGTTAAGTAATTATGTACAATTGACATAAGAAATGCAATTGGAATATAACATACGTTACATAGAGAATTATAATTTCAATGCATTGACTTCACAAAAGTCCTCTCTGCACTTAGGGTCATAAACATATTCCTATATGAATATCATTCATATATATATGTATATATATATAAATGATTCATTTTTATTTTTATTGTGTCTCGAGTGTATATGGATATCATTACATTGATTTTACCTTACATTTACTCTTTAGTCTTTTCTTTTCAGCTTCATATTTAATTTCTTTATTGAAAGGTTCACAACAAAGAAGAGCTTTGTAGAAGAGATTAATTGATTATTTTTTATTCATCCATATGATGTGCTCTTTTGTCATTAGCTTCATTGGTTTATATATGTTTTTTATAGTTTGGATAAGGTTTTCATTATGAAATATTTTGCAGTGTTAACTTTTATTTTATACCACAATATCATCAATTTTGTTGGGAATCTCTTTACCTTGAACCAAAAAACAAAAAAGAAAATAACAGAAGGGAATAATAGTCCAAGAAGAGAGATGGTGTCTGCAGATAAATTTATAGAACTTAAGCACATTACATTATGAATTGAACATCACAATGCATATTTGATTATACATAAGACAAATTAACACAACCGATAGGGTTAATGCTTTATAGTTTCCGGATCTAACAAACTCCTTTGAAGTGAGGAAGATATGGTCCATAGGCTCATTGACAATTGAATATAACCTTTGAAACTCCCAACTGATCCACAAGTCGATTGTTGCCTATTGATTGATTGTCTTCATAAGACCTAAGAGTGTGATGAACCTTCGTAACCTTAGGTTCCAACACCCCCTATCAAGATAAATATCTAGAGATTTAGGAGATTTAGGAGATGTAATTACATGCTCTGAACACCCTACCCATAATTGCACCTTCCCAAATATCGATCATTCCACATACTTAACTTCTAGTAATAAATTCGTAAACATATAAATGATTTGATCATCTATTCTAAAATAAACAAATGAGACAACATTGTCCTGCACCAACTGTCTAAAATAATGAACATGAAGTTCAACGTGTTTTATCTTGTTATGAGAAACATGATTATCAACAACCAATATCGTATTTTGATTATCATAGTGAATAATGGTTGAGGCCTAAATAGGAAAACCAAGCTATTTTAGAAATCGACAAATCAAACTTCCTCTGTACTTGCATTGCTAACACCACAATACTTGGATTTTGTAGTTAGAAGAGATACTACCTTTTGTTTCTTATACGAACATACCATGGGTCGAGAACTTAGTTGAAGCACATAGCCAGAACTAGACTTACGGTCCTCAATGTCACTATTGTTGGGATATTATGAACCCACTCCATACTTGGGATACCAATATTTAATTCTTTATTGACAACTTACATTTAAGTGAGTTATTTGTTAGAATTTTAAATCCACCTTTATAAAGTGTTAATAGTACATGCGAGCTCTATTAAATAGGTCAAGAGTTAGTTCATGTCAATTGTTGACCTCCTTTGACAAGTTTTCCCTTGGACTAAATTACTACAAGGACCTGCAAAATGATTGCAATAGCCCACCGGTTTCTTTAAGAAAAAGAAGTTTTATAGAAATACCTACACCATAGTAGAAGTCATTCTAAAAAAGACCTGCAAAATGCTTGAAGTACAGTTCAACTACTTTAAGAAACTGAAACAGCTTTACAAGACTCCTACACCACACTAAATTCATTTTACAAAAGGTGCTATTTCAGACTAATTAAAGTTAAATAGCTTGAGCTGAATAAATGATAGAAATATATTACTTTTCCAGGTTAATCAAAGTAAAACTAGCACACTTCAATCCTAACTCCATGTTTTATAATTTATTAAGCATATAAAGGGATTGAAAAATTGAGATCCATATTTTTCTTAGCTTAAAAGATATAGAGTTTTGGATCTACCCTGCTTTATAAGGATTGTAACATTTATTTTAGAGCAGGTAAAATTCTAACAATTCATTGTTAGAACTGATTTAGTGCATATCAAGGATAATAATATTCAATTCGGACATTGAAGGTCATAATCCATTTCATTCAAGGTTGCTACAAGAGATAATTTCTATTAGAATTTGAACAAAACAAGTTTAATAATCATTCGAAAATGCAAAATTAAAATTAATTTATAACACATTTATAAATTCAATTACAAGCTTAATTCAATTTGCAGAGAATATGTAGCTTTGCTACTCATCCACCTTGTTTATTAAGGTTAAAGTAAATCTACCCAATCTACCAACGTAATCTACAATTGTTCCTTCTCTTTGGCAAGAGCATGAAGTATATATAGGTCTCCCTTCTCAAGATGGTTTCACGAGTATTACATAAAAAAATAAACTATCTGACTATACCTATATTTTATAAAGATTTGACTATGTTTTATATCAATTAAAAATTTGACAATATTTTGACTATACCTACAAAATTTGACGCTCTAAACATAAATCACAAAAATCAAATTCTTTTTTTCTCTTTCATAATGATATTAATAAATGTAATCTATTTGAACGTGCTTAAAAATCAATCACGAAGAACAACGCCCTACCGTGTTTCTCAGTAATTGCATTAATAATATATTCTCCGTGGTCAATGAAGTGTGGTCCAATCGGTGGGGGAAGGTGGTTTTCACCCAGCCCACCATGGGTCAATTTCTACCGAGACATGGCCCGCTGTGATAAGGCTCAAAGGATAGGCGCCCCCTGGATAGGCTACCGCCCCTTGTCGGGATTGGAGTCGAGACGTCTCGGTCCTTGCTGAGTCACAAGTTGCTGGTATAACCTGGCTTGCGGGCTGCCGGTTTATACCTTAGGGGTTATAGTGGCAGCAGCGGATTTGAACCTGGGCCTGGCCCAGGAAAGTTTGACAAGTTACCGATTCCCCTCGAGCTAAAAAAAATAATATATTTTCCGTGGACAACGATATCTATGGCCATTTGCCATGAAAACTATTTCAAAATCAACATAATTTAGATTTTTAATTTAAAATATTGGAAAAAATAATTTAGTTTTTCATTTAAAAATATTGGAAATCATTAAAACTAAATAATTGTGGAAATTAAATTTCTACATCATGGTGACGGAGGGAGTCACAGATATAGTTATTATATAACTAATTAATTCAAAACAAATAAAAACTAGTAATCTAGAGGGCAGCTATCCTCGTAAACCAAATAATAATAATTATTAAATAAAAAGTGCAAGGGTTTAACAGGTGCATATATGATTCACCACAACAAGCACTAATTATCCTAACCTCTCTAGGATATTTCAGAGCAAACACTAATTAACCTAACCTCTCTAGGATATTTCAGAAATGCCATATGAATCAGAAGAACATAACATAAATTATAAACCATCTTGCAATGTGATACAATTATAATATATTCAAACTTTAGGATTTTGGATTTTGTGTGCACAGGGAAGCATCTGCAAAAACAACTAAACACAAGTATGCCCTCCCCCAATAACCAAAAACCATCGTAGAAGTATAATAAGCGCGATGGAGATTTAGACGTGCTGTGTTCACCCTAATGGAGTACTTGTTAAAGTTGATGCGCGCCATAGGGGGAGAGGGTCTTATTATGAATGCGCATGGATCACCTCACAAGAGTAGTCTTTACTTTTTTACTTTGAGATCCCTAATAGCCAACGAAAAAAATAAATAATTATATAAGTAGAATTATACAATTAATTAAGGAGAGAAAATTTATATGATATACAGATCGTATGGAAGAGTATAAAATACCTCATTGGAACCTGCAATTTCTACATAGTTGATAAAGCTCCCAAACCTTGGAGATTCAGTGGATTCTTTAGTCATTTTATTTATTTCTCCAAAGTAGCATGTTATCGATTTCTACTTTTTGGTCAACTTTGTGAAATTATTATCTCCATCTCCAGCCTTATTAAACTTGTTTTGACTTATGTTTGAGCAATAAGACTTTGAGAGCAACTTCTTGGGAGCCTTTAGAGCTCTTAGCATCATCAGTATAATAAAAAACAAAGCAGCCACAACAAACATACTTGGCCACAATCTATTCTCCTAATCATCTGCATAAAACTGATAAAGGTTTTGAGAATTATAAGGAGCTTTTACATCAATATAACTGTATGGTTCTTTAATCAGATCAGTGTAGGCATCATGCTGCTCTATTTCTGCAGCAGGTACTTATCCACCTTCAGATTCATTGTAGAAATCAACTCAATCCCTATCATGTTCAATACCTTGAGTCTCCATAATAGAACAAGTGCTCATACTGCCTTCTCTTGGGAAGATAACCATGCCAAGAATTAGAGGAACGCCAAATTCTGGAAAAATTTCATGGCCTGGCCGATTCGATGGAGATCCTGAAACAAGGTTTTCAAATTTGCCTACATTCTTGGCCCTAGCATATCTTTGATAGCCGTCAGCAACACTCTCTGAATCGAAATAGTTACAGAATCTTGGAATTTTTGCTGTAACGTGCATCATGATAGCAGGCAGATCCATGCAGAAAACGGTCTTCACCTTTTCGTAAAAACCCATCATAAAACATTTTGCATCATGCTAGCAGGCAGATGCATGCAGAAAATGGTCTTCACCTTTTCGTAAAATCATAAAACATTCTGCAACAGATTTGAAATATCGAAACCCAGAGCTAAACCAAAGAAGTCCAATATCTGAAATTTTACTGAGAGTTGTCCTCGATGATTCTGTAATTTGAGAGATGTCCTCGATTATTATGTAATTCGATCAAGGCTGAAAATAAATTTCATTGAACCCATTAAAGATTCTTGAAACCATTTGAAGTATTCGTTGAAAATCCTAATTGCATTGATAAGGATGGTGGCTTTGTTCTCATCCGGACTTGTCTACCAAGCATTAAACCTTATGGATTTATTCTAAATAATTAATGAGTAACAAACTAATTAAATTAATACTTAGTTTATAATTATTAATTATTCCAAATAATTAATGATTTTTAAATTTATTAAACTTAAATTCTTAACAATTGATTATTAATAAAATTAAAATAAATATTAAATGTTAATAAATATTTATTGATTATTTCATTAGTATTCATTAATTAATTCTAATTATTGTTATTATTATTCATATGTTGATATTAGATAGTGGTAAATAACTAGACTACCTTAAATAATCATTGTTAATTAGTTAATTTAACTTATTATTAAACTAATCATTCATATTTAACTAATCCTTAACCTATTAAATCTATTAGTAACTAATTGTTCTTATTAAAATAATTATTAAAGTTGTTTACTTAACTAATTTATAATCTTTAAAACAAATTATAAGTTACCGCGTCCTAGTTTTGAGTCGATGTTTTGAAAACTATTAGATAGGTCATCTTCTAACCTTGATTCAACAACTATCTATATGTTACCCTACCTATTTATATCCTCGACAATCGTCTGTGTCCTAATGATGAGCCTCGGAGGTGGGTTTGAAATGTTGATTGTTCTATTTTTTTCATTGCAGTAAAAACTCCAAAATGTCGGACAACATGCTAGAGCAATCAAGGCCTCCTTGCAACCACATCAAAATCAAAATATAAGAGTTTTTTGTTGAATTAGGGGTGATATATCCTTGTAGTATGCATAGAACTCCTCGCATCACTCTTTTTGTCTATATGTAGATACGTGAATTTCATTGGAAGCACCTCCCTTGGAAATTCCATATCCATGTAGAAATCTGATTATGTTTTGAAATGTTTTGAAGACAAGCACACTACAAAATTATAGTCTGTAGGAAGAGGGGATTATGGTGTTTAACACCAACCACATATCTGATGTAGTGCACAAATGAACATGCCATGATCTAGAATAAAGGAAGAGGGAACAACTATAAAAAATCACCACTTAAATATGAGGATGATCTAGTCCACTCAAAAAGTTAAGAAAATAAAAAATATATCTACAATTCCAAAACTAAACATTGGGAAAACAAAGCTGAAAATACTCACTCAAAAAAAAGTAGGGAAGGAAACACTTGCTCTAATACCATATAGAAATATAGGTCTAACTCAAATCATGGATGAGTCTCAATAGAAACAAAAAAAAAGAATGAATAGATAATGGTCTCACACTATGATATGATTACATGAGAAGGACTTCCATTTATAGCATTAGAATAAGTATAACCATAGCTATGAACAACTGTGAAGATAATAATTCCTACATGAGCTTACAACTCACATAGGTTAGATGCATTGAAAACACCAACACTAACAACATTGAGTCATTTTTTAAAATAAAACCATAGTATAAAAAGATAGCCATTCATTTTCGCCATGCTCTTCATCCTTTTATCTTTCCTAGAAACTCATGGCTCTCTGGGCTTAATTTTCCCTTCTATTGTTTCTCTAAGACCATTCTTGGAAAGAAATTACCTTCACTGATAAGATACCGGCATGCCATTCCTTTACCCAAGGGCACCACTTGTGTGATAAATCAACAATAAAACTTTCAAAATCATAGGTTCTTTGCCAAAGACCGAGAGAATTTCAATTTAAACCTTTGTATTCTAGATTATCGATATTACAAAGAATAAACATAAATTTTACCATCCAATGAAAATGGGTGGATGCATTCAGAACAACTCCTCCTTCACCATGGCCTCAATGTTTGAAAAAGTGAGTTGGAATATTGAAAAAATTAAGCAATTTGTTTTTGAACTCTTGGCATTTATCTCACTACTCTCACTATGTGTTATCAAGAGGACACAAAAATCCACTACTATCTCACCACCTTAACTACCCAACTGATGTGTGATGTGTAATGTTAGGTGGTTGAGAGTGGGCCTCGACCATATTAACACCAGCCAGGATTAGCAATCACTTTAGGATATTTAAGGTGATGAATATTTACTAATCTAAAAATTAGTATAGAATTCGCTTGGATGGTACGACTGTACTATCACACCTTACCTTAAACCTCCACCACCAATTGCAAATACTTTAAACCATATGTAGTTGTATTAATTTATATGACTTTTTAGTGATTCATTTTTTAACCAATGCATACCCATTTAAATCTCATTAAATATAAAGTACTTGGAAAGGGGTCTCTTCCTCCACCAATTGAAAATACTTTAAAACATATGTATATGTATTAATTTCTATAACTCTTGAGTGATTCATTGTTTAACCAATACATAACTATTTAAATCTAATTAGATATAAGGTGTTAAGAGAGATTAAATTTGATTGACAAACACTTCCCTTCCTATTTGGGCTCCACTATGTTACATGCATTCTTTATTTTTATTTTTATTTTTAAAATTCGATAGATTTATTTTTATAAGATAAATAGAAAATCCCCTCAAATTGGTTTTAGGAATAAGTCTTCTAAACACAATCACTTTTACACTTATTAAAATATATTATAAAATTAAATTTATTCTAAAAAAAATTCTATAAATGATTCATAACCATATGATGATGATGACGACGACGACGACGATGACGATGATGATGATGATGAAAGCCTGAGACCAAATTTGGCCTATTGGACCAAAAGAAGTGAATTATTTAGATTATTTTAAAATTGTATTCCTATGCTCAAAAAGCTTGGAGAGAAGCGTCCTAAGCTCACTACTTACATTTCAACATTTATGTAAAATACTCTCAAAAGTCAATTCTGGTAAAAAAAACCCTATTTAATTATAAAATCCAATATAGTAACGTTGATGGATTTTTGAATTATCAATCACTGATGACTTGTAAAAATAACATTAAAAAATAATGTGAGAATTATTTCATGACAAATCCCATATTAATAAAATAAATTCTAATTATAAATTATAAATTTATATTTAAAAAATAAAATTGATATGTTAAAAATTCAAAGCCCAAGGACAATAAATTTAATAAACTAAATATGAACCAAAATACATGCAATGCACGGCTTAGTTAGAACATAGTACTGGAGGAGTTTCAATCAATAAAACTAAATAATAGGAAAGTAAATTTCTACATGAATGACGGAGGAAGTCAGTGATATTGTTACTATATAATTAATTAATTCAAAATAAATAAAAGCTAGTAATATATAGGCAAGCTATACTCATAAACCAAATAATAATAATAATAAAAACAAAAAATGCAAGGGTTTAACAAGTACACATATAGTTCATGATAGCAAAAACTATTTATCCTAACCTCTATGATCTTTCAAAGACGCCATATGATTAAGATCAACATAACATAAATTATAAGCCATGTTGCAATCTGATACAATTATAATATATCCAAACTTCGGGATCTTGTGTACACACGAAATCATCTGCAGATATTGCAGAAACCGTACTAAACAAGAGTATGCTCTCCTCCAATAATTGAAAACCATTGTATTAGTATAATAAGAGTGATGGAGATGTGGACATGTTGTGTTCACCCTAATGGACTTGTGAAAATTGATGCACATCGCAAGGGGGGGGAGTTGATACTTGAGTATAACTGTCTGGTTCTTTAATCAGATCAATGGCATCATACTGTGCTATTTCTGCAGGTATTGGTCCTTCTTCATTGTAGAAATCAACTCGATCCCTATCATGTTCAATACCTTGAGTCTCCATAACAGAACATGTGTTCATATTGCCTTCTCTTGGGAAGATAACCATGCCAAGAATCAGAGGAACGACAGATTCTGGAAAAATTTCATGGTCTGACAGATTCGATGGAGATCCTGAAACAAGCTTTTCAAATTCTCCTACATTCGTTCCATGGTTTTTGGCCCTAGCATTTCTTTGATAGCCGTCTGCAACACTCTCTGAATCGAAATAGTTGAAGAATCTTGGATTTTTTGCTGTAACGTACATCATGCTAGCAGGAAGATCCATGAGGAAATGATCTTCACCTTTTCATAAAAATACATCATAAAACATTCTGCAACATATATGAAATATCAAAACACAGAGCTAAACCAAAGAAGTTTGATGTCTGAAATTTTACTGAGACTCGTGACATCCATGATTTTGTGATTCGATCAAGGTTGACAATAGACTTCATTGAACCCATTGAAGATTCTTGAAACTACTTGAAGTACTCTTTTAATCCCGTTGGGATCAATATTTCTTGAAACCATTTGAAGTGCTCTTTTGATCCCATTGGGTTCAATCTTGATCATTGATCTACAGTACGTTCATAGCCTTTGCAATTATCCATAGCAGTACAGTTGGTGCTAAAGGAATTTCTAACAGACCATACAGAAGGTAATGAAAAAGATAAAACCAAGAGCAATGAAACCGTCCAAATCACAACCATTTTATAATTGGTTTTCACATATCTCAGTCCTTTTTATGGTTTGCAGAAAATTCAAAACTTAGCGCTTCTTTCTTTGTTGATGCTAACGTTTCTTCAATGACATCCCAACATTTTTCTGAAAATTAGACTCAACAAAGTTAGGGTTAATGACTAACAATGTTCACTAGCGAATTAATTGTCCCCAAAGAAGGATTAGGTGTCAATTAAATTCCAGAAGAGCTTATGTTATTTTAAGGAAAAAATCAATTTCTTGAAAGCATGCAATCGTCCAAACAGAGTACTGTAGCATGATCTAGTACTAGTATAGTGTAGTGAAGATCACATTTTACCTTGTGAAACCTCATTGGGAGAGAAGAGGGGATAATCGTGACAAACAATTTTTCCCTTCTCATGATCCATGATTTCTCAACGTATGATATTTAGTCTTGTTTGATCCTTAAATAGTCCAGTTCTCTTTGGTGGCTACTGTTATCGATCGACTGATAATTCAGTTAGCTTGAATGGATATGACTCTAGATTGATTGATAATTCAATTTGTTTCAATGAATATATATCCTATCGATTGATTAAAAATTTCTTTTCTTCAATATTGCGCAGGTGACATAGAATCACGCACAAAATAAAGCGAATCATGACACATTGTAATGATAGGATGGATATATATAATATGCTTGCATACATTAGAACAAAAATTGACCATTGACTATGTCAATTTAAATTGACCGTTAAGTCAAATTTAACTATAAAAACATGGAATCTTACATACTTAGGACTCATTGAAACATTGCAAATTTTCAAAGAATATAATGTTTTTGTCATTGAAAACTTGTGGTCTAGTTTTTTGTAAAGCCAAATCCAGCAAAAACTCATCACAGTAGCGACCTCTTGATTAGAGGCCTCAAGAGTTGCTTCCACATAACAATTAAATGTATTATTTGTAGGAAACATGTGTATATATATGTAGGAGCAGTAATACATCCTTAGTACCTTAGTTTAACTCCTTAGTCAATATTATTGCATTTTTGCATTAATACACTAAGGTTTTTGACTTAGGGTGCTTAGTTGGACCAATAACCAGCTAAATTGGTGCATCCACACCCAAATGAGCGCTCCATCTCATCCAACCATCCACATGTGCACCCTCATCATTGTTGGTGCGCTCCCATTCATTGAATGTGGACATTTTTGTTGACTAGGAGCGCTAGAGGTAGATTTTGCCCAATTTTGGGCCGATTTGGTGCATTTAATGCCACCTAGGGCCTCTAACCCACCTATTTTTCCACACCCACACATGCCAAGGTGTTATGATGAACCCATGTCACCTTAGCCACATCCACACAACAATTCCTGACTATTTGGGCTGATTTGTGGCTCCATTGGTCCACCTAGGGGGGACTGAGGTCAAATCTCATCATGACATTTGTACATTCCAAATTGGCTGCCAGATCCACTCGAATTTTGTCCAATGTATTATAAATGTGTAAAATAATATATAAATGATGTATGATAATAATATGATCATCAATTAGCACCATTCACATGTGTTATTCCAGTTATTTTCTGTCTCTTTGTTGATTCTCTTGCACATTTTGTCATACACTTCATGTGTGAATATTGTTCTAGCTCCTAGATATAATTAAGAAGTAAATTCTTACATGGTATCAGAGCTAGTTGGAGCTGCAAACAAATCTTGTGAGGTTTGAGTTGCTGTTTAGGGCATATTTCCAATAAACTTAAGTGTTTGCTTTGCAGGTTTAACAAAAACAATTTGTCATAGGTTGCACAAGCAGGATGGAGCAAAATCGAGCTCTGCTTACTCCATTCAATTATTTTGAGTGGAAGGCCGAGATGGTCATCCAGTTGAGGTCTGAGGGCCTCTACCGGGTCACCATGGGAACTGAGAATGAGCCAAATTCTGTTGTGGAGAAAGTTAAGTATTTTAATAGGCTTGTTGAGGCCTTCGGTATGCTCTGCCTCAACACTTCAAGAGAATTGCTCTTTCACATAGAAAGTCTTGGCACATAGAATGAAGTTTGGGTCAAGTTTGAGTCACTATTCGGGAAGACAGATGAAATGAGAGGCCATCATCTTTAGAATGAGCTAACCTCACTGAGCCCAGCTCACTACGAGACCATTGAATACTTCTTCACCAAGTTTAAAGTGCTAGTAGTTCAGCTAAAACAATGTGGCATAGAGAAGAAAGATGACCATCTTATCTTGTCCATCCTTTTTAAGTTGGGGCCGAAGTATTCTGTATATGTTTCGACATTTCACTCTAGCAAACTTACAAGTAGAAATTGGAAGATTCTTGCACTAGCAGATTTCATGGAGTCATTGACTCAAGAGCAGGACAAGCTCATACAAATGGGTACCTGTTAGGCTAGTATAGTCAAGCTAAACTAGTTAACCTATCTAAGTAAGCAACACCATATCATAAAATATAAAAACAAGAAAAGAAAAGGACGAGAACACTGATATACATGGTTCACCCTAATGGGTTACATCCACGGGAAGGTAGTCTTCTATTATCTCCAGAATGTCTTCTCCAATCTTACAAGAGAGAAAAGCACAAATACCCCAAAGAATATAGATGATGTACAATAGTACTACTACTACATCAAGAATACATGATATGTAGAGACTCACTTGACCCTATTATATACTAAGAGATGAGGAGGAATTACTCTCACATATTGCATGTGGGATAATATAATTATCCAAAATAACATCTCTTAATACAATGCAATGGACAGATACTCTACACAAGTAAACACACCACCATATAACTATGGGTTAAATGTATTACTCTTTTACATAAGATTGTAGACAACTTAGAACATAATATAAAGACATTACTACCTTCCAAGGAATATAATATATTCCAACACTCCCCCTTAATAATGGCTGGGAGAAGGGCCCACACTAACACTAAGGAATGAATGAGTCATTATTGCTCCCCCTTGATGAAAACTTCCAGAAGAACCAAAGCTGCAAATAAGAAGAACACTTCGGCTGATGGAATTTGATGATGAACAACCACTTCTCCTTGAATCACGAAAGTGCACACGAACCAGGTTGTATGATGAAAGACCCAACAATAAAATGACAAGAACATGTGACGTAATCCAATCACAAGATGCCCAAATCACCACAAGAATCATCACAACCATACATGATAGCTGAAGAAATCTGATATGACATCCACACCAGTGTACAGATACCTTCTAACAACCGATACAACAGAACATGTGGCTAAGAACACCACAACAATGTACAAAAAAACCCAGATGGCCAATACACATGCAAATAGCAGACATTCTTCCAATCAAGCTGCAATATAAATATCTGTAGAAGACCTCAAACATCGAAGAAACAAGACCTCAATGGTCTATACATCGAAAATGATATCATATAGATGAACATCATGACTTTAACAATAGAAGATGGTGATTCATTACTTCTGAAATAAGGTGAAAGCCTAAACAAAGAACTGAAAAAATGTGCCCCGAAAAGCCTAGTCTTTTGTTCTAGTTGTGTAGGTGGATCCAGAATGGATGTTCCAATTCCAAAAATAGGTTATAATAAAAAATCCAGTAAGAACTGATAAAGTTACGTCCCCTTTTTATAACTGTCATTTTTATTACCGAAAGGAAGCCCAAACATGCCCAGTTTTTTGTTCTGATCAAGCGGGTGGATCCAAAATGGCTGTTCCAATTCCAAAAACAGGTTATAATAAAAAAACCGGTAAAAAATGACCAAGTTATGACACTTTTGTATAGATACTGTTTTTATTACCGAAAGGAAGCCTAGAAATACCTAGTTTTCTGTTATGGTCTAGTGGGTGGATCCATAATGGTGTTTTCGATTCCAAAATCAGGTTATAATAAAAATTCTGATAAAAATTGACCAAGTTACAATCCTTTTTTATAATCGGAAGAAAAATCTCCTTGAGGAGAGCCCCGAAATCATGTAGATCTACAAAAAAAACATCAAGAAATCCTTAAAACAATTCTACAAAAATCTTACACAACAAGTTAGGGTTAGGGTAAAAAATGCAAAAATATGCCCATATTTGAAGAGAAGCCTAATGGCTACCAGATAGAAAACAAATCTACAACAAAATGACAATTCCCAAATGATAATCCTTATTGATTCAAAGCTATAGAAGGTACTAGATCATAGCAACCTGCTCTAATACCATGTTAGAATAGTAGAGTCAAGCTAAACTAGTTACCCTATCTAAGCAACCAACAACATATCATAAACAATAAGAACATGAAAAGAAAAAGGACAAGAAAACACCGATATATGTGGTTCACCCTAATGGGTTACATCCACTGGAAGGTAGTCTTCTATTATCTCCAGAATTTATTCTTCAATCTTACAAGAGACCAAAGCACAAATACCCCAAAGAATATAGATGATGTACAATAGTGTCACAATAGTACCACTACTACATCAAGAATACATGATATGTAGAGACTCACTTGGCCCTATTATATACTAAGAGATGAGGAGGAATTACTCTCACATATTGCATGTGGGATAATATAATTCTCCAAAATAACATCTCTTAATACAATGCCATGGACAAATACTCTACACAAGTATGGGTTAAATGTATTAATCTTTTACATAAGATTGTAGACAACTTCTGACATAATACAAAGACATTATTACCTTCCAAGGAATATAATATATTCCAACAGTACCATCATCAAATCCAAGGATCAAGCCCTTACTGTTGGTGTATCAAATGAATCCCAGATCAAGAAGAGAGATTTGAAGCAAAGGGAGAAAGAGAAGAAGGAATCAAGCTTAGAAAGCTCTAGTTCTACTAATGGGAGCTCGAGATCCAGGAGGAGGAGAAACAAAAGAGAAATACCCACATGTGATTATAGCAGAGGTTCACATCTTTAGAAAGCTTGCTTCAGAAATAAAATGGACATCATTCCCACGCTCCTTGAGGAGAACCATATTGCTCTTCCAGAATTTGCAAAAAGATGGGAGCACAAGCAAGAAAATGGTAAGGCTGAGCATGCATTGGGTGCATGGGTAAAACAATTTCTGATTCACATTCTGATATATCAGAACCTGAAACCTCCATCCCTTCCTTGAAAAAATTCCTAGTCATTTCATCAAAGCTTCCTCCCAAAACTAGTCATTTTTCAGTAGATTTTGATGTTCCTTCTGAAAGCTCTTTCCAAATCCATTCAGATATTTCCATTTCTGATTTTGAAGATGATATATAGGATGATATACAACCTATGATAGTCATTTAATCATTTCCCCAACCATCTCATGACCAAAAGACCCATCAACCCTCAAGTTCACTAGTTGGAAATTCAAAAATTGCCTAGTTTCCAATGCTATGTCTCTTTTATATGTTGTTGTTATGTCTTGTATGTATTTCATTGGTTGGAAATACATATCATTGGCCTTCATGGGACTTATGTTCCATATGTATGGACTTTTCTTCACCACCCATGGTTCGAATCTCAAGTCTCCAAACCTTCCAGGTTCGCTCAATTGCAATTGTGATCTAGTTGCTCACTCTTCTCTTCCTATGGATCCATTCGCTCATGGAGACACCATACCTATGATTTTTTATACTGTGTATGAAATATATTTTGATATTTCAGAGCCTCATGAGATTTTTTACATATTTGTGAAGGTTCTTCATCAAATTGGGAGAAAGATTCATAGTTTTATTCATAATACGACAACTACACATAATGCATATTTTGTTGAATTTTTTGATGTTATTTGGGAAAGAGTTTACAGAGATATATTTTCCATGGCTGATTATGCTATTAGATCAAAGTATACTTGTAGCAAGATACATTCTTATGATGCCTCTCCATCATCAAATGATGACCATCAAAGGGCCTCTCCACATGATCTTTGCTTACAACACTTTGATGCATTGATGCATGACCTTGGCATCCACAACATCTTCACCAAGTCCATCTCTAAGAAGTTGTTCTTTCAGCTCATTCAAGTGAATAAGAGGACATGATGAAGAATTTTTTTGATCTCTGTCATATCCATTTTTGAGGGGAGGTTTTGTCCCATGAGGTTTTCCTCCTTACCTCAATTACATGGATCAATACACATTGTTGTAAAAGGTGACGTGTGCCTTAGTTTCCAGGGGCTTAATAAATATTTCTGATTAAATTGTACTAAGTCTGGCTTAATGGGGGGTGTAGGAGCAGTAATACATCCTTAGTACCTTAGTTTAACTCCTTAGTCAATTTTATTTCATTTTTGCATTAATACACTAAGGTTTTTGACTTAGGGTGCTTAGTTGGACCAATAACCAACTAAATTAGTGCATTCACACCCACATGAGCACTCTAGCTTAGTAAACCATCCACATGTGCACCCTCATCATTTCTGGTGTGCTCCCATTCATTGAATGTGGACAGTTTTGTTGACTAGGAGCGCTAGAGGTAGATTTTGCCCAATTTTGGGTTGATTTGGTGCATTTAATGCCACCTAGGGCCTCTAACCCACCTATTTTTCCACACCCACACATGAGAAGGTGTTATGATGACCCGATGTCACCTAATCCACGTCCACACAACAATTCATGATTGTTTGGGCTGATTTGTGGCTCCATTGGTCCACCTAGGGGGGATTGAAGTCAAATCTCATCATGACATTTGTACCTTCCAAATTGGCTGCTAGAGGCACTCAAATTTGTTCCAATGTATTATAAATGTGTAACATAACATGTAAATGATGTATGATAATCATATGATCAATAATTAGCACCATTCACATGTGTTATTCCAGTTATTTTCTGTCTCTTTGTTGATTCTCTTGCACATTTTGTCAAACACTTCATGTGTGAATATTGTTCTAGCTCCTAGATCTGATTAAGAAGTAAATTCTTACAATACACACACACACACACACACACACACACACACACACACACACACATTTAACACAAAACAATCCCCAAACAAAGCCAAAAACGAGTGGTAACCGTGTTGGATATCAACAAAAGCCAACCTTGGGCCTTCTTTGACAGAGCAAGTCAAGGTAATCCTCCATTAGGAGGAGAAGATGGCATTATTTATCTCTCCAAACATAGCAAAATAACCATCAAAATTTCCATGGGACAAGCACCAAATGGCAAAGCTGAACTATCAGCCCTATGAACAATCCTGAAGATTGACAAAGATAAGCAGGTTCCGAGAATACACATATTTGGTGATTCAAAAACGATGATCGATTGGGTAACTTGGAAAAAACAAGATTAGAGCTCCTCACCTTCATTATATCCTAAGATAAATACAAGCTTTGAAGGTGTCCTTCGAATCAATAACATTCTCTCATATCTATACAGAGATAAACACAGGATCAAACACATTATCCAAATTGACTCTAGCAATTCAATCAGGATTCATCGAAGGGGAGGAGCACAACAATGGTCAGGTCTCCAATTTCTTCATTAGAATATAAAATTCTAAAGCACTGATATCAGGAGAATCGAGCTATCAAACTGGTTTTTGCCCAGAAAACAGGAAATGTTTGTAAGTCAAAGCTCAATAAGTGTAACATACCTCAAATTTCATAATTAAAAAAAAAAATATATAATCATATATATAAAGACACAGTGATGCAATCCCTAACGGTAACAGGGAAATATTGAACTCTTTATACTAAGATCGCATTGGAAGCATGATCAACCTTTCCTTAACCTCTAAGTTCAAAACTGGAACAATTAGTTTTCCAAAATACTTCACTGCTTACTCCTAAAATTCTAACTTTACAGGCGTTTTCCGTAGTTATTTAAACCTCTTGCAACCAACTTTTCGTAACAGGCCTTCCACAATAGTCCTTACGCAATAAATTAATTTTCCGATTTCCACTTTCCGCAATACAGATAGAGGATTGCAAAAACCCTTAAATTCTTTTACGGATTAACTTTCCACTTTTTTCTTCCCGCAATGCGGATTGCAGATTGTGGAAACCCTTAAATTCATTATGAAATTTACCTTCCGCAAACATGCTTCCGTAACTCTTTTGAGTCGTGGATCCCTTTGTGGCTGTGATCTCAATTGTCAATTTCAATTCCTTCTAGATCACCATTTTAACTTTGCGTATTACATAAATTCCTCTTAAATTCATAATTAGCCTTCCGCAAAGTGACCTCCGTAACCCTTGTGAGTCGTTGATCACTTTGTGGCTTCAATATCCACCATTGATCTGAGTTCCTTAAGAATTATGTAGTGAAGCTTCCGCAACTCTTATGAGTCGTCGATCCCTTTGTGTCTTCAATCTCCACCATTGATATGGATTCCTTGTGCATTCCATAGTGAAGCTTCCACAACTTTTGTGAGCCATTGATCCCTTTTCAGATTCAATCTCAACCATCGATCTAATTTCCTTGTAGATCAACACCTTCCCCATTATGGATTGCAGGTTTTACACTTTAACCTACAAAATTATCATCCCACAATCAACCTTCTGCAAGTCCTGTCAGTCGTTGATCTTCTTGCAGCTTCGATCTTGACCATTGATCTTCTTTCATTGCGGATCAACACTTCTGCAATGTGGATTACAGGTTGCATATTTCACACTTTAACATACAAGATTATCATTCCACATTCAACCTTCCGCAACACCTATCAGTCGTTGATCTCCTTGCAGCTTCAATCTTGACTATTGATCTACTTTCTTTGCGGATCAACACCTTCAGCAATGTGGGCTGCGAAATGCGGGTGCGTCATCCAACTTTTTCAAATTGGATTCTGCAATTTGTCCTTCCTCAATTCCTGTGAGCCATCAATCTCCTTGCGGCTTAGATCTTAGCTGTCGATTTTATTTTCTTTGTGGATCAACAATTAACCTTTCGGATTGTAGATTACAGATTGCAGGTTTCCTTTCAACTTTTCCAAACCGTTCTTCTACAAATCCATCTTCCACAAATCCTATGAACTGTTGATCTCATTGCGGCTTAGATATCAATCGTCGATCTAATTCCCTTTGTCGATCAACAACTAACCTTGTGGATCAACTCTTTAACAAAGAATATTCAAAGGGTTTTGGTTTGAGATGGGGTTTTCTTTTACTGTAATTTATTTAGTTCTGCAGATTATTTTGATGCTTAGCCTTTCTTGATTCCATCATTTTGTACATGATTTAACAACCATGAATCTAAACTGTATCAAGTTGATTATGGATTTAAACAATAATTTAAGTTTTTCTCTATGTAATTGGATTTCAATTGCAATATTGAAAATTACAGATCTATACCTTAAACCAACATTATTATTTCATTCGACATTCTAAATTCGAGAAATATAACTAAGGAAGGTTTAAGCGAAATCTATATAGAAAAGAAAACATAGTTAAATGTAGGAATACATGATACAATTTAAAATAGAGGATTCAATCTGTTAGATGCAGAATCATCAATTATAAACCATTCAAGTATTGGATTCGAAACCATGACATATCAACAACAGTCAAACCTAAATAATTATGTTCAAACGAAATACTAATTGCTACAGTAATAAAATTACTAGCAATCCTTTATGCCCGACCATAGATGCGTTAAGAAGTAATATCACAATGTACAGATTGAATATACTACAGAAAAACATGGATGGTTGTTCTACAGAAATGCATAAACATTGCTTCCTGGAAGTATAACTGTAATTCAACATTAAAATACACATTCCACTACAACTAAAATCAATCATAAAAAAACTGAGTAGGAACTTGGCACCAATGTTGGGAAAACAAAAGTGGATAAGTTGTTCCTCCAAACCAACTCCCAGAGCAACCAAATTACTTGCTCCAGAACCCCCGAGCATGTTCGTTGAACCAAAAGAGAAAAATATTTCAATGCACCATCTCTTGAATTTTACATATGTTAATCCACGTCTAATGCTAACCTCCTGCTGCTCATGGAGATACTAATATATAGTATTTTTCCTAGGACTTGGTCATTTATGAGATTCCTTCTCTTTAGCACTCAACTATGAGTGCATACCTGATTTTTGGGGATGATGCCTCCTGCATCTTGAGTTCTCAGTTAGTGGCTCCTACCACTTGTATTTTCCTCTTGTGGGTAAGCAAACACTCTTCAACAACTATCTCCACCTTTGTTCCCCTTCATCATATTTTATGAATAAATATGTTTTATTACAAAATGTTTTATTCTTGACTTTTTTGTCAAAAATAATAAAATAATAAAATAATAATCAAAGTATTTTCGAGTAGAATTAATAATAATTATTAATTCATGAGGTATTACATACACCTCCCCTTAAAATATAACATTGTCCTCGGTGTTATAACTTTGGTTTTTATTCTTCCATTCCATCTTCTTGAAACAAGTTTGGATATGACTCCTACAGATTACTTTCCAGCTCCCAAGTAGCTTCTTCCAAACTAAGGTGCTTCCATTGCACCTTTACTTGTCCGATGGTACGGTTCCAAAATAAAAGTTCTCTCATGTCGAGAATGCACTCCGGTCCCACTTAGAAGTCTCTCTCAGGTTCCACCTGGATTACATTTCTATAAATCACATGAAAAACATCATGTGCATATATTTTCAATATAGAAACGTGAAACACATTATGCACTTTAATATTGGGTGGTAGGGATAACTTGTATGCAACCGACCCTACTTTAGCTAGAATTTCAAATGGACCACAATACCCGAGTGCTAATTTCTTATACTTTCCCAATCTCAAGATACTTTTCTTGGGCTTTACCATTATGTACACATGATCGCCCACCTAGAACTCTCTAGGAGTTCATTTTAAGTTAGCATAACTTTTTTCCCTATCTTGGGAAGTCTTCAAGTTTTGTTGTACTTATTTCATGGTTACCTCCATATCTTTTATTAAGTCATGTCCTAACATTAATCTATCAATTGGGATGCTCCATGAAATTAGAGTATTACACTTACGCCCATATAATATTTCAAATGGACTCATACAAGAAAAAACTTGGAAGTTATTATTATAGGAAAATTATACTAAGTGCATATAATCTTACTATTTACTTGGTCTGTCCATGACATACATCCTTAGCATGTCCTCTAAGACTTGATTTAATCTTTCAGTTTGTCCATTCGTTTGTGGATGATATGCATCACTGAAATTTAATCGTGTGCCCAAACCTTTGAACAATGCTTTCTGGAATTTACCTGTAAACTTTGTGTTTCTATCTGAGACTATCACTTTCAGCACACCATGTAGTTGAGTTTTTATTTCATGAAAATATCTGCAATGTTAACAACTTTATATGTATATTAACATGAATAAAATGAGCAGCCTTACTTAATTTATCAACTACAACCATGATGGAATCATGTTGTCTGACATTCTTAATTTGGTAGGTCGGTGATGAAATCCATACTAATGGTTTCCCATTTCCATTGTGGAATGGGTAGTGGCTGCAACAATCCTGCTGGATGTTGATGTTCTGCCTTAAATTGTTGGCATTCTATGTAACGATCTAAGTATTCATCCAATTTTTTCTTCATATATGGATAAAAGAAATCCTTTCTAATCATAGTGATCATTTTATGGTATCTAGGATGTCCTGAATATAGTCTTTTATGAAGCTCATTCATAAATGTAAGCTTAATTTCTGTTATGTTTGGTATGTACAACCTATTTTTATGCAGCAACAGTCTTTGTTGGTTTCGGATGAAACCTGTTTTTACTTGATTTTGTTCATTTTCAGCAGTATTTTCTTTTAAAATATGATATTCTCTATCAAAATTGGGCTAGCACTTAAAATCTGTTTTTCGAGATCAGTTTCGTAGTTGCTACTTGCAAACAATAAATTTTCATGATGACATTGAGCGTCTTCCACGTTATTTTATTTTCCTTTTATATGTTTGATTTCGAAATCATATTCACTTAAAAAGGATAGCCATATGGCATGCCTTGCATTCAAATTTTGTTGGTCAAATACGTATTTTAGACTTATGTTATCTGACCTAAGTATATATTTCCTTCCAATTAGGTAATGTTGCCACAATTTTAAGGCGTGAATTATATCAGCAAGTTCTAAATTGTGTGTTGCATAGTTTTTCTCATGTTGTTTTAATTTCCTAGATCCATATGCCAAAACATAATTTTCTTGGAATAAAACTTCGGCTAGCCCTTAATTGCAAGTGTTGGTACATACGACAAAATCCTTGAATGGATCAACAATTTTTAAGATCGGGGTGGTAGTTAATAGGTGTTTTAGTTTGTTAAAGCTTTCCATGCTTTTTTCAGTCCATTCAAACTTTTTATCTTTCTTTTGTAAAGAAGTTATGGGGTAGGAAATCTTAGAAAATCCTTCTATGAACTTCCTATAGTATCCAGTAATTCTCATAAATGATCTAATGTCAAATACATTTTTAGGAACCGACCACTCCATGATGGCCTTTACTTTGTCTGGATCAACTGGGATTCCATCCTTCGACACTATGTGTCTGAGGTACTGAATCTTATCTTTAAAGAAATCACATTTACTAAATTTTGCATAAAGTTGTTGTTCTCTTAGTACTTGCAAAACTATTCTTAAATGTTCTTTATGTTTGTGTTCGTTCTTATATTAGATTAGTATGTCATCAATGAAGACAACCACAAACTTATCTAGGTAGTTGCTTAAGATTTTTTTCATTAAACATATGAATGCATCAGGTACGTTTTTCAACCCAAAAGGAATTACGACAAAATCATAGTGAGCATAGCGGGTCCTAAATGTTGTTTTAAAGATGTCCTCGTAGTTTATTTGTACTTGATGGTAACCAAACCTTAAGTATATCGTTGAAAAGATTGTTTCTCTATGGAATTGGTCAAATAGATTATCTATCCAAGGGAGTGGGTAACGGTTCTTAATGGTCATTTTATTTAACTGTCAGTAATCTATACACAATATTAAAGTTCCATCCTTCTTTTTCACAAACAAGACCGGTGCTCCCCAGGGAGAGACACTTGGTTGAATGTACTTTTTATTGATTAGTTATTATAGTTGTGATTTCAGCTCTGTAAGTTCTATTAAATTCATTTGGTATGGATATTTTGATGCTGGTACCGCTCCAGGTATCAAATTGATTGTGAAGTCAATGTCTCTTTTCGGAGGAAGTCTAGAGACTTCTTCCAAAAAGATGTATTCAAACTCTTTCAAGACTGGTATGTCTTCTAATTTAAGTTTGTTATCATTTTCATTTAGATTCATTATATCGACATCAAACACTTTACATCCCTTTTCTTACTAATATTTTCATTTGTAATGCAGATATTTCTCGGATGGTCACCTTCCTAGGGACCCCTTTAACTTTTATATTGTTTCCATTATCATCAGTACAAGTAAAGGTTTTATCAAAACAATTTAACACAGCTTTATACTCCTCTAGCCAATCCATTCCTATTAATAAGTCATAGGATCCTAAAGGAAGAATATTTACATTAACATGCGTAATAAAATCATTCATCATCACTTTACAATTTCTAGCAAGACTAGTAACTTTTCATTTAGTACATGTGGCTAACTGTACTAGCCATGATTTGTCAAACGTTTTAGGTACCAAATTGCATAAATCAACTATTCTAGGTGATACATAGCTTAGGATTACACTTGGATCAATTGAAATAGAGATAGGTTGATTGTTTATCATACCTTCAATTTCAACCATAAAATTCTAGTGATTTGCTTGTCGGTTTCCAATGCTGTGCAGATCCTAGGAATGCTCCTGGCCATGTCCCCAACTGTGATTGCTTCCTGGATAGAATGAACATTAATTTTATTTTTTTTACTGGATAGTTTTTAAAGTAGTGTGGCCCTCCACACTCCCAACATTTTATAGGTTCTTTTTGTGCTGGGTTTTTATTAAGAATAGTTGAAGGTACTTTTACTGCAGAATCTTGGGATTTAAATATTTTGTAATTACTAACCTGATACCCTCTATATTTATTTCACATGTGTTTATGGAACTTATTTTTATTTTTTATGGGATCAAAATTATCTGGCCTTTGATTTTTCCAAGCTGGTATACTTTCTCTTTTATTTTTGTTTTGGTTATAACAAACGGTTTGCCTTCCTCATCACTTTGTCTAGCGTCTTCGGATTGTCATACTCAATCCGTTATTTGAACTTGATGGGAAAAAAACTGAGGATCCATTGTATTTTAGGTTTCTCATCAATTATATAGGGAACATAACGAAGTAGGATTAAGAACTTACTGCAAGGTTCTTTCATCGTCATGGCCCCTAGCCTTAGTCCATAAAATTATTTTGATTTTTCTTCATAATATTGTTCTGATAAGTACTTTATTTTAAAGAGTTTATTAAATATTTTCCAAGTTACATATCTCTCTTTTATCCCCTTAACCTTCTTTATGTCTTGCCACCATATATTTGCTTTTCCAGTCATATTATAGATGGCCATTTTAGCCTTTAACTCATCAGAGTATTTGTATATTTGAATATACTTTTTCATTCCAGACAACTAGGCCTTTGCCTCTTCGCCCTTCTCAGTTTCACCATTAAACATGGGTGGTTTATTTTTCTTAAACTCCTTAGAGATTTCCTCATAGGGTATGTATTTATTTTTCTTTTTATTATTGTCACTGCTTTCACTTGACTCTTGTTGTTTCCTATGATGTTTAACTCACTCTTCACTTGAAGTGTTAGAGTTATAGCTGAAAAATTCAAGCTTTCTTCCCTTTCATTTGTAAGATGCAGTTTTAGTCATTTCTTTTTCAAATTTCTTGTTTTTGTCTTTTTCATCGTTATGGATTTTCCTAACAGAATAGCATTTAGTTCTTCTTGAGCCTTTAAAATTTGCTCGTTATCTTCTTTAACTTTTCTCAGTTCAGATCTTAAATCATTAACAGTTTGTTTTAGTTCATATTTATTATCCTGAATATCATTTAAGTCTACCCACATTTCTTCATCCCTTAAGTTACCCTCTTTGTTATTTAAAGGATTTTCTGGGTGACGTTCCTCTTCAACAAACATCTCTGCATCTGCTATGTTTCCTGCAAAACACAATTATTCTTATCTTTGTTGTTTGTAAGAGAATTTAACCAAAATAAAAGTAGAAGTTAGTTTTCTTTTTTCTATAGCAGTTTTAGTGTTGAGTCGATTCAAGCCTAGTGTTGTAACCATGCTATGATACCATATGTAACATACCTGAAATTTCATAATTAAAACAAAATTATATAAATATATATATAAAGACATAGTGATGCAATCCCTAACTATAATAGGGAAATATTGAACTCTTTGTACTAATATCGCATTACAATTTTGATCAACCTTTTATTAACCTCAGAGTTCAAACCTAAAAAAATTAGTTTTCCAAAATACTTCACTGTTTACTCCTAAAATTCTAAGTTTATAGGCATTTTCTGTAGTTATTTACACCTTTTGTAACTGCCTTTCTGCAACAAGACTTCCGCAACAATCCTTCCCCAATGGATTAACTTTCTGATTTCTGATTTCTGTGTTACATATTGTGAAAACCCTTAAATTGTTTTATGGATTAACTTTTCTCTTTCCACTTCCTGCGATGCAGATTTTGAATTGCAAAAACCCTTAAATTCATTATGAAATTTACCTTCCATAAACCTGATTCCATAACTCTTGTGATTCGTCGATCACTTTGCGGATGTGATCTCAACCGTCGATTTGAATTTCTTCCAAATCACCATTTTAACTTTGTGGATTGTGGAAATGTGTTTTAACTTAAGAATTATCTTTCCACAAAGCGGCCTCCGCAACCCTTGTGATTCGTTGATCCCTTTGCGGCTTTATTCTCCACCGTTGATCTGACTTTCTTGAGCATTCCATAGTGAAGCTTTCACAACTGTTATGAACCGTCGATCCCTTTGCAGATTCAATCTCCACCATTGATCTGATTTCCTTGTGCATTTTGTAATGAAGCTTCCACAACTTTTATCAGTCGTTGATCCCTTTGTGGCTTCAATCTCAACCATCGATCTAATTTCCTTATGGATCAACACCTTCTGTGTTGTGGATTGCGTATTGTGGGTTTTACACTTTAACCTACAAAATTATCATGGGGACTTCACTTAGTGAAAATCTCACATAGCACGTACGATCGTGGGATATTAAAGAATACCCTTAATTTCCAAAGATATTGACCCAAAATCTTTTTGTTGAAACCCCCTCCCAATACTTAAAACTTCCTCCCCACCCCTTTTTATACCTCAATCCTTATAAACCACCCTACCCATCCCCACCTTAAACCCCTCATCCCCCCAATACCTGCAATATATTGGTTCAATTTTTGATAATTTTAAAACCCACAATATGAACTAATGTGATAGGATATTGGTCAACAAGTGAATCCCCCGTGAAAATTATCATCCCGCAATCAACCTTTCACAACTCCTATCAGTCGTTGATCTTCTTACAACTTCAGTCTAGGATGTTGATCTGATTTCTTTGCGGATACACCTTTTGAAATGTGGATTGAAGATTGCATATTTCACACTTTAACATACAATATTATCGCTCAGCATTCAACCTTCCGTAACACCTATCAACCATTGATCTTCTTGCGCCTTCAATCTCGATCGTTGATTTGCTTTCTTTGTGGATCAATGCCTTTTGCAATATGGACTATGGATTGTGGGTGTGCCATCCAAATTTTTCGAACTGGGATTCCACAATTCGGCCTTCCATAATTCCCATGAGCCATCGATCTCCTTGCGACTTAGATCTCAACCATCGATCTGATGAGTTACTTTGCAGATTAAAAATTAACCTTGCGGATTGCAGATTGTGGGTTTCCTTTCAACTTTTCAGAACCATTCTTCTGCAAATCTTCCTTTCACAACTCATGTGAATCATTGATCTCACTGTGGCTTAGATCTTAGCCATCGATCTGATTCCATTTGTAGACCAATAAGTAACCTTGTGGATCAACTCTTTAACAAAGCAGATTCAAAGGGTTTTGGTTTGAAATGGGGTTTTGTTTTACTGTAAGTTAATTAGATCTGTGGATTATCTTGATGGTTAACCTTTCTTGATTCCATTATTTTGTACATGATTTAACAGTCGTGAATCTAAACGGTGCCAAGTTGATTATGGATTTAAACAATAATTTAAGGTTTTCTTTATGTAATTGGATTTCAATTGCAATATGAAAATTACAGATCTATACCATAAACCAACATTATCATTTCATTCGACATTCTAAATTCGATAAGTATAATTAAGGAAGGTTTAAGAAAAATCGATATAGACAGGAAAAGACAGTTAAATTTAGGAATACATGATACAGTTTAAAATAGAGGATTCTGTTAGATTTGTATCATTCAAGCTAGCATTATCTTAGGATCTTTAACTGAGAGAATAACAAGCACAACAATCAAACACAAGAGACAATAGACACAAAGATTTTCCTCGGGGGAACCATAAAGGAGAAAACCCCAAAACTTCCTTAGAGATAGAATCAACACCAAAAGCAAACCCCAAAATAGTAAGATGATCTCTTGACAATAGTAGTCTCTCTCTCTCTTGTCCCAACAACTTCTTCTCTCTCAGTTATGTGCTACAACTGAGTGTGAGTGAATGTGTGATAAATGGAGAGGCTCCCTCTCTATTTATACTAATTCTCGATGACAATAAATCATTAGGGATGACTTCTCTAGGAGAGTCTAATAACCCTAGAGCCCCACAACTGTGAGGACTTTAACCCTTAATCAATAAGGAGGGTTACATTCTATGACTTGACATGACTTGTTTACATTATTGAATCTCTCGATAGGAACATCAGGGCATGACATGAATCAATTACATTACAGATACTTACCGGAATAAACATCGGGGTACAATACATAAGATATACAAGTGAATACATTCTGAAGTTACAAATAAATCAACACTCCCTCTTAACTAGGAAGGTATTCTCTACACCCAATCTATAAGCACAAGTATTCTTCTATGTATCATCTGGATCATCATCAAGTTATCTCCATCTTCAATTCATCTTCATATTCAAGTCATCTGGATCATCACTAGATCTGGATCATCACTGGATCTGGATCATCACTGGATCATCACTGCTGGATCATCGCTGGTCATCATCACGGGTGCTAGCTCAATTCTACTCATCACAGGAAGTTCTACAGAGCCAGTCCTTTTTCATGCTAGTTGTAGGCCTAGCCTATAGGTAGGTATTCATCTTCTTTAGCACTTATATCTGACCCAGTCAGAAAGGCCCGTCCAACACTTACATCTGACCATGGGATGAACACATCAACCATGTTAGAAAGGCATGCCCAGCACTCACATATGACCATGGGATGAACAAATCAACCATGTTAGAAAGGCCCAACACTCACATCTAACCATGGGATGAACACAACAACCATGTGAGAAAGGCTCAGCACTCACATCTAACCATGGGATGAACACATCAACCATGTCAGAAAGGCTCAGCACTCACATCTGACCATGGGATGAACACATCAATAATGTCAGAAAGTCTCAGCACTCACATCTGACCATGGGATGAACACATCAACCATGTCAGAAAGGCTCAGCACTTATATCTTACCATGGGATGAACACATCAACCATGTAAGAAAGGATTTGCACTTATATCTGATCATGAGAGATGAATACATCCCACAGTCACATCAGTGTTACCACCTAAGTTGTACTTAGTGGTTTTCTATCAAGTGAGCCTGGTGAACCGAACAGGGATAACTTGTTCGGACTTCAGAGAGCCTTCAGTCTTGCTTCCGGGAGGCTTTATTGTATCATATCACATGTTCATACCCCATGGGGGAATTGTAATAGATGTTCTAGCATGATAGTGTCAGTAAAAGACTCGGTCTCTTAGACTTCATTTGTCAATCCGATCAGCCCAGGGTGTTTTTTCCCTTGGTTATTATTGGTTGTTGAATAAACGACTGATAATTTTTGAGTTTTTCACTCCATACCTCCAAAGTTGGGGTGGTTGGCTTGGAATTTGGGCCTAATGAGGTTATTAGGGTCTATGTGTCAATGTGTAAGCATGGTAGACATCATTTTTGAGTCATATGAACATGTCTAAGTCCCCCTAGGTGTTTTTCAATTTTTCAATTTTTCAGTTTTTTCAGTGTTTTTTATTAAAATTTAAATAATCCAAAACTTAGGCTATTTTTTAATAGTTTAATTGGAAAAATTGAGTTTGTAATAAAAGTGGGCCAAAGAATCAGTTTCAGTCATGTAGGTGCTCATTTTAAAGCTAAGAGCACCATGCAAACCCATGGACCCACTGTTTTCTAGTTTTGAGTGATCTTCCATAACTCAGGTCAGAAAGCCCCAAAAATCAATTATTGATTATTTTAATTAATAAATTGATGAATAATGGAGCAAATCCAAAATCAAATAAATCAAAGGATTCTCAACCGATTTGACTGAAATCAATCAGATCTGGAGCAGATTGACTGGATCTGATAAATCCTTGACTGAAGGAGGGGATCAAATCAGATCCAGAGTTGATCTACAGCGGTATTTATGGGGAATTTCACCCTCCCTCTCTCCTCAACACGTTTTTGGCTCAACTGGATGATTTTTGGTGGATTCTTCAGTGTTTGGGCCGATGTGTCAGTGTATGGGTTGATGTGTCAGCCAGATCAGGCCCCCAGTTGACAAGTAGGCTCAGTTCAGCCTCAGTTCTGCATTGATGAACTATCCATCAGAGGATTTCACTTGATTCCATGAGGAATTGCGCCCCCCCTGGGCTAGATGGCCTGCAAATTGTATAAATCAAGGCACAACCTCCTCTTCCAAGCTAGTTAGAACTGGGATTGAGGTGCTGCTGCTATTGTATTGTTGTAATTCTCATTTGAAATAAAGAAAATATTTTGAGGCAATACGGTGTGGTGCCATTACATGTGTGGATGATTATTGCCATTGTTCTACTGAGGTAACCTGTATCTGTGGTCATTTCTTGCTATTTTCTTGTAGATCTGTGGTTAAGATTGGTAATTAGCTTATTACAATCTTGATAGGAAAGATGTTGTTCAATAAGTTTATTGACTGTCACTCTCCTTTAATGCATGTTTAGAATTCTAGATCTAGCATGTCCTATAAGCTTATATGCATGTTATCTTGAATCTCTTTGTATGTACTAATCGGATCTCACAAGTGTCTTGGCAAGTTCTTTGATTTCAGCTCAGTTGCAGGTTCACACTTTGGAGAGGATGCTGATCTAGTTTGCTTCTTCATTCTCTTCAAAATAGTTCAAAGGCATATTCCCTCGGCATTCCACCTGAAGGATCTACTGTGGATCTTCAAAGAAACCAACACTCTTTCTCTCTCTTCCTCCTTTAAAAATTATTAAACTTTCCTCAAAACTGGTTACTTTAAGGTTTCTTTTTAAATACTGATCTATCTCATAAAGAAAAGCATACATAGATCTAATTATCAATATCCCTTCAATTTTCTAGATCTTAGTTTCATTGTGCACATAAAGTTCAAATTCAAGAGATCTAGCTAAATTGCCTTAGTTTCGCAAGTATTTTAGTGAAGAATCAATAGCTTGCTGTTAAGGTAGTTTCATTTGCTGTTCAATAATTTCAATATTATACAATATAAGTGCTGTTAATTGTCTGCACAAACAGCAGGCAAATATCCCAAGGAAAGCTTGCTTTCCTTGGTTCCCTTTCGTCGATTTAGCTAGTTTAATTTCGTTAATTTTTTGAGATAAAGTAGGTTGACCCAAAGGTACTCTTAAATTTCTTTGGGGAATTTGTTATTATAATTCATTCGATGTCATTTATCAGGTCTGACAGAGAAGAAAATAATCTGCTGTCCAAAGTGGCTTTTGGAGCGCTCAAATCCCCCCAGGGGGCTCTCTTTCGTCACATAATTTGTAATTGTTTTGCATAAACTGTAATATCTTGGTTTCAGCCTGTATAAGGACCAATAAAGCTCTATTTTATCAGTGCTTTGATATTGTAGCCTCTATAATAAAATCATCCTTTGAATAGGCTCTTTCGAGCCCATTCCCCATCCCCCCTGGGGGGATTCGCGTCGGTGCCCTTTTTGTCTTTTCTGCTTA
>LPNX010677859.1:4378-39378 GCA_001517045.1 Pseudotsuga menziesii
AGGTTCATACCTCGGTTCAGGGCTTAAGAGAATAGATTTAGCACCCATTCAAACAAATGAAAAATTTTCTGTGCCTTGCAGAGGTGTAAACCCTGCCATTCCTAGCACATAACTGAGCGGAGTTGATACCGATAAATTCACCAACGAATCTTCTATTCATTGAGGTATCATACACGTATTTTGGCATTCATATGAAATTTATTTTTTAATTACTTCTAAAACTTATACTTAGAAAACCACACTGCAACTTTGAAGCAGCTCAAAGAAAAATCCGCAAAGTTAAAAATACACAGCCAAAAAATTCTTAAAAATGCACACATCACATATAGACGTGTCCTCTTCAAAAGGGTATCTTTGGTTTTTCAATTTTTGAAAAAATGGAAAAAATTGCTTTACGTGGAGAAATATGTGTTTAAAACGATGCTGAAATCGAATGTGGTCACTTTCGAAAAATAATAAATAATTGTATAATGCGAAAAAAATTAACAAAAAAATATGCACATCACACTACATTTTATGTAGATCATGCTCATATATTTATTTTTTTAAAATTATTAATGCAAGATTGAATTACTCTACGTGGACACGAGCCACTTATTAGCTTCTTCAAATTTTTAAGGTCACACAGTTCATTAAATGCAAAAATTCACACATTAAATGACATCGAAATATTTAAAAAAAAATATCACTATGAAGCCAACATAATATTCTACAATTTGTTTTTTTACTGCAAGTCAAAATTCACATGGCATATATGCGTTTTGAGGGCTTCTATCTAGCACATGAGTAAAAAATCAGGTTTTCATCACCAAATTTGGCCAAAAAGTGTTACCCATGTTCATGGAATCACCCATGTCCCTTGTGGATCTATGGACTCAACTCAAGGGTGATGATCACATTGAAGTATGCATGAGCATGGAATGTCTATGGCTGGGTGGAACATTGTCCTGTTGAAGCTAGTTTCTTTTCATTAAGATGAGTATTTCGTATATGTTTATTTATTGCAATTGTTGATATATATGTGCTCATGGATCTTATTTTGTTGTCGTTTACATGGTTGTCAGCGAAAAACATGATATATGATCATTTATTGTTTATATGGTTGCAGATGAAATCCTTCATACATGGATTTTTTATGTTGATATGGCTATAGGTGGCAATCAATATATTTAATTTTTAACACTGTAAATATGGTTGATTGTGGAAACATGTATATATGTTTATTTACATGTTTATGATGGATTGCAAATCTAATTATATTAAAATTTAAAATGGTTATAGTATATTTGGTATTTCATGTTTGAAATCATGTTAATGGCTTGGTCATATCTGGTTTCATTTCATGTTTGCATTTACTCTACATAGCATGTGTATCGGGGAAAGATCTGCATTTGTATTTGTGTATTTCATTTTAAAATGTTGAATGTTTTATTTTAGTGGCTCTTTGACATGTTTTCCTAGCCTTATTTACACTTATTTTTCTATGCATTACCTTGATTCATACTTCCCATTGTGTTTCTAAGTGTCATTGACCTTGGATTCGAGGCTAGGGACATCATAGAGTGGTATCATAGTGATTGTTTCAACTCTGCTACTGTTGGGGATTCTACATATTTGTAACTCTATATTATGTATTTGGGATCATAATGTATGTATTGTGAAAAATATGTGTAGCATGCTAACAGTAATTGATAATGAACACATTGAAACCCTAGTTATGTCAATTAATGAATGAGAATGCAATATGGTTATTGAAATGCAATTTTAAACCCCGACGAAGCATTGAAGACCAAAGACTAAATAAGTACAGTGAAGAGGAAGATACATCAGTAATAGGTCAAATATCAGAGGTCGTCTGCAAAGATTAGAGATGTATTTCGAAGAAGGATAGGTTCCATACAACCCTGGAGAGGAGTTTGGAGGAATATAAGCTAGGAAAAATGGACACAAGAGAAGAAATGAGCCCTTAAGTCTGGAATATTTAGTAAGAAAATGTAGAGAAGATATTGAAATGACTATTCACATTCAAGAACAAATCATGCATAATCTGAAACAATTGTAAAGAACCCAAAGAACAACTCCATGAATCAATCAGGATCCTAGAAGACATGTACCAAGAAGAGATTATGAAATATGTATATCATCATCAAGAAGAACTCATTCTATGCCCTCTGCAGTGAAGAAGAAAATGTATTCACCAAGTATCTCAAAAAGGAGCCCTAAAACATCCCCAGTAAGAAATAAGAATAAAATTTTTGTATAGAATGAACCGGTGGGATAACTAAGAAGAATCAAACCTCCAACCAATGATGGAGAGGCGAAGCAAGGTGAAGATGTTGAATCTTGGTTGTTGTGACTTAGAAAGTTCTTCTAGTTGCATCAATATGCATCAAAAATGGAAGAAAGGGTATCCATCTACCATATGTTTTAGAACAGTAATACAACCCCTTAGTACCTTAGTTTCACTCCTTATTCAATTTTATTGCATTTTGCATTAATACACTATGGTTGTGGACTTAGGGTGATTAGTTGGACCAATAGTTATTCAAATTGGGGCATTTACACCCACATGAGAACTCCATCTTAGTGAACCAGCCGCATGTGTTCCCTCATCATTGTTGGAGCTCTCCCATTCATTGAATGTGGACAACTTGGTTGACTAGGAGCGCTAGAGGTGGATTTTGTCCATTTTTGGCTTGATTTGGTGCATTTAATGACACCTAGAGACTCTAAACCACCCATATGTCAACACCCATGCATGAAAATGTTTAATAATTTCCCAAAATAACCTCATCCACACCCACTCAACAATTTGTGGCCTTTTGGGCTGATTTGGAGCGTGATTGGCCCACCTAGGGGGGATTGATGCCAATTTGGCAATTTTCACTTGTACAGTCACATTGGGCTCCCAAATCCTCATGAAAATCTTATGATGTAATATAAACCTATTATTGACATGGTTTTATGTTAGACAAACAAAATATAACCTGCTTTTGTTCACATTGCATGTGTAATTTGCTTCTCAATTAATGATTTTTGTCGGTTTTGCACCAAATTTGATTTGTGAGTTTCTCTAAGGCTCCTAGATCTTCCTATAGATCAAAATTGTCACATGAAATCAGATATGAGTGGATTTTTATTGATTTTCATATCAATTCAGAGTGTTTTGAGCTACATTTTTAGAGGAATTCCAGATAAAATTGAGTTGTTTCTGCAAAACATTCAACAATTTCACCACCATTAGCGCAGGAAGAAATGGAAGCTACCCAAATCTTGCTAAAATATTTCAAATTATTCTATTGGAAGGAATATATGGTGATTCAATTGAGAGCCAAAGGTCTCTACAGAGTTACCATGGGCACAAAGGTGGAACCAAACTCTACTGTTGAGAAAGCCAAGTACTTCAACAAATTGGATGAAGCATATGGATTGTTATGCCTGAGTATCTCAAGAGAGCTCATGTTACACATAGACAGTTTAACCACCCCCAATGAATTATGGGTAAAACTAGAGACATTGTTTGGGAAATATGATGAACTAAGAGGTCACTAGCTTGAGAACGAGCTCATCAACCTGAGCCCAGTGCACTTTGACACTATCCAAGACTTCTTCACCAAGTTTAAGTCACTTGTGTTGTACATGAAGAAATTTGACATTGAAAAGAAAGAGGACCAATTGATTTTGTCCACCCTTTTGAAGTTGGGTCCATAGTTCTTAGTTTTTGTGAGCACATTCCACTCCAGCAAGTTAACACTTCGAAACTGGAAAATGCCAAGTCTAGCAAGCTTCATGGAGTCACTCACTCAGGAGCAACAAAAGCTAGGCCAAATGGGCACCATAAAGACTAAGGATCAAGCCTTAGAAATGAGAGTTTTGAATGCCTCAAAGGGAAATCCCAAGGCAAAGAATTCGAAGCTGGCAGAGAAGAAGAAACAAGAAAAACCCAAATCCATTGAAGGGGGTTCAAATCCTCTCAAGGAGAGGGACATAAGAGGAAAAGAGAATACCAAATGCACCTATTTCCATAAGGGATGGAATCCAGAGAGCTCATGCATGAAAAAAAATTTGACAAGATGACACAACTGCTGGAGAAGAACAACATTTGTGTCCTTGACAGCACAAGGAAGAAGGATGGCACCTCCAGTTCAGATGGCAAGGAGAAATGTCATGCTTTGGTAGTAGGTACCTCTAACTCTTCATATTTTACCATTGATTTGGGGAATTCCGGGCACATGGTAGCCACAAGAGAGCTCTTCTCCTCCATGCATTGGAATTATGGCCCAATAGTTCGAATGGCGGATGATTCAGAAATCCAAACCAAGGGGATTGGTAGGATTGACTTAGAGCATGGTTTCTTCAGTGATGTGTTGTATGTACCATACCTTGCAGAAAATTTTCATCCAGTATATCAAATTACCCATACAGGAGATGCAAAGAGAGTGACCTTCACTCCATACATGGTAGATATTGCAGAAATATCATCAGACCAAGTCATTGCAATTGGGTATGCAGACCACCATGAGACAATGCACAAGTTTTCAAACTTCCTCCCAACTTCCAATGACCAATATCTTCTCTCACATGCCAATGAGATTTCAAAGCTATGGCATGAGAGACTTGGTCACATGAACTAAAAATACCTCCAATAACTACACAGAGATGAGATGGAAGAATGACTTCCACAAATCAAATCATCAAACAGAGCATGCATTCGGTGTGTAGTTGGGAAGCATCCAGAGTGAAGCTATGAGAAAGAGATGGAAAGGAGAGCCACACAAACACTTGTGTTAGTACATTCATATCTAATTGGTCCATTTCCAACTCCATAATATGGTGGATCAAGGTATGTACTTACATTTATCGATGATTACTCAAGATTCTGCTAGGTGTTCTTCCTCAAATTAAAGTCTGAAGTTTTTGAACAATTGAAGATTTGGAAGGCATTGGTAGAAAATCAAAGTGGGCATAAGATTAAAATCCTTATGACTGATAATGGGAAGGATTATGTAAACAAGAACCTACAGCACCTTTGTGAGGAGAGTGGCATTCAAATGCAACATTCAACTCCCTAGACACCACAACAAAATGGTGTGGCTGAGAGGAAGAATATATCTCTCAAGGAGATGGCCACTTGCATGATAGAAGCAATGGATCTAAGTCCCAAGATATGGGTTGAGGCCATTAGTTGTTCTACACACATACAAGATAGATCCTTCCACAAATCATTAAAAGGAATTACTCCCTACGAGGCATGGTTTGGCCATAAACCAAATGTCTCAAATTTCAGGATTTTTGGAACTAGAGCATGGGTTCGAATCCCTTTTGAAAAGAGGAAGGAATTGCAGACACAAAGACAGGAGTGCATCATGGTTGGATATGGTGAAGAAACAAAATATTACAAACTCTTTTACACTTCCACTCACAAGACATTTGTTGAAATAAGTGTGCAATTCAAAGAGGAACCAATACCAGATTTTGAGCTGGCACCGGGGGAATGCTCTTCTCCTCAACTATTTGATGATGTAAGTGATGATTCATGTTATTTTTTTCTTTTCTGATATGTATGATATAAATATGGCTGAATATGATATTTATTTATATGAATCACCATCAAGGACCAAGTGGGCTGAAAAAATCATACAAGCTGCAGGGGAATTGGGTGGCAATCCCCAAGAGCCTAGGAAGACTAGATCTCAAACTAGTAATGCTTCCTTTGCAAGTGATAGTGCTCTTGATGAGCACTATTATATGCTGATTGGATATTATCCACAGACATATCAGCAATATTTTAATGACACAATATGGCAAACAATAATGAAATAAGAGTTCCATTCTCTCCAAGAGAATGAGACATGGGAATTGGTTCCCCTTCCTCCCAAGAGGAAGCTTGTTCAATGCAAGTGGATCTTTTGAACCAAAATTTCTGCTGATGGTTCAGATTTTAAATACAAAGAAATATTATTTTATAATGGCTATTCTCAATTCCATGGTGTTTATTACACATAGACCTTTGCACCGGTTGCAAAGATGGACTCCATAAAACTAGTTCTAGCAATGGCAGCTAGTAAGGGTTGGAAAGTACACCATATGGATGTTAGGAGTGCATTCCTACATGGTGAGTTACAGGAATATATATATATGCAGAAAACTGAAGGCTTCCAAGATGATCCTTCACTTGTATTCCAGTTGAAAAAGCCACTATATGGACTCAAATAAGCCCCCAAGGCTTGGTATGCTAAAATGGATGCTTTATTGCTCTCTATTGGATTCACTAGATGCAAATCAGATCCTAATGTATATTTGCAGAAACATGATGGTATTTTTCAGGTTATTGTTCTTTATGTTTATGAACTTCTAATTACAGGTAGCTGCACCGCTTCAATTGGCTCAATTAAGTCATCTTTACATAGTGAATTTGCCATGACCGACCTAGGATTGCTAAGGCAATTTTTGGGCTTGGAAATTGAGCAAAGTGAAAGGGGAATGATGATGAGTCAACCATAGTATTCTTCAGACTTTCTAATGAATTTTAACATGTCTGAGTGTAAGGAATCCAAATATCCATTTCTTTCTGGCATCAAATTGTTTGAATTTGGCAATTCTCCAATGGTAGATATTACACTCTACAGGAAACTAGTGGGAAACTTGCTCTATCTTACACACACAAGACCTTATTTATCTTATGTTGTAAGTGCTGTAGAAAGATATATGCACCACCCACATTATATCCATTGGAAGTTGAAAAAATAATTCTTCAGTATGTCCAGGGTACAAATAATTTCGGGGTGCACTACATAATTAGTTCCTCACTTCAACTAGCTGGATTTTCTGATTCATATTGGGGTGGAGATCCCACTAAAAGGAATTCAAAATCAGTTTTTTTATTTATGCTTGCTGAAGGTCCCATTTTCTGTTAAAGTAAGAAACAACACACCATTTCACTTTCATAAGCAGAGGCTGAGTACAAAGAAACAATCAATGTAGCTACACAGTGTGTTTAGTTGCAGGGAATTCTTTAGGAATTTGGTGTCACAATTGATTCTCCAACCAACATTTGGGTGGAAAATAAAAGTTCCATCAAAATATATACTGATCCAGTTTATAGGAAAATTCCAAAGCACATTGAGATCCATATGCACTACATTCGGGGCTTAGTGCATGGCAAGGCGATTTCATTGCAGTATTGCCCATCCACCGAGCAAACTGCCGATATTTTCACCAAGAATTTCACAGAGAAGAACTTCACTTACCTAGGATATTTGCTTGGTGTGAGTGATGTATGGTGATTTTCTGCTAATTGTTTCAGGTTTCAGCCCCATGTCCATTCTTGAGGGAAGGTTTTGTCCCATGAGGTTTTCCTTCTTTTCCTCGGCTTACATGGAGAAATAAATTTCTGAATTATGTATTTGAGGTGACTTGAGCCATTGTTTCCAAGGAATCCTTCATTTTGTGAGTTGTACTTAGTTTTTGGATTAAGGGAGGGTGTTAGAACAGTAATCCAACCCCTTAGTACCTTAGTTTCACTCATTAGTCAATTTTATTGCATTTTGCATTAATACACTATGGTTGTGGACTTAGGTTGCTTAGTTGGACCAATAGCTAGTCAAATTGGGGCATTTACACCCACATGAGCACTCCAACTCTGTAAAATAGACACATGTGCACCATCATCATTGCTGGAGCACTCCCATTCATTGAGTCCATACATCTTGGTTGACTAGGAGCACTAGAGGTGGATTTTGTCCATTTTTTGCTTGATTTGGTGCATTTAATGACACCTAGAGACTCTAAACCCCCAATATTTCCACACCCACTCATTCCAAGGTGTAATAATTTCCCCACATCACCTCAGCCATGTCCACTCAGTAATTCGTGGCCATTTGGGCTGATTTGGAGCCTAGTGTTACAAGAATTTGCAAATGTATTTCAAGAATCGACATGAAACAGTTGGCTCCTCCTCAGCAATCCGTGGCCATTTGTATGCAACTTATGAGGAATTCCAAAATCTATAGCACCCAACAAAGACACAAAGTTTACTTCTAACTTTTGGAAAGGATTGTGAGGAAGTTGTGGACTAGGAGTTGTTTCTCTCAGTAACATTACTTGTTGGACCCTATTTTTAATGATTTTGGTTTATGGAGCTATTATTACACCCTATTTGATGTTTCATGGGACCCTCTTAGCTAGTGCACCCTCCATGACTATTCCAAGCCTCTTATGATGCTCCTCATGCTCCCATGTGACCTGATTGGTTATTTTTATCATGCACTCCTTGAAAAAGTGTAACCACCCTCTTGTTTCACCTTTTGATATTATGGGAAAGGGAATATCTAATTGTAACCTCTCTCTCATGAATTGAGTAGCCCATAGTGAATTTGAGTTACCTCTCTTGTAATTCAAGTCTCTCTCTTAGGAATTCAAAAGGCAATAAAAGGAATCGAATTGGCTCTCTTTCACTCTTATTCTTCTCCCTCTTTGAGCTTTGTAGTGCAAGGGAATGCTCTCTTGTATGGGAAACACATGCTATCCAATAGGAGATGCATTGTATTTCAAGAATATTGAAGTCCTTGTAATGAGGTTTAAAGACCCTGTAATGGGGATTGAAGATTGATCTATGCTTACAAAACATGAGTCCTTCACCCATTTCTTGTATCTATCTAATCTAGCTCATAATTCCTAGGTGAGAGTGGTGATATCCTAACGAATTGTGTAGTGAAGGGATTCACAACTCACCAGGAAGTGTATATGGAAGGGAAAATTGATATGGTGAAAAGTGTAGTTTCAGTATTCTTATGGTGTTGAGAAGGGTGCAACAGTATGTTGCAGTTCAATATTTCTGAGATTTTATGGGTTTTGGAACCTTTTATCACCCAATGATTTTCCTATGGTTGTGGTAGGATATCACTAGGATAACCATTTCAAACCAATATTTAGACTGTATTCTAGCCTACACAGTCAGAGAGGGCTCTATCAATGTCACAAAGATCATTCACATACACATATATATTTAAGCAAGCAATCAAAAGGCTAGATATCTAATAGGAACATAATTTTTGTATTTTAAATATTGTAAGACATACAAACAAGAAGTACCATTGGTAACTGGAGTCACATCCTAAAACCTTCAAGGGATTACAACAATAATGCATGGTGATTTTCCATTGTAATCTGAGGCAACATGGGTTTATACTCAGTCAAATAACTTGATTTGATATGATGACAGATTGAAATGAGAAAAATCCCAGTGAAACAAGAGGCACCTAACTATGGATGAGTCTCTTGGAACACCTTTAGCAGAAAAAACAATAGAGAATAATAACTGAAACAAAGAATCTAGCTGAGGATGAATTCTATCATAGTCATTATAAGCACATAACAAATACGATTTCTGATGGAAGGAACATTTAACAGAGAGCGAATCCCTTACATACAATATAGAAATGTAGTAGCACCATACACACACATGAAAATGGGAAATACAGGAAAAACAACTGAACATTAAAAACCTTGATGAATCTTAGAAACTCATAAAATGCTTTTCATTAATACTTCCAAGAAAATTACAGAGCTACAAAACCAAGCACAGAAGGATTCAGAATGAAATTTTTCCAACCCTTTGTTCCTGTATGGAGGTTACATTTATAGTGTCATTTACCCCTGAGATGTATCTCGAAATAGGGCATCAAAATCAGTTACAATATAAGGATCAAACCCGAATAATCATACTAAATATTATCAAATTTGAGGTGGCAGATTCACCATGATTTTAACCCAAATCAAGAAAGTATTTGATGATGTGCATGCTCAATTAAAATAACAAAAAATGCAATAAGAAATGAGGCTCGCTTGTGGAAAATGAAGGTTCAGAGCACCTCCGCCCTTATGCTGACTCAACCCTGAATTTTTCCTGAACAACAGAGGTGAAGGAGGATTTATTCATTGTAAACACTTGTTCTGATACAGCTGACCCTTTAATCCTCATCATCCTCTGGTGTGCAGTATGTATTTGGACCTTCCGAACTTCTCAAGCACCTTCCACTGATATGTTGTTGGTAAATACAGAGTGGAAACCTCCTTTACCAACGCCCGCATCTCCATGTGATCCCTATATGAAAAACCTGGCAATTTCATGCATGTGTCTCTGAAAGTGAACACCAACTCGAAGTCATCCGCTAATTTTTCGACGATTGTATTTCTTGATAGGGACTACTGCATATCCATGAATTTGGAGTGGTTTGACCTACAACGAATCATCCTATCATGATATTGTTTTTGTGACAACATGCCACCCTTTTCTTCCCAGAAGAATGGTAGCCCCATCTTCATCAATGGATTGAACATTTATATGAAGGATTTGACTTCATGTTCCATAATGCCCATTTTGGCTTCAATGGTATCTAAATGGTGGTGCTAGTTTACCACCTTCCTATCCCAAGTGATGAAAGAAATCATGTCTGATATGTTGGTTATTCTGAGTTCTTTCTCTATCGACCCATTGAGAAATCCTATGGCATTTCTGGCATAATCAACAAGATTTTTATTTAGCCTTTCTCTTACTGTTGTAGCACTTTGCTTGGCTTCCTGTATAGCTCTTTCCTTGTCCAAGATGTAATCCAGGTAGGGCCTCAATTTGGTAGCTTTTGATATGAGTGCATCCCATATGATATGCTTGGTCCATTGCATAGGCAATTGTCCTATAACATGCATTACCAATTTATGATTCTTACCTTGCAATTCTGTGCACTTTGCTCCCCACCTCTTCCTTTCATGTTTTCTCTCCATCGACAAGCCCTCCATATCCTTGTTCTAGTTCTTCAACCCTATCAGTTTTAATTGATTGAGACTCACTTGTGCCAGGGCTTGAATGATGGAGAATTCACCAGGTTCACTGATAGGGGGGGTGACTCCCTTTTCAAGTTATTTCTCTTTTCCTTGTAACTCCCTTTATTTCTCTTATAACATTCTCTCCAACTTATCTGATTTGGATTTGAGAGCCTTCTCACTCTCCACTACAAGAGACATATCCCTCTTCCATTACTTATCCTTCTCTATGAATTTCAATAGTTGGGATGACAATCTTCACACTTATAATTCAGACTTTCCATTTTCAAGCTCTAATAGTTCTAAAGCCTAGATCAGCTGAGTAGCTGGGATCATCATATTTTTCTTTAGAAGTTGAATGGGATTTTCTTTTTAATTCAACAACCTTTGTGTTTCATCCCCTTTGTCAGCCTAGTTTTCACCAAGTAACAAATATGGATGCAACTTCTTGATCTGAGCTTGGTGGGACCTGTTTTCCACCTTCTCTTATCCTAGTTGATTTTCAACCGTACTCTTGCTAGAATGAAACCTAGATATTTTGAGAGTTGACTTCAACAAATCAGTATGGATAATGTCCCCTGTCTTCTTATGGAGGTAAATCATATCTAGTACATGGATATCATCCATGGTTATCCTCATTTTAGATAATTTGTTCCTAGAAGATATGGCCAAATTTAACGTATTTTTCTTGTGATCTCTGACAGATACCAAAGATACTTCCTTAGTACAAGATTTCCTCACATTTTCCTCCATAAAACACTGGACAATTCCTTCTTCACTATATTCCTTGGACCCTTGGATGAAATCCATAGGAACTGATAGGGTATTTCTAATGATGAGGGGGCTGACCGTGCAAATGATTTTTGACTTGGATGCGTCCATATTTACCTCTCGGAGGAGGAGTAACTAGTGGCGCACCAGTCTATGAACTCGAAACAACTCAAGGTTTGGTCTATGGAAAATGGTGAAAGTGCAACTTGTAAATACCATGCACATATGTTTGTTGATATTTAAGCAGTTTAAGTTTGTTTTTATAGTTTCTACGGGTCCATTTAATAGTATGGTGTCGAAGACCTCTGAAACTCTATCCCCAAAAAGTTCCTCGATCTTTTGGTACTCTAAAATATGAACCTCTAACTCCTCTACTTCAACCATATTTTATACTTTTTGAGTGTAGGAGCGTGGCCTACTTGGTCTCTTGACAAGTATTTCAAAGGTTTTGTCCAAGCTAGTTGCTTTTCGCACAATCCTGCTCTTGCTATCCAATGCATAGAATAACACAAGTGACCTAAATTCACGTGCACACATTTTTTATATTATCCTTCTTCGATATACCATCTGCACCTTTTTAAGTGGATATGGCCCTCATCATTCCATTCTTCTTCCTTCATCTAGAGACGTTGATCTTATAGTACTTTAACCATCGGTGTTTCTTTGCTGTCATACCATCCCTCCTATATTCCCTATAACTTCACTCAATGGAATAAATATCCATCTTCGATCTTACCTAAGCCTTCATCGGGGTCATTGAATCATGCCTCCTCTAACAAATTTCACTGATCTCAACCCTTCCTTTCTACCATGCAAGTTGTGGTAGCAAAATTGACCTCCGCCATAAATCCAAATCCGGCATAGATCTTGGCCGTTGAAACCTGCGTCTCCTACCAAATTTCATTGAGATGAGGAGTGGATATCTGCATGCAAGTTGAGTCAACAAAATTAATGTCAGCCATGGATCTAGGTCAGGCACAGATCCGAGCCATTAAATTTTGTGGTGTGTACCGAATTCCGTTGATTTGAGAAAATGATTTTCCTGTGCATGTTGCATCAGTAGAATTAATGTCGGCCATAGATCTAGCTCCATTCTAAATCTTAGTCATTGAAACCTGTTCCTCCTACAACATTCCACTGATTTGGGAAGTGGATCTTCGCATGTAAGTTGTAGGATCAAAATTGATATCAGTCATGGATCTCGATTTTGAGTTGATCGTGGCCATTAAAATATACGACGTCTACCAGATTCCACTGACTTGGGGAATTTTATTTGTCCTCGCATGCTTTTCCAGTGGAACTCCAGACAACCGTAGATCTTATCCCCATTCCTCATATGACGATCGATCCTCTCGGCACGTTAACTCCATTCCGTCAATGATAACATTTCTTTTGACCCCACATATTTTCCCAGCAAAATTGCTTGCAACAGTTGATCTCCATCGACACCAATCTACACCCTTAGTAGTTTCCAGAACATAACCCTTAAGTGGATTTTTATTTTTTACCTCCTCCATGTGACCAGACCTTGGGATTTTTATGCTTTCCTTATTCTTGACAAGGGACATATTTTTCAGAACCTATTCAGCTTTCCTTCAGGTCTTATGACATATAAATTACTTTCATCCTTACCCAACATTGTCACTGGCTTATCCCTTTGAAGGGGAAATAATGCAGATGCAGGTGTAAAAATTCCCCAAATTTTAGCACAGGTGCTAACAAAACCTATTCCACTGCATCTAGAATGTCATTTCTAGTAAGGAATACATTTTGTTTCATTGCAAAAGGTTTGTGTTTGATTGAGAATGATTATTTTTGTGTGGCAGTGTTCCTACTGTTGAGATGAGTGCACCATACCTTTTGGTTTGAGAGTACCTATCCTATGGATCTATTACCTCAAGTAGGGGGTGAATGTCATGTTGAAATATGCACGAGCATGAGATGTCTATGGATAGGAAGAACATTTTCCTATTGACTCTAGTTGTTTTCCATTAAGATGAGTATTTTTTATATGTTTATTACTGCAATTTATGATATATATGTGCTCGTGGGTCTGATTTTTTTCATTTACATGGATGTAGGTGTAATCCATAAGATATGATCTATTTATGATTTATAGGGTTTTAGGTGAAATCCTTTCTATCTATTTTTTTTATGTTAATATGGTTGTAGGTGGGAGTCAATAGATCTGATTTTTAACACTTTTAATATGGTTGATTGTGGCAGCCTACAGATCTATTTATTTACATTGTTTATGGTTCCTTTCAAATTTGATTATATTAAAGTTTAAATGGTTGTAGTAGATATGATATTTCATGTTTGAAATCATGTTAATGGCTTGCTAAGATCTATTTGCATTTCATGCTTTCATTTACCTTGAATAACATGTGTATTAGGGAATGATTTGCATTTGAATTTGTGCAATTCATTTGAATATGTTGAATGTTTTGTTTAGTGGCTCTTTGGAAAGATATCCTATCCTTAGCTACCTTTATTTCACTATGAATTTCCTTGATTCAACCTTCCCCTTCGGTTTCTGGGTGTCCTTGGCGTTGGGTTCAGAGCTGGGGACATCACATTTGTTTTAGGTCTTAGGAAAAAAGTGATTTCATTTTTTGTTATGGAAGATAAATATTTGCAGTCAAGTTTAAGAAAAAAAATTCCTTATAAGATTCAAAGAGTCTAGCCTAGAATCAACATAAATTTTCGGGGTGAGGGAAGGTAACTTATACATTTTACAAGGTGAACATCTTCAATCCCTAGTTCATAACATGGAAAAATTGTTCAAGCTATGGCACAAGAGGATGTGGCACCTACATCATCTTGTGTTTCCTATTTTTACAAAGATAGTCATAGGTCTTCCAAAGTTCAACATTTAGTAACAGGGAGCATGTAGATGGTGCATAGTTTGCTAGCATGCGAAGTATAATTTTCCAAGCAATAAGGATAGGTTTAAGGATATTTTATACCTAGTGAATTTGGATGTATCTGGATTGATTTCAATAGCATAAACATCAATAAGCATGTATTATGTTTCCTTCATGGATGAATTCTATCACAAAACTTAGATATACTTCCTAAACCAAGGTTGAGGTATTGTAACGTACCCAACCCTAGATACCTTATTAGGGCCTAAATACTTGAGGGATTATAATAATGAAGGACTGTTTATAAGTTAAGAACAAAAAAATAATGTTCTCTAGTATTAGGATAGCATGCCAACAAACAAAATAATTAAAACAATTAGTCATTAAATAAGACGACCCTTCCAATGAAAGTCTATATCCCAACATAAATGTGATGCAATAATATGATGCATGAATACAACCAATCTAGTAATCCTTTTAACATGTAATTTATTTCATCATCACATCTATGGGAAAATCCTCAACACCATTTAACCACATAATAAATTCATCTCTATGGTACTAGTATAATTCAATTTCTAATAAATAAGTAGTGTACAATTACGACACTTATTTAACTGAAATTGGACATTACAATTCATTAGATTTATAACATTTAATTATCATCCATTAATCCTAATGCGAGAGGGAACCCCAAAACTCCATATCCAAACTTCTTTCCCCATGATATAGTTTTCTCTACATTTAGCAAATATTTCTCTAACTATGTGTCTAAATCAGCCTCCACCAACTTAGCCCGCAAATCATTTTCCACAACCTCTATTCCGTAAACTAGCTTTCTGCAACCTCAATATTTCTACAATTGAGTTTCCAAAATTATCTTTCCTTCTGCTATTTCCTTTCCACAATTGCCTTTCCACAAGAACCTTTCTGCAAGAACCTTTCTACAATTGCGGATTGCGAGGTGTGGGTATGCAATTCCCAATTTTCCCAAAACTGACTTCCACAATCATTCAGCCCCAATGGTCCTTTTCGTAGTAATATTGCGAATTGCGGATACAAATTCCCACTTTTCCCAAAAATGGGCTTCCGCAATTCTCTTCCTGCAAGTCTATTTCAACAATTCTTGAGAATCGTCGACCTCTTGCAGAATTTTTTCCTCGTTGTTGATCTCTGATCAAGTGTAGAAATTCATTTTACTTTGTGGATATCTTATCTTTCATGCGTGTTTACCTTGTGATCTCTTCCCCTATCATTGATCCATATTTTATCCTTTAATCTAGACCATCCAATCTTATTTATGATCTCTACAACTCTATGTCGATTGCTCGGAGAATCAATCAATCGATCTCTGTCCAAATTCACTGAGCTTGTCCTCGTTCAATTCTGAGCTTCACTTCTACAGAATTTTTACAAAGGAGCATCCATCCTCTCAGTGATCGATGACATAGGATTTATTCATGTATTTCACACACAGAGATCCATTAAACAATCTCTGTAACCTTCCAATCTCAAAATCCCTAAATTCAGAATACAGAACACACAGATCTATCAACCATTAACAAAGGTTAATCAAGCATTTAACTCATAAAATCGTACACTCATATAGAGTTGCAATTACATAGAGATATGCCAAAATATGATTTCCTTTACTATATATAAGGAATTTGTACATTCACATTGATCCAGAATCTACGTTATGATCTTTATAGACCCGATACAACTCTAATCAGTGTCCTTAACCTAATTTCTCACTGTTTGGACACCTCTAGCCATATTTACATTATTTGGCTACCTTTTAGTCAGATTTACATTGTTTGGCTACATATGTACTATTGCCTCGAAGGCTTACATAATATATACAACAAGATTCATGAACCGATTTTGGTTCAGATCCTCAATACACTCAACAATATGCTAATTAATTATAATTAAGGCAAACTCTTAAGCCTATCCTATGACTCGTTGCCATTAGATGAGGGATTTGTGACATGACTCACACTTTGACTCTATGAATCATCATCCATATAGAATCACATTTAAACATAGTTTTATTTACAATATTATAGTTCAACGACTATTAATTAAGGAAATGAGGACCCCTTCTAGGTATGATCCAAACATTGAACTTGTACTTGGATGGAGAGAAGGATGCTCCTGCATCAGACTCCCCAGGAAGAAAGAAATATGACCTCTTGGTCATAACCTTCCATCTTTAGTATGTCTAGATCCCAAACTTTGTGCTGAGGCTTTGCATTTTCTTCATGGTTGTTCTATTGTCTTCTTACTGGCTGTAATTCTCCCGTGTTCCATACTTTTTGTTGCAATGCTCCACTATCTTTTGTTTCACAATATTCTTCTATCATCTGTATTTTGCCTTTTTTTTTATTTCTTTGGTCTACTAATGAAAATCTCCATTCTTTCTTCATGCCTCCTCTGAGACACCTTCACCATCAGCATCCTTAGTTCCTCAATCTCCATGTCTAGTATATCCTTTGGCTGGTACACTTGCATATTCTTGTTCTGAAACTGTTGTTGTTCCTTTGAATACGTTTAGTTGACCAATCTTATGCACTAACTTGTACTTGACTGCTGCAACAAAATCATATCATTACAAGACAATTTATTGCCTTGATCTTCCTTCTATTCCTCTCCAATACCATGACTAAGCATTTCTATGCTTGCACCTATTAAGAAGTCATATTTCTCAATCCCTGGATTCATCAACCAATCTTCCAACATTTCTAACTTTTCATCATACTTTCTGAGGTTAGAAAGTTTCTCTTTGTCTTCATTATCCAACTCTGCAACAACAAGTTCTTCCAGGTACTGATTATCCTTTTGAGACAATATGGTCTCTTCCTTTATTATGACATATTTCTTCCTTTGTCTTTCTTCACTTTTTTCAATACTTGCAAACACACACCAATAATCAGTTTTAAAAACATGAGACTCTAAAGTCCATATTGATATTTTCTCTGGAATCCTCCCTTTCTGTTGGTCTGAACATAACATCAAACTTTAACCGTCATCTATTTCTTCAACAATATGAACTACATGATGCATACAATCATCATAAGATACCATTTCATCTCTTAGTACAACATAATTATATTCTGTTGTCATGCTTTTGGAAATCACATCTTCTAATTTTCTTCAGACTTCATGATAGTCCAAGGTGTCTGTTCAACGTTTTCCTTCATCAGAATGCAATTATGATGCTTCCCTATAGAAATGTCTTTGTACATGTCTTCGTTCATCTTCAAATCAACCCCAATTGGCAATGTTCCTCCATCAAGTAGCTCATCAATGAGTTCCTTTTGCTGCAATACTTTAGACCTTTCCTCATTTGGGAAATTTTCTTCATCATATAATACAGTTTCAAAATTCTTCCTTTCATCTACAAAAAAACCTCTAATCACAAACAAATCATTTGTCTCAAAAACATAAGGCCTTTTGGTCTCATTTGGCCTCATATTCATCTCCTCCATAAGTTAATATGTACTTTTTACAAAATCCATGAGACTTTCAACTAGTCTCTCCTTTTCTGCATCCTCACTCACATCTTCTCCCAACAATGGGACATGTTCTGGTTCTCATACCAAAACACCCATCTCAAACTCAACTATCCTGAGTTCTTCCTTCAACCTAGTAGACATATTTTTGCTTAGCTACACTTGTAGTGAATTCCATCTCACTTTATTCTTTTTCACTATCCAACTATACCTCTGGTTCTCTTTCTGTAGAAGCATCTTCAAACGAATAAGTTGCAATCCTATGTCAAATAATTCTCTGTCATACTCCTCTTGACTCGTCCTGTTGATGTCTTCTTCCTTGAAATATTTTCTTCTAATGTGGATTGTCTTTGAACCTTTGCAATGACTTCCAATATTCATCATCTCCATCTTCTTTTCTTCTGTAAACTTCATCTCGTTCACTTTTGGACTGCTCCCAAGCCTCCTCTCAGCAAGTATTCATACCTTCAACGATACCTCAACAATCTATCCATTGTTCTTCTCCTCTAGAACCTTTTGAGCAACTTCCTTTGCTCCTATTGGAATCTACAGATCCACTTATCCTATGAGAACATTCAAATTATTTCCTTTCTTGTCGAACCTCTGTGGGATCTTTAGGTTTGCCACTGCTTTCTCTTTTCTCAAAGAGTTCACAAAATATTCCTCAAGAATATAGTTATCCTTGATATAACTCCTCTAGCTGCCATTGCTTCTATCAAACCTTTCATGTTTGTTTCAAACAAATTCTTATAACCAAAGTTAAATAAAACATCAATCAATCCATACCTTTAATACTTTTCCACTTGTATAGTTGGCTGAAAACATTCCCCTATTTGCAATTCTTGGTTTAAATAAATTTAGAATACTCTCACCTAACCAACCCTCTCAATATAATTGTTAGTATTCAACTTTAACTTAAATTGAAAATCAGAATTTGATTTACCTCTTGGTTCTGATTTGAGCTCTAACAATCTTCACACGGAATCTTCTACGCTCTGCTACCTTCATGCAGAATATTCTATGCTCTGCTACCTTCACATAAAATTCATTTTCTGCTTTGATACCACTTGATGGTATCAGCATGACTACTCATAGAAACATATCGGACTTATGCTTTGATATCTCAACTCTGATACCACATGATGTAGAGTGGAACCCCAAAACTCCATATCCCAACTTATTTCCTCTGGATATAGTTTTCTCTACATTTAGAAAAGCTCTAAATTTGGCTTCTCAGCCAAATATTTATCTAACTGTGTATCTGAATTATCCTCCACCAACTCGGTCTGCAACTCCTTTTCTGCAACCTCTATTCCACAAACTATCTTTCCGCAACCTCGGTCTTTCCGCAACTCAATCTTTCCACAATTTATTTTCTACAACAACTTTTCCACAATTCTCTTTCCTTATGTTATTGCCTTTCCATAATTTCCTTTCCAAAATAACCTTTCTACAATTGCAGATTGTGAGGTGCGGGTATACAATTCCCAATTTTACAAAAATTGACTTCCGCAATCATGAGGTTGCAACGGTCCTTTCCGCAATCAAATTGTGGATTACGGATTGCAGATACACCTTCCCACTTTTCCCAAAAATGGGCTTCCATAATTTTCCTCCCGCAAGTCTTTTTCCGCAATTTCTGAGAACCGACGATCTCTTGTGGAATATTTCATGACCATTGATCTCTGATCAAGTGCAAAACTTCATTTACTTTATGGATCTCTTATCTTCCATGCACGTTCACCTCATGATATCTTTACCTATCGTCGATCCATATTTTCTCCTTTTATCTAGACTGTCCAATCTTAATTATGATCTCTACAACTCTATGCTGATTTATCAGAGAATCGATCAATCGATCTCTATCCAAATTCACCGATCTTATCCTTGTTCAATTGTGAAATTCACTTCTACATAATGTTTACAAAGGAGCATCGATCCTCTCAATGATCGATGACATAGTATTTATTCATGTGTTTCACACACATACATCCATCAAACAATATTTGTAACATTCCACTCTCAAAATACCTAAATTAAGAACAAAACACGCACAGATCTATCAACCATTAACAAAGGTTAATCAAGCATTCAAATCATAAAATCGTACACTCAGATAGAGTTGCAATTACACAGAGATATGCTGAAATAGGCTTTCCTTTACTTAATATAATGAATTTGTACATTCAAATTGATCCAAAATATATGTTCTGATCTTTATAGACTTGATACAACTCTAATCAGTGTCCTTGGCCTGATTTCTCACTGTTTTCTACCTCTAGCCATATTTACATTATTTGGATACCTTTTATCCAGATTTATATTGTTTGGATAAATATATACTATTTCCTCGAAGGCTTACAAAATATATACAACAGGATTCATGAACCAATTCTAGTTCAGATCCTCAATACACTCAACAATCTACTAATTAATTCTAATTAAGGAAAACTCTTAAGCCTATCCTATGACTCACTTCCATTAGATGAGGGATTTGTTACATGACTCACACTTTGATTCCATGACTCATCATCCATCTAGAATCACATTTAAACATAGTTTTATTTACAATATAATAGTTCAAGGACTATTAATTCAGGAAATGAGGACCCCTTCTAGGTTTGATCCAAACATTGAAATTGTACTTGGATGGAGAGCAGGATGCTCCTACGTCAAATCCCATGCAATAGATGAGCTGGAATATCCATACATGACCATATGCACTACCCAAAATGCAGACTCACTAGCTTTCTTAATTCTTGAATGATTATCTTATAAAATAAAAAGAAAATCAACCATCTACACTGCCTTGAAAGGAGAGAATTAATACACTACTTTATATCATATTTTCTACATTAAATAACAACCATAATCCCCATGGAATACCCAATCCATAACATCCATACATGACCATATGGAGTAACAAAAAACTAGACCTTCAAATGATCATAATACATAAGCAATAGCCTCCAATAATAGTTGTAATACATCAAAACACAAACTACTAATCTAACCATCATAAACCAGACATGTACATGGACATGAATTCAACATATATAATAAGATAGTTGATCCTCCACGTGCACATGTACAATATAAACATAATAAATAAAACTCAATAATACTTATTTTTGTTTATGGAGAAACTAGCATCAACCAGACAATGTTCCTCCTAGTTGTAGACACTATCAAGCCAAACTACTTGAGTAGGTCACCCCAACTTGAGGTATCATATCCACATGCTAAGGAAAATCTCTCACTAATTTGATATTCTTAGGAATAACCCCCTATCCTGGAAGACAAACCTACAACAAATATGGCTTTCTTCACAAGACTATCCTCATCTCCTAGAATACCAATGCACAACCAAAATGTTCTCTTGCTCATGATTCTCATGACTCTCCTATAATACAAGGCACAATGATAAATTCTCTTAATTAGGATTTTCCCCCTCTCCCACAGGACAAAGCACAACAATAGTTTCTCCTGCTCAAGATACCCCCCCCCCTCTCCTACAAAACAAAAATTCAACAATGGTTTCACTTGCTCAAGATTCCCCCCCCCTCTCCTGCAAGTAAAAACTTCAACAACCGTTTCTCTTCCTTGGGATTTCCCCCCTCTCCTCCAAGTCAAAACCAATAATAGGATCTCTTTCATTGTATTGGCCCCCTCTCCTGCAAGACAAAACTTCAACAACAGTTTCTCTTTCTTAGGATTGTCCCCCTCTCTCGCAAGAAAAAACCAACAATAGTATATTTTGCGTATTATTCCCCCCCTCTCTTGAAATACAAAGCGTAACAAATAGATTTTATTCATATGGTTTCCCCCCTCTCTTGAAAGAAAAAGATGTCGTAATTGTGATCTCCTTCCCTGCAAACAAAGCTTGGCCACTAGGTGTAAGGATACCATTTGAATGCTTCCTCTGGCATTTGAATTCAAGGGAGATCAATTCTCCACCATTGACCAACAAACTCACTAATGGAATAATGAACAAATGAAAATAAATTTGAATACCTTAAGACCCATTTTGATTCCCTCTAAGAGTCTGACTCAAGACTACGAATAATCAACACCAAATCACCGAGAGCTTCTCTAATCCATTGGATGACATATTTAAGTTCTCAAAAGATCAATTTGAACACACTTGGAATAATAATTCATTGGAAAAAACACTTCCAGTCACTAGGGATATCTCAAATTAACTAAGACTAACTCAAACCTCCCCAAAATCACTCCCATGCATTGAAGACAACTCGAATTTCACCTATTGACTCAAATTTCCCTAAAACCAATTCCATGCACTGAAGATAACTCAAATTTCCCCAAATCACTACAATTGACTGAAGGTAACTCAAATTGACCCCAAATTTACTTTAATTAACTGAAGACAGCTTAGATAGGGAATATTCTCATCATGCATGGGTGCATGGGTGCATGCAAAGTGTCAATTAGGTGTACTAGGATTTCTACAGTCTAATAAAATCAAAATTAGGAAAGATAGTACCATTAGGAAGGGAAGTAGCTCCTATCCCCCCCACCCCCCTCGCATGTGGAATATAAGACCCCACATCCACATTTGTTTTCCATGTTGATTTATTATTTAATTATAGATAAATAATAATAATTTCCATAGACCATAGTCTAGGCACCTAGTGCCACCATAATAACAAATAAAAAAATCACATATGTTTGGGACTTACCATCGGTGCATTACATCCCCTCCCCCTTAAAACAAGGCATCGTACTCGATGCATACTTACTCATACATGCATTCACACATGCCTTTATCATTGGAACTCTTAGAAATCCTCTTCAAAGAAACCACAATACTTCCCACTACCACATGCTTTTCCATTCATCTCCACAACCTATTGGATGTGAATTCCTTCACCCTGCTAGTCACTCAAGATATCATCATCCCTTCTCCCTACCAGTTCCTCGAAATATCACCATCCCATTCCCATGTTTCCCATGCGAGAACTTGAACTAGAAAATTGGTTCCTAGTGTAGAAGCAAGGGTCGATCTTCAATCCCCATTACAGGGTCTTCAAACCTTATTACAAAGCCTTCAATATTTTTTCAAAATACATCCACCTAAATCATATTTCAATTAATCAACTATATGATTAGCCATCAGGTATAAATATATATGATACATGATACAAGGACAAAAATACATAAAATACATCTTCATGATACATGAAATGAATTCCAAATAATCATACTTTTCTATCAAGGATCACAAAGATGATTTTCCAACAAGATCACAAAGATACTTATATTCTTTCATATTTCTTTTATTTCACAAGGATGCCATAGGAAATAATTCAACTCTCAAGTATTCCTTCACCATCTATTTCCCCTCACATGAAACTCAGGCCATACATCCTGAGAAAGCATAATGCATTTCCATCATAGGAAACTGAGGCCATACGTCCTACAAAAGCACAATACATTTCCATCATAGGAAACTCTGGCCATACATCTTGAGAAAGAACAATGCATTTCCATCATAGGAAATGCATGCCACACAACCTGAGAAAGAACAACACATTTCACATGATTAGTCATCATGTTTGTATATTTTTCAACAATATATACGTGAAACACTTCTTCAATAAAGATACATGAATTACATTCCAAATCAATCATATGGTTAGTATCTATCATATAATTTTTTACATGAATTACATCTTCAATCAAAGATACATGAGTCATATTTTAATCTTTTACAAGATTAGTAAATACTTTTCACCAAGATACTTTTCCTAAAATTATATCTTTCAACAAAGATAACTGAAATACCACAAGGATACTCTCCCAATAAAGATACATTTCAACAATATATATGAACTACATTATGCACTATAACCGTTGGACCATCATCACTTTCCTAATTAACACCATTACATATACACATATATAGGATGCACATTTACTTTAGAACCATACCATGACTAATTGAACTTAGAATGATGCCAAATTTATAAGTTAGAGTCAGATGATATCACAATCACAAGTTAGGTGCTAATTGTATTCATGCAACATCTTAAACACATGACCATTTAACCATATGCCAACACATATCCTACATGCAACAATGTGTTAGTACGAGGAACACCATCATACAACAATATCATCCATGCTAGTATAAAACAATATTTTACCGTCTTGCGGCTTCCTAGCTTGGCAAGACCCTTTAGGAATACTAGTTTACATAATAACATTAAGTACAAAGCAAACATGTAACAACCTATTAACTCTAGGTGCATCACAATAATGTAAACAATTGCTAATGTATGCAACATTGACCATTGTACAATCACATACTGTCTTGGAAAGACTAGCAACTTACACATTAACATCAATTACAGGAGCTACATCTCAACAAGACCTTTACGACATCTCAAGAATAGACATAAGGATACTTGAATTAGTCACACATAATCATCATATCATATCAATGATCCTATTTATCCATACTTATCATCAAACCTACCACCAAGCAATATAATCCAGCTATTATTATCTAGAGCATTCCCAAAGAAATAACTAGTCCATTCAGCACATATCAACAACAGTAAGACACATCTATCCATTTCAAAAATTTAATTCCAATGCACGTTCAATGCATAGAAATTCAAATGCATATCACATACACACAATATGAAAACACTATCCAGTGCAATGCATATCTGATTCAAAGCAACACATATCCAATACACTCACTATGTAATTCAAGGTATTTTTCATTGCATTTATTTACATTCCAACAAACACATGGTTAAAACTATATATACTATTTAACAAAATAAATACAACACATCTTCAAGAAATAAATTATAATTAATGGCATGAAATACTCCCAAGGTACATGAAATATATTCCATGAAATCACAACATGAAATAAATTCCTTCTTAATACATCTCACTCTACTTCACATATGATACATGAAGTACATCAAAGGTACATGAAATCAAACACTTGGAATGCATCTACCCTAAACATATTCTAAACAATTCAAATTCAATCATGCATTATGCACATACTTTAAGTTACTTGAAATGCATGAAAGATTCATGATTTGGATTATATATATACTCTACCAAGATACATGAGATGCATTAAACATGATTTCCAATCAGCCATGCACATGAAATGCACCAAGTACTTCAACCAATCTCATGAAGTGCATCAAGGGTACCAACCAATGTCATGAGGTGCTTCAAGTATACCAACCAATATTAAGTGCATCAAGTATCTCAACAAAGTTTGTTAAATGGATCAAGTATCTCAACCAATATGAAGTGCATCAGGTATACCAACCAATATGAGGTGCATCAAATATACAAACCAATATAAGTGCATCAAGTATACCAGCCAATAGGAAGTGCATCAAGTATTTCAACCAAGTTCATGAAGTGCATCAAGCATCTCAGCCAATGTCTTAAAGTGCATCAAGCATCTCAACCAATATGAAGTGAATCAAGTATCTCAACTAGTATGAAGTGCATTAAGTATCTCAAACAGTTCATGAAGTGCATCAAATATCTCAAACAAGTTCATGAAGTGCATCAATCATCATTTCTTCATGAAATGCATTCTAATATATTAATCACATGCATATAATTTACCAACAATTACAAGGAATACTATCAAGATATTTTTACAACAAGATGCCTTGCTATGATACATATTAAGTATTACTATGATACTTCACAAGGATGCCTTTCAACAAAGATCACAAGATATGTCTCTAACAAGATCACCAGGATACTTTTCTAACGAAGATAATAAAGAATATTTTCTAACAAACATCATAAATATTTCAAGGAAAAACTTCATGCACTTTAAAGAAACATGAAATCAAACTTATAAGTAACAATCCAAAATTAGGAAAGCTAATATTGCATACCCATATTTTCTAATTTAAAGTATCCATCTCCAGATGGGATGTCCCATTCAATCAATTCTCCCACATTTGAAAAAGTACTAGGAGTAGATAAAAAGAGGATATCAACTTTTACTTCACTTAGAGCAACTGTAGAAAGAGCCCTGGTTTAATGATGGGTGTTGATTGGTAACACTTGCCAGAATTGTTTGGTAATGATTGCTCCACCTTTAATGGAATATCAAATCAAATATGCAATTACCAATGCACGTTATTATTTATCGTGCAATGGCCAATGCCTATTGATAAGGAATTTGACAGTTCATTCAATTGCATGCTCTTCCAATGCATATAGTATTCAATCATTATACAATTTCCAATAACAATAATGCATAGTATTATCCAAGTACCCGTAATCAATTGTACCACAAGAAGAATTTCAATATTAATTAATTCAACGAATACTCCAACAAGTCTTTCAGGATCATCCTAAACATATGAATGCAATCTATGTAGAGGGATTAAGAATTTTCCCCTCATTTCCTGAATTACTCAATACACTATACATGCACATTCATACCTAATGCATATGCATAACAACACACAATATGTAGAAATAATCCTTGCAATTACCAATAAGTAATTTTTGCATGCACAATACTTAAGAATTTACCAATTAATTCAATTTGCAGTAAGAGAGGCAACACATAATGGACACATATCGAATAATAAAGTCATTGAACAATAAAAGAGGCAATGCACATTAAACAAGAATCAACTAATCAAATTACTAAACAGTAAAAGAGACATTGCAAAGTGAACATGCATTGAACAATAAATCTATTGAACATTATATATGTAATGCATAGTGTCCACCAATCAATCTATTGAGTAGTAAATACCCAATATTAATTAATTCCAAAGCATACAATAAATTGAAAATTAATCTCTTAATTTTTGCAATTAAAAGGTAGGATACAACTGAACTAATCTTTGAAGTGAGGATTCCAAATCTTCCATTAACATAAGGGGGATTAAATTTCTTTCACAAAGAACATTTATACTCTCTAATGCACATATACATAAGGCTTATAACTTTGGATAAGGCCCAATAGCTGCAGTGTTGAAACCTAGGCTTTGATACCACTTTGTAACATACCCGACCCTAAATACATTATTAGGGTTCAAATACTTGATGGATTTTGACAAAGAAGAATTGTTTATAAGTTAAGCACACCGGAATAATTCTCTAGGGTTAGGATAACATGCCAACAAACCAAATAATTAAAACAATCAGTCATTAAGGAAGACAACCCTTCCAATGCAAGTCTATATCCCAACATAAATGCGATACAATGTGATAAAAAATGAATACAACCAATCAAGTAATCATTTTCACATGTAATTTATTTCATCATCACATCTATGGGCAGTTGTTCGCCACCATTTAACCACATAATAATTTCATCTCTATGTTACTAATAGAATTCAATTTCTAATATATAAGTATTGTATAATTATGACACTAATTTAACTGAACTTTGAAACTATAATTCATCATATTTATAACATTTATTATCAGCCATTAAACCCATGTAAGAGCTTATTCAGAATAGCCATATGCGACCATATAAACTGCCCAAAAATTAGTGTATAATTATGACACTAATTTAACTAAACTTTGACACTATAATTCATCATATTTATAACATTTATTATCAGCCATTAAACCCATGTAAGAGCTTATTCAAAATAGCCATATGCGGCCATATAAACAGCCCAAAAATCAGACTTGCTATCTGCCCCAATTCCTAAATGATTATATTCTAAAACAACAAGTAAATCAACTCTCTACACCACCTACTTATATTCTAAATCAAGTAAATCAATACACTACTTTATATCATATTTAATGCATTAAATACAGCCATAATCCCCATGGAATACCTGACATGGAATAGACATATGGACTGCCCAAAAACCATATCTTCGAATGATCATAATACATAAGCAATAACCTCAAAATAGTAGTTGTAATACATAAAAACACAAACTACTAATCTAACCATCATAAATCAGACATGTAAATGGACATGAATTCAAATTGCAACATATATAATAAGATATCTAAACCTCCATAGGAACATATACAATAGTAACATAATAAACAATAGTCAAGAATACTTATCTTTGTTTATAGAGCAATTGGTATCAACCAAACAACGTTCCCCCCAGTCGTAGGCACTATCAATCCAAAATACTTGAGCACGTCAACCCCAATATGAGGTCTTGGATCCACATGCTAAGTAAATTCTCTCACTAATTCGATCTTCTCAAGATTGTCCCCCTCTCCTGAAAGATAAAGCTACAACACATATGGCCTTCTTCACAAGATTGTCCCCCTCTCCTGGAATGCCAAAGCGCAACAAATAGGTTCTATTGCTCAGAATTGTTCCCCTCTCCTGCAAAACAAGGCGCAACAATAGATTCTATTGCCAATGATTTTCCACCTCTCCTATAATACAAATCACAATGATATGTTCTCTTGCTCAGGATTTCCCCCCTATCCTACAAGACTAAACTTCAACAATGGTTTATCTTGCTCAGGATTGTTACCCTCTCCTACAAGAAAAAAATTCAACAACGGTTTCTCTTGCTCAAGATTGTCCCCATCTCCTGAAAGAAAAAACCAAAAATAAGGTCTCTTGCACATGATTTCCCCTCTATCCTACAAGACACAAATTGAACAATGGTGTCTCTTACTCAAGATTTTCCCCCTCTCCCGCAAGACAAAACCAACAATAGGATATCCTACATAGGATTACCCCCCTCTACTTGAATATAAAGCAAAAAAAATATAGTTTCTCCGTAGTATTGTCCCCCTCTATTGAAAGACAAAGTTTCCTTAATTGTGATATCCTTCCCTACAAACAAATCTTGGCCACTAGGTGCAAGAATACCATTCGAATCTTTCCTCTAGCATTCGAATTCAGGGGAAATTAGCTCTCTACCATTAAAAAACTTACTCTCTAATGGAATAATGAATAAATGAAAATAAATTCGAATACCTTAAGACGCATTCTAATTCCCTCAAGTAGACTTCCTCAAGACTATGAAGAAGAAACTCCAAATAACCGAGAGCTTCTCTAATCCACTAGATGACCTATTTAAGTTCTTAGAAGAGAAACTCGAAACCACTTAGACTGAATTGAATTCAATGGAAAAATCACTCCTAGTCACTAGGGATAAATCTTATTTACTAATACTAACTCAAAACTCCCCAAAACCACTCCCATGCACTAGAGACCACTTGAACTTCACTTATTGACTCGAATTTCCATAAAACCAATCCCATGCACTGAAGATAATTCGAATTTCCCCAAATCACTCCAACTAACTAAAGGTAAATTGAATTATAACCAAATTTACTCTGATTAACTGAAGAAAACTAGGATAGGGAATATTCTCATCATGCATGGGTGCATAGTTGCATGGATGCATGGATGCATGGGGAATGGGTGCATGGTTGCATGGGTGCATGGGTGCATGCAAAGTATCAATTAGGTGTACTTCTCTAAATTCTAATAAAATAAAATTAGGAAATATATAGTGTTAGTAAGGGAAACAAATGCTATCCTCCCAACCCCCTCACATGTGGAATCCAAGACCCCCCAACCATGTTTGTTTCCCATGTTGATCTGCTATTTAATTATAGATAAATAATAATATAATAATATAATAATTTCAATATTCTAGAGTCTAAGCACCCAATGCCACCATAATAAAAAATAACAAAATCACATATTTCCAGGGCTTACCATTGGGGCATTACACGTCTTTACCAAGTTTCATAAGTTTAAATCTCTTCTTGAAAACTAGATAGGAAAGACGATAATTTTTTTGTGATTGTACAATGAGTAGAAGTATGCCTCAAAGGAGTTTGGGGGGGTTTTTCAAGGATGTAGGAATCAAGAGGTAGTTGACTATGTTGTACAACCTACAACAAAACAAGGTTGTAGAGAGAAAGAGTTGATCCATCATAGGCGATGTTAAGTCCATGATACATGAATAATACTTGTCGATGTTCTTTTGGGAAAATGCATGAAACACATTGGTCTATATTCAGAACACATATCCTCACATGACATTGGACGAAAAGATGCTAGAGGAGGAATTCATTGGTATGAAACTAGAGGCAAGTCATTTATGCATATTTAGTTTTCCAGTTTATATCCATGTGCCATTAGAGAAGAGGACCCAGTTGGATATTTTTAGTAGGAAGGCTTTGTTTGTTGGATACAGTGAGACTTCAAAGACTTATAAGGTATTTATTAAAGAGCAGAGAAATATAGTCATAATTAGGGTTGTAAATTTCAAGGAAGAATTTGAATCCAAGTTGTCTAATGAGCCTATTCTAAGGAGAAATGCACTTTGAAGGTTAAGTCAAGTCACTACTAACTTCTAGTTTACGGAAGTCTCCTTTAGACATAGACAAGGAACCACCATATCTTATTGGTTATTTCAAGAGACACGGATGGTTCACTCAGATATTGAGGGATGTTGAGGAGCATGTTGAGGCCCCTAAGAGAACATTCAAGGAGAAAATTTCTTTGAATAAGTTTTACAAATACATGGAATTAATGAGAACCATCATAGATTCCAAGACTTCTTGTTTTCAAGAGGTAGAAAACCAACAATTTTGGAGGGTTTCCATGGTGAAGGAAGACACATCCACCATGAAAAGTGATACATGGGACATAGTTCCAAGATAAGAGGGGAAATCAATATGGAGTTCCAAATTGCTATACAAGATCAAGCATGTAGTAGATGTAAAGATTGATAAGTACAAATAACGATTTGTTATGAGAGGGTTCTCCTAGAAAGAGAGAGTGAACTATGATAATAATTTTTCTCTAGTCACATGTACACTTCCAATAACGAAATTATGTCTTCATATTCCATTATAGGATTCAAAATAAAATAGATGGTTATGAATACAACTTTACTCTATGGGATAATTGAGGAAGAACTGTACATAGAATAGCCTTAGGTATTTGGGATAAGTGGGAAGGAGTTCCATGTTTGCAGGATAAAAAGGGCCTTGTATCAAATCAAGTATTCATTGAGAGTATGGTATTCCAAAATTCATGGATACCTATAGAGTATGAGCTTCACCAAAATTGAATCAAATCATAATTTATATTATATATTTATAGGAGTTGATCTTCTTATTTTGGTTCTATATGTAGATGACTTGATTCTTACAGTTTTAGAGAATCTCAATGTAAGGTGTAAGGCACATATGGTAGTTGAGCTTGAGATGAAGGAAAATGGCATGATGCATTACTTATTGGGGTTGGAGGTGTGGCAAAAACTAGGGGATATTTTCCTCGGGTAGGGTAAGTATGGAGCTTATATCCTTAAGGGTTCTCAAAAGGAGGACTGCAAACCTAAATCCACACCTATGATCACTAATATGGAGAATGTAATACTTTTAAATTTAAATATGATGGATGCTATGGTGTTCATCCAACTAATAGGTTCCTTGATGTATCTAGTCAACCATAGGAATAAATGATATGATTTTCAATGACCACCTTGAGTCAGTTCATGGTGAATCCAAGGAAATAGCACTATGAAATAGTAAAACATGTGCTCAAATACTTGAGGGCGTAATGGATTATGGTATGATATATCTTGGATATGGTGTAGAGAAGTTGTTGGGATTTATATACTTGGATTGGGAATGTAGTGCATTAAATATGAATAGCACCTTAGTGCCACACACCCCAAATTCCAAAAACATTTTATGTTTTAGGAGACATTATGTTTTAATTTTATTATAAAGTTTGTAATTAATGACCAAGTGTGGTCAAGGATAATTGCATGTAATTGATGAATATTTTATTAATTAATAAATGAAAGATGAGATAACAACTTAAGGAGGATGTTAAATGAGTGTTTTACTGGCCACTTGGTGGAATAGGCTGGGTTGAGAGCAGATTAAAACTTGGCAGCATCCTCAAACTACTTCTAGCTGTTGCAGGAGGCAACTTCCCTATTTTTTTGGTCATGTTCCCCAAGAAAGTGGAACAGGATCATGTGGCTCATTAAGTGAAAAATGAACCAAAAGACCTAGGCATGCAAATAAAACTTCCCATTGAATTCAGCTAAGGCTGCTCATTCTTTACTTGTGAAAATTATGAGTGAAATTAGTGCACAAGAAATTCGATGGAGGGGACTATCAGAAGTTTTTTTGAGTGAAAAGTGTTGAAGTTCTGAACTAGTGCAGCTGATTTAAGTTGAGTTCATACTGCTACAAGTAGAACAGATTATTGTTGATTACTCAATAGAGTTGCAGAGGTTTCTAAACCAGTTCTCTCACCCAGTGCTTTCAACCAAGTGGACCAGTAGATGGGCTCGGGGGTCCTAAGATTTGCAGTTCAGCTATCTTCATGAGTTGGTTGGGAGGAACAGGATCTTTAAGTTGTTGTCTCCTCTGCTACATTTCTAGGTTCTACATGTTCTTTCTAATTTCTCTATGCATACTTAGGAACAAGAAGGAATGATATCAGAAGATAATATGGTTATGTGTCTGCTTCATTTGTTTTTAGAATTAATTGAAGGAAATATTTTACCCTGGAAAGATAGATGAATTCTGAATGAATGATTAGGGTAATTTCAAATTTACTGATGGGTAAAATACCTAACTATATTTTTCCACACCTTCAAGAAGATAGTGCTCTAGTACAGTAGGTTAGATTAAATTCTGATAGATAAATCAAATGAAGTATGCAGGATTATGTTTATTTACCTTCTACAGATTCTTATAGGATTAATCAGAAGAAATATTTTCTATTTCATAAGTTTCCTTAGTTAGAATACATTATTTTAAACATAAACAAAACTATCTTCAAGAAAGATCTTAAAAAAAAACCAGTACACAATGTGTGTAAGGGTGCTCCTTTAACACAATAATAATTATTATTTATAAGTTTAATCCATTATAATTATACGTATAGTTATTAAATATTATAGGAAACATGAAAATAAAATAAATAGAAGTAACATATAAACAGTAAAATGAAGTATAGTAATCACTTAGGATTTCATCTTAACATCTAAGCAATTTTTATTTATACTGTAAATAAACATCAAGTAATAAATGCATTATGTTAATCAATAATAATGCAGGGTTTTTAAATAAAATACAAATACAAACCCTAAATCTAGGGAGAATTGTCAGCTAGCATTCTTTTACCTTCTCTTCCCAGATTAGGGCTTTTACAGTTTTGACCCTTCTTCTCTTACTTTAACCCCTTTATTTTTTTATTATTATAATATATATATTATAAAAGCATAGGATTAAAATCAATATTTCACATAAACAGTATTAAAACTGTTTATCAAATATAAACTAAGACAATTTATGAAAATACATTTTAAAAATTTCCGAATCCAATCACACAGTAAAATTCGGGTTGTATTAACAAATCCTTATTTTATTTATTTCCTTAAACAAATCTTTTACTGACAGAGAAGAGCTCAGACTTCGTTTTAAAACTAATATCTCGAATATTTTCCTCTTTTTAAATAAAATAAAAAATTATGGACTTAAATAGTAATAAAACCTCTTCTAAATTCTTTAACCATCCATTCATCAACACAAGTATTTTAAAAGTAAAATATTTCTATTAAGTTAAACTTATAGAAAATTGAAATTTTATCCAATACAGGAAAACCCCACAGTCTTCCATTGATTTCTTTAAACCACAGTTCATTGTCGATTACATGATATCCAACACAGTAAGATTTAGAGCTTAATCAGAATGTAAAATATTTCTAAACCCTATCTAAATCAAAATTAAAATCCCACAAAAGTCATGCATTTAAGCATGTATAAAATAAATTCCTGTAAATCAAGTTATGGCCGAAAAGGCTTCACAAGATTTTCATCAAAATATTCAAGTCACGGCCACACGACCTTTATAAACAAGCAGAGTACATTATAGCCACAACAAGGAGTCGCATCTTGGTGGAACAGTATCAACGAAAACCCCACACACACCATCGCAGAGGAAACCTCAGGCAAGAATCGAGGCTTACCAAGTTGAACGAAAAGTGTGGAGTCCTTTCATGGAGATACACGGTGTCTTCCAGTTCACAATAGCCAATCCGAAAACCTGCACAAGATAATAAAAAAATGGGTATCAAGCTCATTCTTAATTAAAATAACAAACAGAGTAAATCTTTGAAGAATGCATAAGGTTTAAATATATAAAAAAATCTTACCTGGAGAGTTTTGACCTTGGCCGCATTGATGGTGGCATGAACAGAAAACCTAGCCACAAGAAAAAAAGAATGCACGAGCAAACTAGCAGAACCTCTGTCAAAAACCTTGACGAGATGATTTAATCCATCAACCAAGACCACAATGGAACTAAATCAAGACCATACTATGTTCTAGGCAGAGTTACAATTGGACAAGGCACGGAGGAAAGCTCTCACAGAGTAAAAACAATGGTGACAAAGGCCCTCACACACAGAGTAAAGCAATGGCAACGAAGACCTCACACGCAGAGGTAAACAATGGCAATGAAGAATTTACATGCAGATTTAAAGGAATGGCATCAATGGCCATGAGGCCATGAGCCTACGGCAGCTCTCCAAAACCAAAGTTAGGGTAAATGCGATAATTTAGGGTTTTGGGGTCATTTATATTAAGGTTACAAAAGTCAAAACCCTAGCCACTAGCCATCAACCATGTGTACTCCACCTTCGTTTTAATACTTTGGGTTTTCTCTATAGTTTTCGAGAGCCTTGGAAGTATCCTACAAATAAAAAGGTAATACATAATCCTAGTTATAAACTCAGTCGAAAATCGATAGGTATATTTATATTATAAGATGCATATGAAGAACTAAAATGATATCATAGTTATAATCTTTGCTTAAATAAGATTTATAACTATAAAATGAAAACCATGTAGTTGGTAGTTGTATGTGCATAGGTTATAGTTATAATCGTTCTCTAGGTAATGCCTTTCCACCTTTAGAACAAAGCAATATTACCTCATTCATAAACTTAGCATGGAGTCGTTGCACTTACACCTGGTATTTACCTAATTTTTAATA
>LPNX010677859.1:44293-122149 GCA_001517045.1 Pseudotsuga menziesii
TATTATAACCAAGCCTTTAGCAAAAGGTAAGTCTGAACCATTCATAGACAAGTGATGGGATCAAAAAATGTCTTCTTTTCCATCATATAATATCATCATTCATAGTCTACATTCTCGTATTTTTACAACATCCTATATCCATTATTTCGTATGTTACTACTAAGTATGTCATAATTTCTTTGTGGTTAATTATTATTGTTTTCTTGTCTTTTTAATGATTAAAAATGTTTTATCGTGACTTATCAATGAATGTTTAATAAGGTGTTGTTGTGGCCAAGAAAAATGTTCCTACATCAAGTTAGCAGTCAAAATCATATTCGTATACCGGTGTTTCTTGCACACTCAATGTTCTTGCACCAGGCTTATCCGATATTCCTGTGTCAGCACACTTGGGATTCCTGCACCAGAAAATATAATTTGGAGGGTGTATTGCGCCTCAATGTTTGTGCACATGGGAGAATATCTAGGAAAATGACCAAATGAGTTCTTTGTAAACCTAGATGACTACAAAACCCATAATTTGTTTCATGAAATTCAAAAGAGATAAAAAGATATATTGGGGTCTTTAATGTCAATTTCTAGAAATTGACCATTTTTAGCAGAAAATATTCTTTGTATGGAATATTGCGTCTTGAACTTAGTGAAAATGGGAGAATATCTTGCGAAAAGGCCAAATGTGTTTCAAGATAACCAAGCTAGCTACAAAACCCCGAGATCGTTTCTCAAAATTCGCAACAGGAAGAGAGATATAGATGGGGGAATTATGTCAATTCTTGCAAAAATCTTCATTTTTTGAGTTGCCCGTTTTTTAACTTGTTGAATGAATTTCTGATTTTTTTGGGATGGATCTTATCCATCTACCCATCGAATTATTGTATAAAAATATCCTCATATGGATGAGAAAGGGGGAATCTTCATTCTTGAAGTTTGTATTTAAAAGATTCATTGTATTGAAGAGTTGATTTTGTAAATAGAGTTTTGATTGAAATGAAAAATTGATTACTGTTGATTCATTGTGCATCTTCCTCACTGTAGCTGATCTTTTTAGAAGCAATTGCCAGCTTGGGAGGGCCCCTCAAGATTTGGTAACCTGCTACTCATTTATATTTGTTAGATTTTATTTTATTTTTTATGCTTGTATTAATTCATGTATGTTTTCAATTTGATAATTAATGTGTGCATATTGAATTTAGAATTCACCTTCAAACTATGTCTATCCTCTCTTGATTATTTTCATGTTCAGTAGTTCATGCAATCCAATTTATATTACATGCTATTTGATAATATTTACCTTCTTCCTCACATATTCACAAACTAAATTCATTAACAATTTTACATAAAGGAACTGCAATTTCATTTGCTTAAAACAATGTGAATATTTTGAGATCACCAGATTTGGATTGCTTGAATTCTCTTGATTGAGTTTGCTTGAATTAGTTTTCTTTAATTTGGTTTTCCATTGACTCTGCCCCATTCTCGCACTAGATTTTCTATTATGTTTTACTTTTACTCCAGGTTTTATAGTTCATGTTTCATTCATGCACTAGAATTTATATTCTATTTTATTCTTGCACAAGATTTTATATTTCATGTTTCATTCCTGCACTAGAATTTCTATTATGTTTTATTCCTTCACCATATTTTATATTTCATGTTTCATTTCTGCACTAGAATTCTATTATGTTTTATTCCCGCACCATATTTTATATTTCCTGTTTTGTTCATGCACTCAAATTATAGTTCTGTTTTGTTCTCGCACTTAAATTTTAAATATGTTTTATTCCTGCACCCATAATTTGAATCTAGATTTCTCCCTATCTTCCTGCACCTAAATTTCATAGTTTAATTAGTTTCATGTACTCTGATTTAGTTGTTTCATGTATGTTATATTTTATTTCGTGTATTTGAGTTTAAATTCATTATATTTCCAGTACCTTAGTGTAGATTCATCTCTAGAAGAATAGTTTTGTTGTGTGATATTAAGTTATGATTTAAAGTTTTTCATCTCAAGACAGTTTGTTCTTTTTTTGGATTTCTGATTGTGATATTATGCAAGATTACTTGGTAGTGATTTGGTTTTCATTTTTATTTTTATTTTTAAGTATTTTTAATCACCAAAGGAATATCAAGGTCTAACTCATGATATATGACCTTACAGTAATGGCTACCAATCTAAGGTGTTAATTTATTTTCTGCCAATTTAATTCATTATTTGGATGCTTGTTTTGTTGATGCATTGAAGTGTGTTTGTCGGCATCAGCTATTTAAATTAGGATAGGTTAGGCTCTAATCCTGCACATACTATGCTTGCACCTTTAAATCTATGATTCCTTGGTTGATAAATTCATGTTGCATATTAATTAACATATAATTTCACCAGCATTTTGGCACCGTTGTCGGGGAGGTACTAAAGGGATTAGAGCATAGTTTCTTTATGATTTAGTTGCAGGGACAACTTGGGAGAGGAGATAAAATGGTAAGACAAGAGGTAAGAACCTGCGCATTCACTTTGATGGGGTTGCTTCGAAGCCTTGTTGTCTTCTTTTTATTTTGCAAGTATAGTGTGCTTTTCAGTTCTGCAATCAGTTTCTATTCTCTTTTAGTTTGTTTAAAATTTCTTTTAGTATTTAGTTAGTTTTTATTTCATTTTTCATATTAAATAAAGAAATGCTTTGGGTGTTGTAAGAGCCCCATGCACTAATCCATGTGTGAGACGGGACCTTTTAACCAACAATATAGATTCAAAGATGATCATGAGTTTGAAAGAATTCTCTCATATCCTAGCAACAACTGGGGTCTCACTCTTAGCCTCTCGGGAAGAACAAATCTTGATGACGACTAAGAACCTATATGCCTCTTTGAAAGTAAAAGACGAATATTTCCATGAACAACAACAAGCGGAGACAAAAGAACCATGGACCACATCCTTATAATTTGAAATCAAGGAAGAGAAGTCCTTAGAACCTGGCATTGAGGGGTTCCTAACATGCTTATCACCAGATCCTTTATGCATTCAAGAGACCAATCATTTGAAAGAAGATGATCTGCATGGAATGATACAAGAATACATTTTGAATGATCCAAATTAAGAAGTGAATCAAGGGCACCATGACTATATTGAAAAATCGTTCCAAACTAACATCACTATCTTCTTCAACAACTCTTGGTATTAGATCATTTGCAACTACTGGTATGGCATGCTTTTGTGTGCACTAAATTTTATATTTCAAATCTAAGCATGAATTTATTTTCATGTCTCGCACATGGTTGCATTGGAAATACTCCTACACTTGAAGATGATTTTATTTTGTAAAAATTAGAGTAGGATGATGTAAATAAATAAAATAGTAAAGATAAAAATAAGCTTTGTTGTGAAAACCAGCTTGTCTGGTTCAACTTTGCAAAAACTTTTCTTGAAAACCAGAAAACTAGTGGGCATAGTTTTCAATAAAGTATTTAAGTTTGTGTTGGTTCTTCAAATTATTATGTTTTATACTCATATTGGATGATGTGGAATTCATTAAGGTCCACCTTCCAATAGTCTTGGCCCATCAAAATTAGTAAATTATCTAGGCACCAAGACTTGATTTTTTTATAGTGCCTTGGAATCTGCATACATCAATGGCAGATTTCCTTGTTGTGAATCATGGGGATTCATCAATGCCTCTTCATTGATAAATCTTGTAGGTGACTCAACTTCAACACATCTATTTGTACCTGTCAAGATGCACTAAGGTACTTTAGCAATCATTATCATTAATGGTGAGTTGCTTCATATTGGTTAATGACATACCTTAATGGTAGGTAATCGAATGTTTTCTTATCATGTTCAACATCAACACATTCATTCGCATGATAAGAATTGTACCATGGTTTTGTAACGGTTGAATACTATATGGGTTTATGGTTCCACAACTTGCAATAGTTTCTTTCCTTGTTTTTGGTAGCAGTATGTTCTAATAAGTTTGCATGAGGACATGCAAACCCTCAAGTGTGGGCGAGGAGGACTCTTCAGATCCTTCTTCTCAACATTTTCAGAGTCCCTCCATTTCAGTTCATCTAGCAATAGATTTGGTTCAGTTTCTCATTCTCCTTTGATATCAACATCTCAAAACTTTTAGCAACTCTCAACATATTTCAGTTTCAGCTCCAGCTCCATGCACCAATTTCGCATAGTCGTCTTTCGGCCTACAACATAATCAAAGTAAAGTAAAACATGTTGAGACTCTTTAACTCGTTGAAAGTTTAAGGAAACTTAATCGTTAACCACTACACATTCTCTATCTTTCATAAACCATTAAAACATCTTTGTTTGCAAATCCACCATCCATAATAAAATGCATACTCTGATAAGGACATATGAATGAAAATCAATGAATCATAGTACGTAACAACATCCATAGTGTCTTCTATTATATATCATTAATCATTCACAAAGTTATAATCAAAATGGTCTAAATGAGAGAATGAATTCATTGCGTCCCAAAATGACCAAGCAAAGAACTACAAACAAACATTGGACTTAAATAAAATTAGGGTACGAAGAAAAAAATCTAAGTTCATTTCCATTATCATACTATTATATACCATCTACCCATAATTTTCATTATCTTTTCATATCATCCATCATTCCGTCATATTCCATCTCTCGCTTGTCCTCAATTTCATTAAAAAAGAAATTAAGGGTGTTGCTCCACAAGAACTAACTCCCATATAAAACAAATGAAGAAGTTCATTTGCATGAGGACATGCAAACCAGTAGACGTGGGGGAGTGTAGGGCTCCAAAATGTCCTCTTTTCCATCATATAATATTATCATTCATAGTCTACATTCTCGTATTTTTACAACATCATATATCCATTATTTTGTATCTTACTACTAAGTATGTCATTATTTCCTTGTGGTTAATTATTATTGTTTTATTGTTTTTGTAATGATTAAAAATGTTTTTATCATGATTTATCAATGAAGGTTTAATAATGTGTTGTTGTGGCGAAGAAAAATGTTTCTACACCAAGTTAGTAGTCAAAATCAGATTCCTGTGCCAAAGATTCCTGCACCACTAGTTCTTGCACACTCAGCGTTCCCGCACCAGGCTTATATGAGATTCCTGTGCCCGCACACTCGAGATTCCTACACCGAAAAATCTGTTTTGGAGGGAATATTGCACCTCACTATTTGTGCACATGAGAGTAGATCTAGTAAAACAACCAAATGGGTTCTTAGGAATCCTAGCTAAATTTTTTTCATGAAATTCAAAATGGATAAAAAGATATCGTGGGGTCTTGAATGTCAATTTCTAGGAATTGACTATTTTTAGCAGAAAATCTTCTTTGTATGGCATATTGCGCTTTGAAATTAGTGAACATGGGAGAATATATTGCCAAAAGTAAAATGGGTTTCAATATAACCAAACTATCTAGAAAACCCAGAAACTGTTTCTCAAAATTCGCAAAAGGAACAGATATATAGATGGGGGCATTCTTCCAATTCATGCAAAAATCAGCATTTTCTGAGTTGGTCGTTTTTTAACTTGTTGAACGAATTTATGACTTTTTGGGGATGGATCTTATCCATCTACCCATGGAATCATTGTATGAAAAGAGCCTCATATGGTTGAGAAAGGGGGAATCATCATTCTTGAATTTTGTATTAGAAAGATTCATTGTAATGTAGAGTTGATTTTGTAAACATAGTTTTGATTGAAATGGAGAATTGATTACTGTTGATTCATTGTGCATCTTCCTCACTGTAGCTGATATTTTTAGCAGCAATTTCCAGCTTAAGATGACCCCTCAAGATTTGGTAACCTACTTCTCATTTACATTTGTTAGATTTAATTTTATTTTTTATGCTTGTATTAATTCATCTATGTTTTCAATTTGATGTTTAATGTGTGCATATTGAATTTAGAATTCACCTACAAGCTCTGTCTATCCTCTCTTGATTATTTTCATGTTCAAGTGTTCATGCAATCCAATTTATAATACATGCTATTTCATAACATTTACCTTTTTCCTCACATATTGATAAACTAGATTCATCAACAATTTTACATAAAGGAATTGCAATTTCATTTGTTTGAAACAATGTGAATGTTTTGAGATCACCAGATTTGGATTGCTTGACTTCTCTTGATTGAGTTTGTTTTAATTAGTTTTCTTTAATTTGGTTTTCCATTGAATTTGCTCCATTCTCGCACTAGATTTTCTATTATGTTTTACTTCTACACCAGATTTTATATTTCCGATTTCATTCATACACTAGAATTTCTTCTATGTTTTATTCCTGCACCAGATTTTATATTTCATGTTTCATTCCTGCACTAGAATTTCTATTATGTTTTATTCCTACACCACATTTTATATTTCTTGTTTCATTTCTGTACTAGAATTTCTATTATGTTTTATTCCTGCACCATATTTTATATTTCTCGTTTTGTTCGTGCATTCAAATTATAGCTATGTTTTGTTCTCGCACTTAAATTTTAATTATGTTTTACTCCTGCACCCAAAATTTGAATTTAGATTTCTACCCATCTTCCTACACCTAGATCTCATAGTTTAATCAATTTCGTGTACTCTGATTTAGTTGTTTCATGTATGTTATATTTTATTTCATGTATTTGAGTTAAGCTCATTATATTTCCAGTACCTTAGTGTAGATTCGCCTCTAGAAGAATAGTTTTGTTGTGTGATATTAAGTTAAGATTTAAAGTTCATCTGAGGATAGTTTGTTCTTTTTTTTGGATTTATGATTGTGATATTATGCAGGATTGCTTGGTAGTGATTTGGTTTTCATTTTTATTTTCAATTTTAAGTATTTTTAATCACCAAAGGAAGATCGAGGCCTAACTCATGAGATATGACCTTACAATAATGGCTACCAACTTAAGGTGCCAATTTATTTCCTGTCAATTTAATTCATTCTTTGCATGGTTGTTTTGTTGGTGCATTGAAGTGTGCTTGTCGACATCAGTTATTTAAATTAGGCTAAGTTAGGCTATAGTCCTACAGATACAGTGCTTGCACCTTTAAATCTGCGATTCCATGGTTAATAAATTAATGTTTCATATTAATTAACATATAATTTCACCAACAGTGAACCTCCACTTGGAGGACCCGGAGGGGTCACCAATTTACCATCAAATATGAAATTATGTATAAAATATGCAGTAGGGAGAGCATCCAATAGAAAAGTTGAACTAATAACGCTATGGGAAGTTCTAAAAATCACCAAGGATAGACAAATACACACACTTCAGATATACGATGACTCCAAAATGGTAATAGAATGGGCCAATGGGCATAGCAACATTAGTGAAACACACCTGCAACGTCTGTTAAATGAAATTCAAACAACGAGGTCCCAATTTGAACAAATATCTTTTGCTCATATATAGAGAGAGATGAACACAGAGGCAGATACTCTTTCAAAATTGGATTTAGCCATCCAACCTGGAATTATTGAAGTAGATGAACATAGAAATGGATAGATCATACGTTTCTTCACAATGAAATGAGAGAAAAAAATTGCATAGACACGCAGAATCAAGAAGCAACATTTTGTTGTAAGCTCATCAGAGAAGCTAGAATATACAATATTTTTGGATAAGGAAAGAGGAACTGTAAAGAGAGCATCCTTAAAGGAAAAACATGATGTAAGCTCAATAGAGCAACTCATGTTTATTCAATGAATAAGATGTTTTTTTTCTAAGAAATATATATATATATATATTCTAGACATCATTTAAAAGGGAGCAATAAAGCTTCGATATGTACCCACAAATCAATAGGTTCTTAATATTATAACCAAGCCTTTAGAAAAAGGTAAGTTTGAAGCATTCATAGACAAACTTGATTTGGTGCATATTTCCTTCCTCGCTAAGAGGGAGTGTTGAAAATTTTAGCTTGGACAATAACATCCACACAGGTTTAGTGTGAACATGTTGGAATGAATTTTAGTTAATTCTATTATGTAATTTACTTCAGGAATAAAGTGAAAGTCTTATATTTGTTTGTTGAGTCCAATAAAGTATATTTTAATACACTAGTGATATATATTATTGTCAACTATACATCTCATTTAGATATAGAGAGTTCATGCATAGTTTTGTAGGACAACACTAGAAACTAAAGAGAGAAGAGAAAGGAGATATGAAAGAAGAGGATCAACCAATATTGTTGAAGGTTAAAGATAGTGCATTACAATCATATGATTATATCCATATGGATCCTTATAGTTGTATGGGCATAGTTGTATAGTATAGTTTATATAATTATACACATATCTATAAAGTTGTACAAACAAAGGTGTACAGATTGTACAATAGTTTCCCAATTTCCATGCAAGCATACTTCTTTTCAATAGGTTATAGGACTCAGTTTGGGGTGCTTTTTGTTTACCATGCAACTATTGGTTTTAATTAGTTGTGGAGATTTCCTTGTAATACTTGATTAGATAAATGATAAGTTGATTTAAAAGATAAATTCTATGTGTATGTGTATAATTGTTTACACATACTATTTACTTCCCAACTATCTATGTGATTGTTGTTGTATGAAGAAGTTAATTTTCTATAATTAAATAACACACTTGTTTAGTTGAGAACATCAGAACAAAAATCATATAGGTTTTGGAAATTTTTCAATATATACCATGGATTTCCTTAAACTAATTCTTATTCAACAATGTCTATTGACTATTATGGACTAGATTTCTTTACTCATTAAGCATTTAACATCATAATAAATAGACAATAAACCCCATAAACATTCATCACAAAGCACAAATATTTTTAAGGATAAACCTTATGGTGAAGAAACTCCAATTTATTAACTATTTTTTAGTGGAATACTAACTAACTAAAATTTACATCTGCAATTTTTCATTACCTATGGTATTCCACATCCAGAAGGTTGCATTCACAACGAATAATATCCGTATTAACAAGTTAGAGTCATTTCATTTTCTCAAGGAATTTGTTTCTTCTCTATTCTACAACCAAAACTCTAGAGTTGATTGTGATCCTCATTCAAATTTCTCAACCAATCATACAATCTCCAATACTCTATCTATCTAGATTCTCTTTGAATAAACAAATCTCTATTCTATAATTTTCCTTCTTGTGGGCCATCTCCAAAAGCTAGTTATGATGTCTCAAATTCTTTTGTGTGTCTTTAGTTACACAAAGGATTGTCTTTCCCAATTCTAGTTACTTACACCAACTATCCAACTAACAATTTCCCCTTCCTCACTAATTTCCATCCAAATGACATATTATCATCGACAAGGATTCCCATCATTCCTTTAATCCATGTAATTTTCTTGATCTATTCAATCTCCCATCCTAGTCATCAACACATGCATATTATTCAACCCTGGTCTAGTCAACTTTGTCATCAATATTATTTTAGTTGAATTGAACTTTGCCATTCAACTAGGCCATGTTAAATTCACAATTGATCCACTTTGAAAGTATCACAATATGTACTTACACCCCCACTCTTAAACATTCATGTAAAATTAAATCAATTAAAGTGAAATGAAGATATGTACTATAATTCTACCATTAGCTTTCATTTTCTTCACCATCCCTAGTCTTTATGTAGTGTCACTATTGGACTATTGTGCCCATTATCTTACTCTCTCATTGAAAGATAACAACAAAGAAAAAGGAACCAAGTTGTCGAAATATATGGATGCAAGATGGTACTTAAAAAATAAATAAAGGAGTGGAGAAAATCAATAGGAGTGGAGAAAATCAAAATTATTAAGTTGAAAAGTGCTACTAGTTCTACAATGTAGTATGATAGTGATGTTCTCACATATATAGGTAATTCTCACGTCATCTTATCTTAGTTTCAAAATAATATAATATTTATAGCAAATAGTAATAACAAGACTATATGTTGATTTGATATGGATACAAGTGGAAATAAAATGTTGCTTTCTATATGAATATTGTTACAATGAAAATTTAAAAACCTTAACAATAATCAAAACTATATTTGCATATGTTTTGAGTTTTGAATTTTATTGAGTTACAACTAACTTAGATCCATTTTAAATGATAAAAACTTTACACTTCTAGCAATTTGATCCTTTTCAATGCTTTCTTGTATCCATTTTTGCAATACTCTCTAGTTTAGCCCTTTGACATATGATTGTAGATGTTATGTTGTGTGTTACGGAACAAGGTACCATGACTATGGTTGCACATTATTATTATGATGGACATTATTAATTAATAAAATAAAAAACTAGATCGGGTAATGCCACACAGAGAGTACGAGGAACCATCATGTTACGAGCAATGGGTTGTGGGAAAAGTGTTACCTTTGTTTTTGTGTTTATGTCAATGTTATACACCCTTTTTGTGGAATTGGTGGAACCTCTTGGTTGTGTACCCTCATGTGTTTTGTTACTATTTGGCTTCATTTATTCCATGATTAATTTTTATTAGTGTTAGAGTATCTCTCTCACCTAGTGCGCCCTATTGACTTTAGTTAGTGTGTCCCTTTGGTGGTTTTGTAACTCATTTCTGCTAGTTACACTTGGTTTTATAGCCTCGCTTGCACAAGTGTGCCCTCATTGGCTATTTTTAGCCTTGATACCTCAAAATTTGTGTAAATTCTTATGTAACTCCTTCTGTAAATAATTGTGTGAATCCTTGTGTAACTCCTATTTTCTATTTTTTGAATGTAACTCATCCCTTGTGTGTGTCTCTCTCTCCCAATTCTAATTTCTCTTAAGGAATTCGATTTTGCTTGTGTTGGCTAATCACACTTGTGTGTTGGTTCATGCTTTTGCTCTTGTGCTTGTATTTGGCAATTGTGGTTCGATTTTGAATCTCTTGGTATGAGATCCTTGCTGGTAATTGCACCCTTGTGGATCTTGTGCCCAATATGAGTTACTCTGAAGCCATTGGTGTATGTCCTAGAATTTCCTCTAGAGATCCTGGATTGGTAACGGGGGTGAGGTCCATTTCCATTGGATTTGAGGTTGCGCAGAATTGTGTATTGCCTCTCGAGATCATGTTTTGGTAGGAGAGGTGAGGTCTATTACATTGTATTTGATTTTGTATTTGAGCCACTAGAATTTCCATGAATTGGAAGTGCTACTTTCCATTGGGTTGTGGTTGGACTATTGACCTGCAGCCACTATAATTTCCCTGGAGTGGAAGTAGAGGAAACACTTGCCATTGGGTTGTGGTTGGAATGATTTCTTGAGATAATTTGTGGTTGAGTGCACTATTCTTGTGGCATCATGGTTTCATATCGGGGGTTACCATTGCTAAGTGAGTTTTCTATTGCATTGTGTCTACGGCTGGTGGAACGTGGCATGGTCGATTATGGTTGCGTATTTGGAAAAGATAAGTTATTTATATCATGTTTATTTAATTTATTTGGATATAATATGATTTATTTACAGATGCACATGAATTTTTTAATGAAATGTATGCCCTATTTGTGGAATAAATTTCTCATGGAATTCAATTTATTTATGCAAGTATAATTTCGAAAGGAATTGGAAACTAGTTTTTGGGATTTTGTACGAAAATTGTTTGAGAAAATGATTGTTTGGAACCTATGATACATAAATGATATTTATTCCCCTTTTAATTATATAATGGATATTTTTATGGTACAATAGCTTCATAATGGTTTAAGACACTTCTATTTGATGCTTTTACCTTTTATTCGAAAACTAGTTCTTCAACTGGATTGTTTTCCATAGTTTGGAGACTTGGCACATGAAGTGTTTGTAAAAATTCCTGAGTGTTATTTTTATTCTTATTTCTGATAAATACACTTGAAATTTTTGTGATAATTCTTTATAGTGTTTGGGAAATGTCTATCGAAATTCTAGATCAATTTCCAATTTCTAGCCCCTTCAATGGAATTGTTTTGTGTAGATTTGTAACTTTGCATATGAAGTGTTTGATGAAATGTTTGAATGATATATACCTATATTATATATTATAAAACATTTTAATTATTTTTTTAATGGAAATTAAATGATTCTATGAGCCATGTTTATAATTATTCTAGCAATTCCTAGAATTACTAGTCAATTTGGATGAGTAGAATTAGCTAGTTTTGTGAGTTATTTAAGGGAATATATATGGAAAGAAAGATACATAAATATGACTATAGCTGACCCATTCTATGTTTTCCATGAGATAAATTATTCAATACTTTATTATTTTCTCGCAGTTGGAAACTAGAAACAGAAACTAGCTTCAATTCAGAGTAGATTGGTAACTAATTTGTAGATTTAAATCTATGTGTCGTAATTTATGGAATGTACAACCATGTGATTTGTTATTAAAATTTTATTTGTGTTATAGGTATATACTTTTAAGGTGTTATCCTTTAATTATGAATTCTTGAGTTGTGGTTCAGTTGATTTGATTCAATTACTTGTGATAAATGTTAACTAGTTGAATTGGAATTTGGTTGGAAGAATCGTCGTTTATGTGAAAGGATACGACCTACAAATATAAATGTGTGTTTCTATATGTGCATGCCTAAATATGTGTATAATTGATGTAATTTCACTTTCTATTTCATTTTCATGGTTATGTGTCGAATTTATGCTAGTTAACTAGTTCTTGCAAAATCATTTTCATAATTATTATGCTTAATTAATTGGAAAATGGTAATTAGGCCTTATTTACGTGGTATTAGGTGTTAATTATCCATTGGACTTGATAAATAGTGACAAAATGATAATAAAAAAATTATGTTAAGTACAATCAATTGTGCGCTAAGCATTGTTAATAATCTTAATCATAACACTAATTACCAGTTAATCATGATTAAGAGTAAATGGACTTTAAAGGTGGAATTTATGTCTGATTTGGATTGGATTGGATATGTGATGTTGTTAAAATGTGTTGTTATGTTTTCCCATCCTTGGGTCAGTTGTTGGAATAGTTATTGAATTTATTTTAATTTATTGGTAATTCAAGGGATTTTGGCGTAATTAATTAATGAAAAATGAAATTAAATATTTGTTTGACTAATACGTTGTGTTAAAATTATATAATTATCCTTATATATATAATGATATGTTCCTAAGTTCATCTGATATCCCCTAGGGAAATTACAAGTGGTATCCAAGCTTATGTTCCAACGCTACCACTGTTGGACCTTCTATTGAGTTAGAATCTTTTGTATATGTGTATTTGAAGTTTATAAATGTGATTAGTGAAATAAATTTAAACTCCCTTATGTTTATGGAAGAATCAAAATCCTTAGTTTAGATATTAGTAATAGTATTATTAATATGAAATGTTATTAATGGGAGATATACTCTCTATTGTCTTTATTGCTTCTCTTGAGGAAATACTTTTATGTATGGACATGCTTTGCCACTTGAAAGGTAGCGTTTACATCAGTGAGTAACTCCGTGGCTATTTTTGGAATGTGGCACTTATCTAAATGGTGTTCCCCATTCTTTTTTTTATTTATTTATTTCTGAAGATGTAACTCCTTTTCTATTTTTGGAGGAAATGAGCCACTTGTATTTAATGGTTCTTATTCTGTTAATTTTATTTTGTGTAAGTAGGTAGTATAGTAGTGTATGATATATATGACACAAACATAAATATATATAATATAATATGTGATGAAAAATAGATGAGAGGTGTGTGTGTGTGTGTGTGTGTGTGTGTGTGTGTGTGTGTGTGTGTGTGTGTGTGTGTGTGCATTTGATTATATGCANACATGTATGAAATATTATGAATATAGTGTATATAGAGAGGTGAACGTATGTAATGAAGAAAGTGTAAAATTTGGAATTGTTTGGAGGTATTAGGAAGCGTTTGGAAGTACTTGGGAGTATTTAGAAGTGTTTGGAAGTATTTGGGAGTATTTGAAAGTATAGGGAAGTACAATGTGATTAATAGTGTTATGTTAGTATATATGTTATAATGTGTATCTAATATGATAGTATTGAGTTAAGTAATTTTACCATTGTAAATTTATGGATATTATGGTATAACATATAATAATTATATAGGTGTATTACATATAGGAATTATAGGTTATATGATTAATATGTCATGTATATGATTAATAATAATATGATATATGATTGAAGAATTATAATATGTATGTAGACAAAATGGGCGTATGTATAGAAATTATACCTAATAGTAGTAGGTATGATTGATATATGGTTGAGGTATTATGAATTTATGTATTAAGGACCGACATTTATATGGATGATGTATGCATGATGGTTGATGTTTGATTGATATTGGTTGATGTTACTAGTTGATACTGATCACTATTAGTTGATATATAATGGATTTTTGAATAATATCTAAAGAAGACTTATGCTTTATTTTGAGATGAAAAGTAGTATGTTTAACTACTAGTTGTTATCAACCTTTTTTGTCCTTAGTTAGATAGGAACTGTTACATATAATTTTGCTTTTCCAGCTACATTAAAATGCAAAAAGTGTTTAGGTGATATTTGTAATATATATCTTTATGATATTCATCAGAAAAGTATATTTGCATCTTTATTGAAAGGTATCCCGGTAATAACTTGGTGATTATTCTGTATATCGTTGTTGAAAAGTAGGTACTAATCGTGTGACTTATTAAGTATGATACATGTATCTTTGTGGAATGTGTACTTTGTGTATATTTATATATTTAATACTAATTGTGTAGAATGTGATACAAGTATATTTGTTAGAAAACTATCCAGGTGATCTTTTTAAAAAAGAATATCCCTGTGATCTTTGCTAAAAGTAACTTGCTAGGGTATCCTTGTAGTGTATCAAATACCTTTGTTGAAAGGCATCTTTGTGAAGTATCATGGTGAATCTCATGCATCCTTGTAGGAAAATTATTTAATGATAAATCATGTAAAATAATATTGGTAATGCATCTCACGTGATTGATTGATCTGAACGCATTTCATGTATCTTAGATGCATTTCATGTACCTTGATGCTAGAGCATATGCATGACAAATTTCATGTATTTGTAGGTAAAGTATATGCATTTCATGTAATTGTCTGGAACAAATTTCATGGAGCAAGAGTATACACTTGATGCACTTCATGTAATTTATTAATATACTTGATGCATTTCATATGATTGAAATTGATTAAAATAATATTTAGGTAGATGAATTTTAACTATTTTGTTGAAGAAGTATCTTTATCTCGAGTACCTTGCACATTCTTACTATATTTCATGTAATTAATTAGAATTTTATTTTCTTAAAAGAAGTATTTTGTGAATCTTGTTGAACAATATATATGTTTCATGCTAACCATGTGTCTGTTGGGAAGGTGAAAAGAAAAAACATCACCGTTGAAGAAGCACCTCTATTTCAAATATCTTTGTTGAAGAATATGGTTTAGTTGTTGGGACTTAGTTCATTTGTTATTCATGTTATTTTATTTTGTAGATATACCATGGTGACTTATTTATGCTATATGCATTCATGTTTTAGTTGTTAAAGAATATCCTTATATCATGTATCATATATTTTTAATCCTGATGTTAATCATAAGAGAGAATAAAGGATGTATCTTTGTTGAAGATTTAATGCCTTATAATGAGGTTTAAAGACCTTGCAATGGGGATGAAATATTGACCCTTTCTTCCTTGAGTCCATTATACTAGTCTCAGTTTTTGCACTAGTATTGGAGATAAACAAGAAAGTAGGTGTTAGTGGGACGGTATTGTGGTTTATTGGAAGCCAGGTTTAGAGAAGGAACATGTGAAAACTGAAGGTTGTGATCCTTTTGAAATTTTTATAAAAGCATGTATGTATTATGCATCTAGGACGATGCATGGTTTAAGGGTATGTTTGACACTCTATATGATAATTAATTTAGGTAAACAAGCAGAGTGTTCAATATAAATTGTCAACCTAGGAAAGTCTGGTTATTTCAAAGGTAACTAAGAAAAATATATGCATAAACACTCCAACAACTGATTAAGGAAATAAAGATCATTTAACCTACTAATTTCTCAGTTAACTCAACTTCTTGTGAAAACCAATCTTAATTATCAATCTAAGAACTCAAAGAATTCCTAATTCATACAATATCAATCCTACAACAATTGATTTAAGAATGAATTAACTAGAATTACTTTTGCAGGAAGTTAAATCCTAAAACATCAAATTAAAAGGAACAAACCATCACCAAAATATTCAGTTCATGAAAATAACAATCTCTCTAATTTAATAAGTTCTAAGAAAGATAAATAACAACAATGCACAGGAGTTGAGCGTGATTGCAACAACGATACTAATTATCACACTTGCATAGAAACGAAAACTACTCTATACAGTCAATTGTTCACACCATACTATTGCAACAATCAAAGGGAAATTAAAATGATGCAATCACTTGATAACTACTATTGCAGCAATATGAACACATACCCTACTGTAATTCCACACCAAACCAAGATAAGTAAAACTAAAACATCTACTAAGTCCAACATCTTTGTGAGAAGACGGTACCCAGCCTTCTAATAGAGATTCTGCTTAAGGATACTCAAAATTAAGACACAAAAATACTGAGAATTGTTTCTCCTTTCATTAAAATGATGAAATTATAGTTACAGTATCCTTCTGCTATAATATTCTTCAAATCTGCTAACCCCCTGACTCAAATTGCATGTCTATATTTATACAAATATGAGGTCGTTCATACCCACTAATATCGAGCATCCATGAAGATCTATGATCTTCAGGATGCCAAATTGAAAAAAAAGACAGTTACAACCATTATTACATTAAGTGCATTCAGTTCATAATCATGAATGCTTTTTAATTTGAACTGTTCAATAATCGAACATGTTCCAGCTGATTAGGAGGGAATATGTTGGAATTGTTTTAGCTGGCCGTGTGGAAATACATTCAGAATTATCTCATCAATGAATTCAACTGGATTAGGAAAGATGGAACTGACGCCAAGAATTCTCTACTCCATGAGTTCAGTGAGCTACTACACCTGGATTCCTTTAAATTTATGAACTTTTCTTATCAGTTCAATCACAAGTCAGCATAATTAAAAGATAGAGTTCATAACCATAGACAATATTAATCATTAATGAAACATTACAATAATAAATTATACCTTTAAAATCCATGCTTGGCTTGGGCTAATATATGCCTGAGTTATAGAAAATAGGGAAAAACATGGGAAAAGGGATTAATGAATGTAGAAAAAAAGGGTCTATTTTGATACCCAACATCTCCCCCCAGCTATCCATTTGCATTTCCTCATTCAATGGCCTCTATCTAGTCCGAGTCTGAGTTTGACTCCAAAATTCTCCTATGGAAATTGGCAAAGTTGAAGGAAGATCCAAGTCTCTCACCTGTGTGTAGAAACCCATTGCTTGCAATTAAGTTGGCCCAAAAATCCCTCTCTGGTTTCTTGGTTAACTTATAGATTCTCTTATAATTCCTCTCTATCAACTAAATAAGTGGAAATATGAACTTCATCCCCAACCAACTTGGTTCGCATATTTTCATGCATTTAACATATCCCGACACCCGAGACAAGGCATACTTGAAATTTTCAAAACAATATGGATCCCTTTCCCTTGAGGATATGGAAGAAGCTTCTCATCGATAATTGCTTCCTTTCAAGGCATAAGCCTCCTTCTGCGTGATCATGCAGACACAAGTAGAAATAATATCCTACTAAAATACCATTAGTTGATTAACATTTTCAGGAGATGAAAGATGTCTTTTGTGTCTGGAAATCAGGGGCATAGGGGACTGAGGTTCACTTTGAATCCAAAGAGTGGAATTATCCTCATTCTTGTGAATAGTATAAGAAGCATTCCACCAGTGCATATGATTAGTGATAAAACAAGTGAAACCCTTCATGTGAATGTACCCTATGTGAAAAACATGATTAGATTGGGAGTCCATAAGACATTTCATTTCATGGAGGTATAGTTCACATAACAGATCATGACTAGGAAAATCACTCTGAGTAAAGGTATCCAAAAATTGAGGATTTGTCATAATCTAATAAGGATTACCTCTTTCAAAGCTCTTATTTTGAACAAATTCATCTGCTCAAATAGAAATACATAATAGGAGGGTGATGGAGCTCTGTAGCTCAACGATTCTTGCATTAAGGTGTACATTTGGTCCTTTTCCTTCTGCATAGACTTGAACTTTCTTAACTCTTTCATCTCTTCTTGTAACTTCTCCCAGTGATTTTTCTGGAAAAATAGCTCCTCATCCCACCTTTCCCTAATTTCTTTAATATCCTTCTTGTGCTCATGAAGGGGGGTCCTTCCTTCCTCACACTAGCCAGCATGATATTTCCACTTGCTTGATTCAAGATTTAACAGTGAAATCTCTCTTACCATTTCCTGATTACCTTCATTTCTTGCATCTATTTCATCATCAGCATCCAACTCAATGATTTATGCCTTACCTTCCATCTTTCCAGGAAAACGCGAGTTACTAGTTTCAACAGCTTCCCCTTGCTTCATTAATTCAGGATTCAGAGCAATTTCGTGTTGTGCTACTATCTCAATGTCATTTTCTTAATTCAACACTTCAGGAACCTTGATCATTTCTTCCCATGCCACTATTTCAGGAGCTCCGTTTTGACCTTCTGACTCAAGGATCACAATGACCTCTTCATATACAACTGGTTCTTGTAGGTCATCATCTTTTTCTTGGATAATTGGTTCTTATGTTACAACATCCAATCCTTGAATCATTGGTTCTAATGCCTCAACAACTTCTCCTTGTGGTGTTGGTTCTTGTGTTTCAACAACTTTTTCTTGTGCTGTTGGTTCTTGTGTTTCAGCAGTTTTCTCTTGTGTTGTTGGTTCTTGCCTGGCAACATCTAGTTTGTGTGTTCCAATAACATCTACTTCTGTTTGTGTTGATGCTTTAGTGACTGATTTTGGGAATGTTTGTTCTTGTGTAGAAACATCTTGTCTTTGTACTTCAGTGCCAACAACTTCTGTTTGAGTTGTTGTTTCAACAACACCTTTTAGGAATGCCCATTCTTTTGTAACAACATCCCGTTCTATAAATATTTTAGTGCCTCCGGACTGCTGAGATTGTTCTTGGAGCATTTTTGTATCTCCTGACTATTGTAATACCCCATGAATTAACAATTATTAATTCTGGTGTAAAATACTTTGATTATTATTTTATTATTCTTTGACAGGAGGTCAAGAATAGAACATCTTGTAATAAAACATTCCTATTAATAAAATATGCTAAAGGGAAACAAAAGTGGATAAAGCTATTGAAAGAGTGTTTACTGACCCACAAGAGAAAAATGACAAGTGGAAAAGACCACTAAGTGAAAACTCAAGATGCAAGAGGCATCATCCCCAAAAGTCAGGTCTGCCCTCCTAGTTGAGTTGCTAAAGAGCAGGAGGCTCATAAATGAACAAGTCCTAGGAAAAATAATATTTAAAATTATGTCCATGAGCATTAGGAGGCTTACGTCCATGGGCATCAGGAGGCTAGCATTGGATGGGGATTAACATCTGTATCATGCAAGAGATGGCGCATTGAGATATTTTTCTCTAGTGGTTCAATGAAAAGGATCGGGGGTTTTGAAGCAAGTAAATTGGCTACTCTGGGATTTGGTTGGGAGGAACATCCTCTCCACTTGTGTTTTCCTAGCATTGGTGCCAGGTTCCTACTCTTTTTTCTTATGAATGATTCTAGTTGCAGTAGGACGTATATGTGAATCGTTAAATTGCATTTAACAATCTAGGAAGCACTATGTATGCATTTCTGTAGAACCATCATCCATGTTTTGTTTATCAGAGATCTATACAATGACAGTATCATAGAAATTAATATTTTGATCTGAGCATAATTCTGCAGAGCTGGTTATTGTTGGTTTGTTATGGATCGGTTTCAATACTTGAATGATTTTAAATTTATGAGTCTGAAATTAACATAATGAATCCTATGTTTTTAACTCTAGCACATAATCCTGCATTTATCTAAGTTTTCTTATCTATATCAATCTCGTCAATCTTTCCTAACCTTGCTTCCCAAGTTGGGAATGTCGTTTGAGATGATAATGCTGGTTTAGAGTATGGATCTGTAAGTATTGCAGTATGGTTTAGAGTATAGATCTGTAAGTATTGTAGTTGAAATACTTTTAAATAAGAGAAAACCTTAATTTATTGATTAAATCCCAAAAACAACTTAACGTAGTTAGGTTCTTGACTGTTAGTTATGATTCGGATGGAGAATTAAAGAATGGATACAGACATCAAGTTAATCTTTGGATCAATGTTAACATACAGTGATTTAAACACCAAATCAAAACCGGAAACCCTTGAATCCATATTTACCGTTAATCCACAAAACTAGAATATTAACGGCCCAGATCTAACCTACAACAAGATCGACAGTTCATAGAAGTGAGAAAGAAGGATCTGTGGAAGTACCAAAGAACTGAAAGGAAACCCGACTTCTGCAATCCACAGGGTTAGACGTTGATTTCCAAATTTAGAAGATCAATGGTCCAGATCTAATCCGTAAAGCAGATCAATGGTGGATGTTATTCATGAAGTTTCATTGGGAATCCATGCAAGAATTCATATCAACGGTCAGTATTAAATCCATAACACAGATCAATGGTTAATAGAAGTTGTGGAAGCAGAAGGAGAGAAACAGGAAAAGACAAGGCAACGTGATAAGTTTTTTCGAAGTCCAATTTCTGTATCAAGCAAGATCAACGGTCAATTTTGTTTTCTACAAGGATCAACGGTGCGGAAAGTCGAAGAAAGTCCAAGAGATTGTTTTATGAAGTTTCCTACTTACGAGGTCCACAGTGGAAGGCGCAAAGCGGAAGGAGGGAAGCTGAAAGTTCAAGTGATCGTTTCATGAATTTTTCAACTTCCTAGGTCCACAATGGAAGGAGGAAATCAGAAATATCAAGTGATCATTTCATGAAGTTCCTGACTTCTGAGGTCCACAGCAGAAGGAAAAAAGCGGAAGGCGAAAATCTGAAATATCGAGTTATCATTTCATGAAGTTCTGACTTCCAAGGTCCACAACAGAAGGAGGAAAGTGGAAGGCAGAAATCCAAAAGATCAAGTCATTGTTCATTAAAATTCAAATTCTGAGGTGCACAACGAAAGGTGGAAAGGAGGAAAGCAGAAAGTGGAGAGCCAAAAGATCAAGTGATTGTTTCATGAAGTTTCCAACTTCCGAGGTCCGCAGCGGAAGCTGGAAAGGTGGAAAGTGGAAGGAGGAGAGACGAAAGACCAAGTGATCGTTTCATGAAGTTTCTGACTTCTGAGGTACGCAGTGAAAGGTAGAAAGGTAGAAAGCAGAAGGTGAAAGCCAAAAGATCAAGTGATCGTTCCATGAAGTTTCCGACTTTCGAGGTCGACAACAGGAGTCGAAAAGTGGAAGACAGAAGGGTAAAAATAGGAATACGGAAAGCATAAATTCCAAGAGATTGTTTCATGAATTTTTTCATTTCCGCGGTCCACAGCAAAAGGCAAAAAGCGGAAGGCAAAAGGCAAAAAACTCAGTTTAGTGCAGAAATTTTTATTGTGGTTGCAGAATGGATCTATCAATGGCAGAATGACTATTACATGGGTCCTTACGCCTGAGGATGATTATACAAGGATGAATTTGACCATTTGATATGGATCGGGGTTTTTTATAATTTTTTTCTTTCATAATAGTTGGGTATTTTATTAATGTGTCTGCATATATATGGATATATAGAATTTCTTTTATATTTGATTTTTAGGTATGTTACATATGGTATTAGAGCATGGTTTCAGAAATAGGCATGATTAGGCTCAACACAAAAATTCTATTGAAAACAGTAAACTAACTTATGTTGATGTTGTCTTGAAAATTCTCTTACACACATAAAATAGAAGTACAAATATATTTTGCAGGAAATATGGCAGACGCGGGAATTTCTGCAGAAGAGGAACATCGCTCGTAACAACCTTTAAATGAAGAGGGTAATCTAAGGGATGGAGAGTTCTGGGTAGATCTAAATGAAAGTTAGGACAATAAATATGAATTAAAAATGGATTGTGAATAAATTAAGATCTGAATTAAGAAAGATTAAGGAAGATGATGAATAAATTCTGAAGGCTCAAGAGGAACAAAACACTATCTTGTTAGAAAAAATCCATAATGATGAAAAGGGGATGCTCATATGGTAAGTGATTCATGAAGGGTTGTCTCTGGTGGACATTACATGATTATTATAGGACTGAAATAGATTAAGGTATTATGGATTAATGATCAGGTATGCATGAGAATTGTTGTATGAATAATTTTAGTTGATGATTAATGACTTCTTGAATGAGTTATGAGAAGAAATATGAAATAATATGAAAAGTGATATTTTGTATGGCCCGTGAGGATTCTTAGTTAGATGTAAATCGTAGCATGTAACTTAGCTTTGCATGTTGCAGTAAAAGAAAAAGTATGTTAGGTGATCTGTGAAAATAACTTCCCTTATGATCTCCACTAGAGAGGTAACTGGTGGTAGTATTGAAGGGGTAGTAGAAATAACTTAGGGGTATTTCTTGTTTTGCGGTTGAAAATAAAGTACTAATCGTGTCACTGATTAAGCATGGATTAGGTAGCTTTATTTTAAAATGAACATCATGTAAATTTATCTAATACCTTGTTGTAAAGCAACTGGTGGGAATGATGGGGAATGGGAAGGTATTATTTCTAACCCCACCGCTTCTATATTAAATGATCCAGGAGACACATGAGTTGCAACACCCCGAGGATGAGGGAGATCTACCTACTCACCAAGGTAAAGCATACGAACCACTGGTTAGTTCAACCAACCACTAGAGCTAATCGGAAGGTAACTGATCTTGTTTGATGAATGTGAAGAGGAAATACAAGACCATAAGGCATAATCTGAATATTTTACCTCTAATTAACTTAATGTTGGGAATCTTGGTTTAGTACTAAGATTATTGTTAACACTTGGTGTGTTTTGCTTGGAAATCCAAGAGAAACCAGAAAGGTGCTTGCAAGAAAAATACTTATAAAAGATATTGGAACTATAAGTAAATTTGTTCCTATAGAGTAATAAGTTTACCTATCGGTGAATAGGAAAAATAAGAATACTAGAACCTTTACGCATCCTGAAAGCTAATGATGTTAGATTATGATTCATGTATAGGATCTTGATGTTAACCTTGGTATACATGTAGATGTATGTGCATATGATGATTGGCATGGATTGTTTTAAAAAGTATATAGTAGGGTTAAAATTATGTTAGAAATGTTGACCCTGCACCCAGTAGATGGAGCCTCTGTCGATAAACCATTCTAGGGTCTATGGGGAGATCTGTAAGGAATTCATGCATGGGAAATAGCTTTCCGAATGCTAGAATGGAGTTCGGAATTGGACAAGGAAAACTTGGCGAATTTGGATAGAGATCGAGTGATCGATTCTCTGGTCAATCGAAAAAGGGAGAGTGTGAATGAAACTGATCATTCCTCTGATAAATTCAACTTTGAATCACTTGAGTTAAATATCTATAACTCAGACAGATCTATGACCGAGGATAGATTCCACAAAGGGGAGTTACAAGTAATATATAAATCTGGAATGGATAAATTCAACTTAACCTGTGTGGGTAGATCTATGCATGAGATATGGTGAATGGGATGATCCAACAATTGGTGGGAATTTCAATGAACTAAAAGTGCACATAGATTAAATTGTGGAATGTGGAGCGAAAGTTCACCATTCGTTTTGACTAGAGATAGATCCAATGGCCCTAGAAAATTCCGCCAGAAGGAAGAGCGTGTAAGATAAAAGGTTAGTCGGGTTATGAAATTGGAAAGTAACTGACACAAAGGAGATCGATATCAATGGACGAAATTGATTGTTGAAGAAGATCTACGGTTATCAGGGATTCCACTGGTTAAAGTTGCACGGTATTCATAAAAATGAATGGATGCATAATTTTAATGTAATCCAATTTATAGTAATTGAACTCCACCATCTATCTAGATTGATCAATATTTGACAGTCATTAACGATTCTGCTGAATCAATTAGAGAGCTGGGTAATAGTTTAGTTTAGACGTGAAATTTTTATGAAAAATAGCTCACCTCCATTTTGAATTCTGCTCGTCATCAAGATCCGAAGGAATAATGGTCGAGTTGGTTGGATTTAGAGGTTCTATCAAATACAGAACCTGACTAAATTGCGTATCAGTCACAAAAAATACTGTATACAGGGAAGTCGGGCATCAAGATCAGAGTGTCCCTTCACTGAAATCAAACCTGTAAGCTACATGAAGTAGTGAGAAAGAAGGATGAACAGAGAGTGTTTTTAAAAAAAAACCTAAACATAGTATGGGGTGAAGGACGCAATGATCTGGTATGAAGGCATGATGAACAAGATTTCTTAAATCATGGGTATGGAAGGTTTGTTTCAGTTACAAAAACAAGGTAAAAATGTTTGGTTATTTTAATGATGCATTTAAGATAACCATATAATGTCTTGGAAATGGTAGTAACTGATATGGTTTGAATTACTTAGTATTGTAATTTTTGAAGATCACTTCAGGGATTAGTGTAAATCTTGTAGAAGCCCACCAAATTTCTTGGATGTTTGGAAGTTACATATTTCAGGTAGAATTGACTAAAGACATGGTCGTCCGGTTATGTCCAATAAAATAAAGACAAGAATATACTAGGTACAAGGGTCAAACATCTCAGAAGGACCTCATGGTGGTGAAAACTAAACACGATAGATTTCTAAATCCCAGATTTGGAATTTCGATATTTCTATATTGATTGTTGACTAATCTAGAAATTGTGTTAAGATGACATGTTATGTGTGGTTGTCCAGGTTGGAAGCAAGTGTAAATGATGGAGGATAAGTGCTCCCACTTACCATATCCAAACATTATGTGGATGGCCTCAGGATTGCAAAAAAAAAACTAATTATGTAGGAGACATAATTGTGAATTCTTAATTTGATTTGATTAACTATGTACTAATGGTTTAATGTAGGAACCATGTCAGGAGATACATTGCAAAAAACCATGTGTGGTGGCCTGCAAGAAACAAAACACCAAGTGGGATGATAAAATTTTCCCTTGGGGCAGGTCTTGGGGGGCTTCCATTGTTGCCTAAGATCAAAGAAGGATACCAATGGAGTTCGTAGAAGTTGCTTATGAGAATATATATTTGGGTTATTTAGCATCATCTCACTATTATACATTCTTGATATTGAAAAACTAAAAATTATTTAATTCAAATGTGTTGCATAGACCCCTTGTGTAGGACACCCTGGTTACCAAAAGATGATTAAAGCCTTCAGAAAGCAATTCTTATGGCTCAATTTCAAGGGAAAATTTAGTTGATTACCTATCTAAAGGTGGAATTCCACCAGGGGAAGGATACCTCCCTTGGGTAGAAGTTGCTTATAATGATGATTTCCAAGTTCCTGTAGGTATGGGTCCTTGAAAATTGTTATAGGGACACAAAGGTAATGTCCAAAAGTCATGAAGCAGTCCTATAAATTGATTGATGTTAGGACATTAGAGGAAATTTGAGGTCTAAAATGGGCCTCCTAAGGAAAATAATAAAATAATAGTTAAAATAATAAAATAATAGTTTTTAATTTTGGAGGACGAATGAAAAAAACTACTTTTTTTGTTCATGTTTTCAATATATCTCCATGTTCTTTTACTCAAATTTTGAGCAGGAGAGCTTGTTGGATGAGGAATTAAATTCCGCATCCAACGAGTACCCACATTGCATACTTTTAACATACCCCCTACCCCAAAAACAATAAATACCTGAAAAAACATGATGATGACATCATCATCATGTTTTTTCAGGTATTTATTATTTTTGAGGTAGAGGGGTCTGTCAAAAGTATGCAGTGTGGGTACTCGTTGGATGCGGAATTAAATTCCGCATCCAAAGAGCTCTCCCTCTAGGAATTTGAGTAAAATATCAGGGAGATATGTCGAAAATACGTACAAAAAAAGTAGTTTTCTTTTATGACAAATATGTCAATTCAACCATTATGGTTGACTCATTTTATTGAAATTCTATTGGTTCTTGAATTCCAACTCACAAAATTTATTGTTGTTGCGTTTTCTTATAAGGCCCATTTTAGACCCCAAATTTTCTCTAATGGCCTATTTCATTAAAAAGAAAGAGAACTAATTAAGAAACAGGTACAACAAAACTTGAAGGCTGCTCAGGACAGGAAGAAAAGTTATGTTGACTTAAAAAGAACTCCTAGAGTGTTCTAGGTGGGTGATCATGTATACATAAAGGTAAATCCCAAGAAACATACCTTGAAATTGGGCAAGTATAATAAATTGGCACCCAAGTATGGCAAGACATTTTAAATTCTGGCCAAAGTAGGGCTGGCTACATACCAGTTAGCCCTACCACCCAATATTAAAGTACATAATGTGTTTTATGTTTCTTTATTGAAAAGATATGTTCATGATGTTTCTCATGTGATTGACTGGAATTGAATCCAGGTAGAACCAGAGCGAGAGTTCCAAATGGGACCGAAGCACGGACTGAACTTTTACTCTGGAACCATACCATTGGACAGATAAAGGTGCAATGGAAGCACCGTAGTCTGGAAGAATCTGATTTGGAGCTAGAAAGTAATATGCAGGAGGAATATCTAGGCTTATCATCAAGAGGATTACATGGATGAATAAAAATAAAAAGTTATAACACCGAGGACAGTGTTATCTTTTAAGGGGAGGTGTATGTAATACCCCCTGAATTAAAAATTATTAATTCTACTGGAAAATACTTTGATTATTATTATTTTATTATTATTAATGAGATCAAGAATAGAACATTTTGTAATAAAACATTCCTATTAATAAAATATGCTGAAGGGAAACAAAATTGGATATAGTTGTTGAAAGAGTGTTTGCTGACCCACAAGAGGAAAATGACAAGTGGCAAAGACCACTGAGTGAGAACTCAAGATGCAGGAGGCATCATCCCCAAAAATCAAGTATGCACTCCTAGTTGAGTTTATAAAGAGCAAGAGGCTCATAAATGACCAAGTCCTCAGAAAAATACTATTTAGAAGTATGTACATAAGAAGCAGGAGGCTAGCATTGGACAGGGATTAACATCTGTATCATGCAAGAGATGGCGCGTTGTTTTTTTTTTTTCTAGTGGTTCAACGAAAAGGATTGGGGGTTTTGGAGCAAGTAAATTGGTTGCTCTGGGATTTGGTTGGGAGGAACATCTTCTCCACTTGTGTTTTCCCAGCGTTGGTGTCAGGTTCCTACTCTGTTTTCTTATGAATGATTCTATTTGCAGTAAGATGTATATGTGAATTATTAAATTGCAGTTACATATCCAGGAAGCACTGTGTATGAATTTATGTAGAACCATCATCCATGTTTTGTTTATCAGAGATCTGTACAATGATAGTATCGTAGTAATTAATATTTTGATCTGAGCATAATTCGGTAGAGTTGGTTATTGTTGGTCTATTATGGATTGGCTTCATTACTTGAATGATTTTAAATTTATGAGTCTGCAATTAACGGAATGAATCCTATGTTTTTAACTGTAGCACGCATTCCTACATTTATCTAAGTTTTCTTGTATGTATCGATCTTGCCAATCTTTCCTAACCTTGTTTCCCGAGTTGGGAATGTCTTTTGAGATGATAATGCTGGTTTAGAGTATAGATCTGTAAGTATTGGATTCTAGTTTAGAGTATAGATCTGTAAGTATTGCAATTGAAATACTTTTACATAAGAGAAAACCTTAATTTATTGATTAAATCCCAAAAACAACTTAGCATAGTTAGGTTCACGATTGTTAGTTATGATTCAGACGACAAATTAAAGAATGGATACAAACATCAAGTTAATATTTAGATCAGTGTTAACTTACAGTGATTTAAACCCCAAATCAAAACTGAAAACCATTGAATCCACAGTTTAACGTTAATCCACAAAAATAGAAGGTTATCGGTCCAAATATAACCCACAACAAGATCAACGGTTCATAGAAGTGCGGAAGATGGATATGTGGAAGTCCTGAAGAATTGAAAGGAAACCTGACTACCACAATCCACATGGTTAGACGTTGATTTCAAAACTAGAAAATCAACGGTCTAGATTTGATCCACAAAGAAGATCAACGACAAATGTTAGTCACAAAGTTTCATTGGGAAACCATACAAGAATTCAGATCAATGGTCAATATTAAATCCATAACAGCGACTGACAGTTAATAGAAGCTGCGGAAGACGAAGGCGGGAAATAAGAAAAAGACAAGGCAAAGTGTTAATTTTTTCCGAAGTCTGATTTCTGTATCAAGTAAGATCGACGATCAATATTTTTTTCCGCGGGGATCAACGGTACGAAAAGCTGAAGAAAGTCTAAGAGATTGTTTTATGAATTTTCTGACTTCCAAGGTCCTCAGTAGAAGGCAGAAAGATGAAATTTCAAGTGATCATTTCATGAAGTTTCTGACTTCCGAGGTCCACAACAGAAGGTGGAAATCAGAAAGATCAAATGATCGTTTCATGAAGTTCCTAATTTTCGAGGTCGGCGGTGAAAGGCAGAAACCAGAAACCAGAAATCCGAAAGATCAAGTGATTGTTTTGTTGATCCTAGTTTTGTTACCATTTTTGGTAGATAAATTACTCATTTAAACACATATTTTATTATCTTTTGTATGTTTTATGTCACGCACATCATTATTCAACCTCAGGTATGAGTGTTTTTAAGGTTTATATAAAATTATTTTATTATTATCACTTTTTAATTAAAATTAACATTATTAAAATGCATTTGATGTATTAATTGGTTTGTATAATTATTTGCAAGTTTTAGAATATTTTTGGGCCAAGTTAATACGCAAAACACATTCAGCCTACTTTTTGCACAGCATGTCCAGCTCGTCATTCAGCCCATTGCGTGAAACTTGTTGGTGGTTTTCCAAATGTCGAAATGTGTTGCTGAAGACTCCATTCCTGAAGCGAGCCAGTAGATAGACACTCTGTTCACCCTAAATCGATGCCCAGCATATCCAGCTCACGTCTCAGCCTTCCATCCAACTCTCCGTGCAGATCGCCCATCAGATCACATGCTGCTAAGAATTAATTTCAAGCATTAAAACGCTCGAACAGTCTGTAAACCATTGTGTTGTCCATGCTTCTAGGTGATATCATGATCATCAGTCTAGAAGGATCGTCAGTGCATTGATTTATCCCAGCACCAAACTGTTCACTTCCCACGCGTTCAAAGGATGGAGAGTCTTTAGTCTAGAATGATCGCTCGTGGCCTCCTCTACCTAACTTTAAACTACCAACAGTCTACGCATTTAAAGAATAGAATGACATGTGTTCTATAATGCTCACCATGTATGCTACTCTTTCTCGCCACCATTCAAGAGTCGCGCAAAAGAAGGAGTCGTGCGCCACCTCTGAAGACCTGCTGTGCTGAAAAAGGAACCTGTGCGTATGTTGTCTAGTGAAAAGAACCAGACTGCGCTAAAGAAGGGAGATGCTTATGCATTGGCCTGTGATCAGTTAAATGCCATTATATTCAACTAAATTTAGAGAGCAGTCGACCACTAAAGGGTCAACTTGCTCATCTCTGTAAATCATTATATATAGCAGCCTCTGTGAGGGAGCAAAAATTAGCTATAAAATCAGTCAATTAGCATAGTTAGGAGAAGAGTTCTTGATGTGATTTACTCTTGAACATTGTATTTCTGTTCCACCATCTGAATAAAGAGTTGTATGCATTGATGTTGAAGATTTCGTTTAAGTAGAAGTTAACTAGGCATCACCCCTCATTGCTGAGAGGGCCCCTCATCAACCAGAGGTTCATTTTATTTGTTTAGCTTAGTTTCTTTTTTGTTTTAGCTAGTCTAGTTTAATTTCTAGTTTGCTTCCATTAGATTATGATAAATGCTATTCTATTTGTTTTCTGTAATACATTAACTTAGTTTCATTTCGAATTTAATTAGTTAGATGAGCGCATAGCTTGCTTTTAGTTATTTGCTTTTAGTCATTTTGTTTCCAGTTATTTCATTTCCATCATTACTTTTAGTCTTTGTTTTCAAGAATATAGAATAAGTTGTTTTCGTGAATTTAGAATAGATTCAATTCTGTTATTTCCTTTCCTGTTTTGAATTTATGAAAGTTAATTTCTAGTTTATTTATTATTTTAATATGCAATGATTCATTTTGTTCATGAATTAGTTTAAGGTTAATTTGTTGTTAAATAGGTTTATTTACTATTCCGATGCATTAGAATTGCATCTGCATGGTTTCAACAGAAGATTAGTTCATTTAGGTTAGTTTTTACCATTTTAATTGTGCATCCTATCATTCAAATAGCCTGTTCAGCCTATTATTCAGCCACCCGTTTCAGACCCACAGTTCAGTCTGTCATTCAGCCCTTAGTTCTGTTTTTAGTGTTTTTTATGTGTTTTAAGATTGTTTTTAGTTTTGTTTTGTTGATGTCTGAATTATGTTTTGGCTGTAATATTTAGATGCTAGTTTTGTTTAACCTTAAAGTTAAAGTTTAGTTGTTTTAAATTATTTATTAAAGTTTTATCATTTTCCTTACTTCTTTTACCTTAAACGAAGTTTAAGTTATTCTTAAGTTTTGTTTCTGATTTTGTTTTGTTGATTGTATGGTTTTGTGTTTATTCCTTTTGAGTTGATTTATTTGTTTGTATATGAGATTTAGTGTTATATCTTTTTTCCTTAGTATGTTTCTAGGTTGTTTCTTTTATGTTGTGTTATTGTTGAAAGAACTTGTAGGATAGAACCTAAATATATTTATTTTATCAAGTTTTTTATTAAGTTTTCTACTTGCTTCTTTTTAAGTTTTCTTTCTGTTGTTTTGTTTATTAAGTTTTCTAGTTGCTTATAGGTTAAGTTCTCCTTGTCCCCTAGTTTTTCGTTTGAAAAGTTAATTGTTGATTGTATTCCAGATTAAAGTTTATTATCAATTGTTTAGTCTATCATTCTATCTCAGCTTAATTACTTTAATAATTTCATTTTTAGGAGTTTGACTCAATTTTTCATTTTGAAAGATCTTTCAATCTTTTGTTTATTAAAATATTTACACGAGACCCTCTACCTTAGCATATATTTTGTGTCAACTCAAAGCTTACCAACCTCGGTTGATAATTAAAGAATAGGTGGATTAATTTAGACATAATTACACCCCAACACGTTTCATTAAGTTCTAACTTCCAAGGTCCACAACGGAAGGCAGAAAGAAGAAGGTGGAAATCTGAAAGATCAAGTGATCATTTCATGAAGTTTCGACTTCCAAGGTTCACAACGGAAGGAAAAAAGTGAAAGGACAAAAGGCCGAAAGTGGAATATGGAGAGCCAAATTATCAAGTGATAGTTTCATGAAGCTTTTGACTTCCGAGGTCCACAGCGGAAGGCAAAAAGTGGAAGGCGAAAAAGCAGAAAGCGGAAGGCAAAGAGCCAAAAGATCAAGTGATCTTTTCATGAAGTTTTCGACTTCTGAGGTCCGCATTGGAAGGAAAAAAGCAGAAGGATGAAATCCAAAAGATCAAGTGATCGCTCCATGAATTTTCTGACTTCTGAGGTCTACAGCGAGAGGTGGAAAGAAGAAGACAAAAGGGCAGAAAGAGAAAGGTGAAAAGCAAAAATTCCAAGAGATTGCTTCATGAATTTTTGAATTCCGAGGTTCGCAATGGAAGGTAAAAGGTGAAAAACTCAGTTTAGTGTGGAAATGTCTATTGTGGTTGCAGAATGGTTCTATCAATGGAGAAAAGACTGTTACAGGGGTCCTTATGCCCGAGGATGATTATACAAGGATGAATTTGACCATTTAATATGGCTCAAGGTGTCTTTCTATTTTTTTTCTTTCATAACAGTTCAATATTTTATTAATGTGTCTACAGATATATGGATATAGAGAAAAAAAATTATAATTTATTTTTGAGGTATGCTACAACTGTTGGGATTGTTCTGAAAATAACTCAATGTCTATTGTAATCAATTAGATTGCAAGGTTACCAATGATACAAATAAGAGATAAGGAATGGTAGACAGAATAACAACTTATATTAAACAAGAACACATGTGGATTCATACATGAAATCGAAAAAAGTTTATATCCGGTTCTATAGCCTATATATATGATTTACAATCAGTTAAATAACTAGTTGTTGGTTCAACCAAAAAACACGACCTATGAGGTTGACCTAATCTACAATTAGTCGACTGGAGGATATAGTCAGTTCAGCCGACTAGTGTCACATTGCCAACACTCCGACCGGCGAAGAGGACGCGACTCACATACTAATCGACCCGGGAAATCTAGCCAACATGAACATCTTAATAAAAAACTGCATTGAACGAAGAGGACACGACTAACCACTATGAAGACGGGAAAACTAATCCCCATGAGCATAAGATAAAATGCAATGAAATACAAGCATATACAGATGTGTAATTGATTATCAAACAACAAAATCAAACACATTCATCCAATACAATTAAGCATTCATCATGTTCATTTATATAACAACACAGTTGCAAAGGTTTAAGCACAAGAAGATACTTATATTTAACAAAATCTTGTCCTGCAACCAGCTACGTCCCTTCAACATTCCACCCAACCATAGGCCAGTGTGCTCATCAATCTCTCAGCAACACTACCACTCCCGAGCTGGGCATGATTCCACAAGGAGTAAGGGGAAACTAGCAGGCTCACATGTAGCCAAGGATACACAACTCAGCCAAGCCAACATGGTTGGGTTTATCAGGCCAAGGTTACACAATAATACATACCCAAGCCAACAAACTTGGGATCAAGCTATCGGGAGCTGGAAACGTTGGTTGCTAAGCTAGTGGACTCACTGAAGAGCTAAGGACACCGGCACCAAAGCTAGCCTAACTTCTAAGACATCTACACACACCCAACACAAGGAATCATACCCTTATCTGTTGCACAGTCCCTAAGGCCATGACTTCCCTTCCAGTGCTATTCAAGGGGTGTAGAGAAGAAAGCCAGCCCTCTAGCTCTATCTATGAGGCTCATGTACACATTAGGTTTATCAAGCGTACTTGGGCTCCATTTCCACTCTCGAACAGTCCAAACACCAACCACTGTTCCCACATAGAAAAACAACAGCTCTGGGATTGAAAGGAAATGCCACCGAGCAAAACTGGAACGACAATTGGGTAATGCACATCTCATACTGAGAAATTCAACTCCATATTTGTTTATGGCCCTAACATTGCCAAAATGACTCAACAACAAACCTACAGCAACCCAAATGTGTGGGGGATCCAGTAATGATCTATCGTCTATGTGTGGGAGGGAATGCGACCTGCGTGAAGTTGGATTCACATACCCAAACCCACAACGTGAAGAGAAACTACACACAACAAAATCAGGGAAGAAAAGTCATCGCAAATACTTGTCTGCGTGAGGAAAAATGAGTCCCTCCGTGAGTGTGGAATGACCTCCTTTGGTGGATTATGCATGTGGTCAAAGTACTGACAGTCCTACCAACCACACGACTACCCGTGCACATGTTCCCCCAAGGGTTATAACTACCCAACAAACTTCTGCAGAATTAAAACGGTTGGTGGATGAGACAAAGGAAAAAGGGTGAGTAATACAAACAATATGTTTGGCATCTAGATGGGTTTATCAATTGAAACTTGGTTGTTTCCCAATGGCTCCCAAGGGTTAGACATCCCCCCCTTCTTAACCTTAGGAAATCATGCCCTTTTCATTTTTGTTGCATCGATATAGCTGGTTGTGGATATTTTAATTAATTTTGCATATGTACATGGTCTCCAACATTATAACGTTCCTGGTATTATTATTGCACATTGATCTAGGAACAAAGCATTAATCTCATCAAAGAATAATCAACAAATAACTCATGAAATGGTGTTAATCGGAACCAGAATGGTTTCCTCTCTGTATATTTAATAAACAATGAATGGTTACAATACCAATGTCAAGCAATAGCTTGAATCCATGATAAATTCGAATACCTAAGGAGGCAATTCGAATTCAATGAGTGAGTCTAGCTTAACTGACAGTAAGCCATTCATTCACACTCAGTTAACCACTTGACCAAAAACCTAATTGACTCACCAAACCCTAACTAAAGTCGGAGTGCAATAAATGACTGAATCTCAACTGAAGGAGATCAAACACATGTCATAGCAAGCCAACCATCAAGTGCTAGTGCTCCATGACTTCAATGAACCCCTATGAGGTTAACTAAAGCTGAACTGATCATGAAAAGTTAGTGGAGGCGCCCCTGTTGACTCTAGATCATTAAATAATAATAAATAATCATTAAATAATATATTTAATGAGAGGAGGCACCTTAACTGACTTGTTGAACTGATTGTAACCACCAGTTAGCAATTAGGTGCATTAATATCACTCAGATCACCCCCGGAGTGCTCCAGTTAGCCTCCTTGACTATAGGAGAAGGCTAAGTTATCCTCCTTGACTATAGGTAGGTGTGGGTGTGACTGGATGATGGAAATTAATGCTCCACTGATGTCAATTAATGTCAATTATACTTAGGATAGTGGTTTAACTAGGCCAATTTTACCAAAAAGAGTGTGTATGGTGGTAAATGTCTCCAACACCCCCCCTTAAGCTATACTCAGGAAGAGTTAGAAAAACATAGATGCATAAAAATTCTAGGGCCCCGAAAACAAATGCCATAGGTCACCCTGTACAATAAATTAACTTCTTAATATAACCAAGGAAACGGGGAAAACCTCATGGGAAAAATACCCCCCCTCAAACTAAGTAGTAAATCAAGAATTGGTTCTTCTATGCAGCAGTATCCTGAGACTATGCATGTGAACCTATGAATCCAAAATAAATGAATATGTTTGGAGGAATCTTCCATTTTGGAAGAAGAACAATGCACTCAACTGAATCAAAAATATAAACAGCTGCACGGTGAAAACTGGACCCATGTAGAGTAGCTGAAATCATCTGAAGAGAGAGCAAAGGTTCTTGAGGATTTGAACCATGTGTGGAACACTCAAGAAACTGATATGTTTCAGCCTTGAACAGCAAACCATGAGTGGTAAAATCAGCCCCAATTTTTAGGAGCAAGTGTCCAAGCGGATGCAAAATGTCTTCCTCTTTACTAGTTCTGTGAGGAGATGAGCATGTGACCAAAGGTAGAGAAGCCCTAGGACTCTGGAGAGCGAATGCTTGAGCTCCATAATCTGATATAGCTTTAGAAATAGATAATTATTCACAAAATAAAATATCAGCAACCTCATAAGAGGAAACTAACACCAAATCCCCATCAACGGTTTTGAAGAAGAACCGCATTACTTAATTTTTCACACCGAAATTGGTGAGAGCAGCTAGAAGCATGACTGAAAGCTCTTGGATTTTAAAATATGAACCAAATAATATCAGATCAGAAATTAAATCAGATCTAAATAAGTTCACAACAGATCCAAAAACGTGAAATGAAATCAAATCCCCAGCAGCAGTTTTGTAGGAGACTTGCGGTACTTGTTTCTTCACACCGTTGATGAGAACAGCTACAAGCAGTACTGAAGGTTTATGAACCTTAAATTTTGAACCAAGAAATATCATATCATATCCAACTAATATCATATCAGATCCAATAAGTTTCATATCAGATCCAAAAGTATGGTCAACCCAGATGGTGGATGCACAGTTGTCTTTTTCTTCAAAATTCTGAATTTTGGTGCATGCAATCCTGTAGGATTTGGCTGGAAGATCTACATCATGGGGAGTGAATGTGTCACTCTTATAATCTGATATTTATTCCAAAATATCCAATTTTTTACATATTTTCACACCAGCAGCAACATTAGAGGGAGAAAAATCAAATTTCTCTTCACTTTCGGAAGCAATTACTGGTAAATTTTGCACAGAATTTAAAGGAAAATCACCGGTGAATGTTTGCATGGAAGTGCAGCAGTATTTTTATTCAATATCAGAGATTCAAATGTATTCTTCTATTTCAGAAATATGAGGAGATGAGATATCATAGATCTCATGAACTTCCGGAGCATCGGGAGAAGGAGTCACTGCATGGAGACTTTCTTCAATTCAAATTGAATGTGTAGAATATTCTGCTTCATCTTCATCTTGAACAACTTCATCAGAGAGAGTAGAGGCCGATAATTTTGAGTAAAGAACTCTTGTGGTGCTGGATGTGATCTCCAAAGTACTATTATGATCCTCATTGTTCTTGCCAAAGGTTTTGTCCAGTTTTGTCCAGAGATCCTTTGGGTATTTAGCAGAACCAATAAGGTAGTACAAGCTAGGAGAAAGGGCCAGACCTATTGCTCCAAAAGCTCTGTCACCGTCATTTAGCCAGTCATTCTCATTCTCATAAGACTCTTTTCCAAGTCCAATAGACACCTCATAGAGACCTCGTCTCTTCAGAGATGCAATCATCTTCAACTTCCATTCCGAATAGCTTGTGAATAGGGTGAGAAGAGGGATTGATGAGTCCATTAGAAGTTGTACCTGATAAAACCTGCAAATCAAAACAAAAGAGGCACCGTAAGGTCGGACAACCTGTACATTCTAGGATTTCATCACACCCAGCATAGTCAATCAAGCAAGCTTGATCAACAAGTTCTTTACTTGGGATATTAAGTGGTAAGCCTTGGCTTCTGGTGCAGTGCTAGATTTTTTAGCTATTGCTCAAATTTCATGGAGAAATCTATCAAAAATATTGTTTTTGAGAGATAGATATTCATCCTGCCGTATGCTCTGATACCATATTATTCTTGCACATTGATCTAGGAACAAAGCATCAATCTCATCAAAGAATAATCAACAAATAACTCATGAAATGGTGTTAATCAGAACCAGAATGGTTTCCTCTCTGTATATTTAATAAACAATGAATGGTTACAATACCAATGTCAAGCAATAGCTTGAATCCATGAGAAATTCGAATACCTAAGGAGGCAATTCGAATTCAATGAGTGAGTCTAGCTTAACTGACAGTAAGCCATTCATTCACACTCAGTTAACCACTTGACCAAAACCCTAATTGACTCACCAAACCCTAACTGAAGTCAGAGTGCAATAAATGACTGAATCTCAACTAAAGGAGATCAAACACATGTCATAGCAAGCCAACCATCAAGTGCTAGTGCTCCATGACTTCAATGAACCCCGATGAGGTTAACTAAAGCTGAACTGATGATCAGAAGTTGGTGGAGGTGCCCTTGTTGACTCTAGATCATTATATAATAATAAACAATCATTAAATAATATATTTAATGAGAGGAGGCACCTTAACTGACTGGTTGAACTGATTGTAACCACCAGTTAGCAATTAGGTGCATTAATATCACTCAGATCACCCCCGGAGTGCTCTAGTTAGCCTCCTCGACTGTAGGAGAAGGCTAAGTTAGCCTCCTTGACTGTAGGTAGGCGTGGGTGTGACTGGATGATGGAAATTAATGCTCCACTGATGTCAATTAATGTCAATTATACTTAGGATAGTGGTTTAACTAGGCCAATTTGACCAAAAAGAGTGTGTATGGTGGTAAATGTCTCCAACAGTTAGCACAAAATACCATCAGCATCGCCAAAAAATAATACGACAATCAATGGTGGGGAATTTTCCTATAGCTCCACACCATGATCCATTACAATATATACATCATATACATTTAATGAAAACGGGGTCAAAATCAAGGTGTTACAACTAGGCTCCTCCAACAGTGTCCCCTAACTGTTGAGACTAATCTGGAAGTAATTCAGTGTCTCTTGATTGTTGAGACTATGTTTCTTCATATTCTTGTAACCCTTGCTTTGGGTTTATATTCAAATCTGACTCCTTTTCCTCCATTAATTCTACTATTGGTATCTCACTTCCCCATTGCCTTGATCTTGCAAGTTTCCATGCTGACACTTCCACCATTGTAACTTTATAACCCAAAAATTTAAATAAATATCCACATTCTGGGCATAATAGTTCATCATGTTCCTCAATATTCAATACATAAGGTGTATTTTCCAATTGATCAGAAACTTCAGCCAATGCATTCAAGCTTCGCGTTGTCTTCTTTTTGAGTTCCTCCTTCCACTCCTGGAATTCCTCTCTAAGTGTCTCATTTTCAAAAAGCAAGTTTTCAATTTGAGGTTGATCTGCAGTAGGTTCTTATGGATTGGAGAATTCTAGAATTACATTACCCTCTGGTTCTTTCATTACAGGGGGTAATTTATGTGTTAGAACAAAAATTTCAAGATTTGTCGCCTCTGCTGCAGTAGAGGCTCTAATTCTCCTTCTTTTCGCGGGGCCATATGATCGACATTTAGTATTGGATCTCTTCCTTCTTCTTTGTGACACATAATGAGTAGAATCTTCTCTTGTTCCAGCAAGAAATTCTTCTTCTTGACTTATAGTTCCCCTTATTTCAAGAGAAGATTCAATGTTCAAAATTTCCAACTCTCCTTCCATCATCGCCCTTGCATGATGTTCTGTTTGATGCACTATAATGTCGCTCAACTCCTGAGGGTTGAACTATTGAAACTCTCCTTCCATTGCAGCTTTTTATTCAATTGCAACCCCCGCAACTAAAGCTTCCACTATTGCAACTTCCACAGCTACTCCAGCTTCAAATTCTCCTACTGCAACTACTAATATTACAGTTTCTTCTGCCACCATTACAATTGTAACCACCATTTCCACAGGTTTTTCTACTATTACAGCTTCCCCTAAACCTTCCTCCTGAATATTTTCCAATTCTTCTGATGCTTCATCCCTCCACCCAACTAATTCCTAGGAGCTCTTCCCGGCATCCCCTTCTTTATTAACTCTTACTTCCACTACAAGTCCCCTGCTTACCCCCACCCCAACCATAAATTGTTTCCATGTTTTATTTCTACATGTTAAGGCTCTTAGAACTAACAGTTTGATCTGTGCATGGTTTGTAACATAGGAGAATGCATGTCGATACGTTCTCACATAATGGGCCATGCTCTATAGGTTTGTTAAAAGATAAAATGGCATATTAAGTAGTCTACCATGGGACAAATGAGAATGCAGAAAAAAATCAAAAGTATACACAACTCGGTAACTTCCCTCACAAGTGATGTATCTCTTTAAGAATATTGTGACCTGGTTCCAAGGCCTTGGCAGTGTCTCCAATATTGTTTCTATGGCTCGCGGCTACACACTCTCTCCTACTGCAAGAAAGTCTTCTATTGCAGTCAAGTTGTGCCTCTTTCGGAAAAAACATCTCTTTCCAATTCTAGGTAACTTTGTGATCTCAACCAAATTTGCCTCTAATACGTCTATCATCAATCCTCTAATAACTGAGTGGGTTCAGGTCAACTTCATAGAAAATTGCAATGTCGTCTCTTCGTGGAAGACATTTAATCTCCAAAAATATTCTATCCATCCGGCTTCCTCAAGGATGACGAAAAATTATTTGTTTCCATGCAGAGAATCCATCTTTATATGACCACATCTTATTGGAAGACCCATAATGCCTCTCATCTGCAAGCTCTAATGGTGAATGCAACAACTACCAGTTCCAACCATTTGAGTCTCAACATGTAAGAACAGTTTATGGATAGCTGAGGTTCGTGTGGATATTTTTAGAAAGCTGGCATAGTTATGGAATAAGAAAGTTTAACAGCTCACCGCACATATTGGATGAATATGACAATCGTTAAATAAGTACAGGTGGGGTATTTTACATGCTTCTCTTACTGGTTGATTAGTTATGGTCTGCTGAAGGGGACTAAAAGGAAATGTATAATCATTATTTCCATATCAATTCATGCCTAATAATTCCTACAATCAGAACTTGTACCTTTCCATTGTTGTGTTGAACCACCATCTTTCCAAGGTGGACTCCCTTTATTACCGAATCAATCAATAGGAACATAATTACACATGTGCCTTTATAAAACAAATTGGCCCTCATGAATTAGTCCAATGAGCAAGTTGAATATGTTCACGTAGGCATAAATTTCAAGGACACATGGAAGATATATGGACTCTTTGGTGTTCTTCTCGGGAACTGTAGCAGAGTGATGAAAATTTAGCAAATATTTCTCATAAAGCAGAAAATATTGGGATAAAAGCAATTGAATATGTCACAAAAATTGGGTGAAATCTAACGAGAATATTGGCGGAGTTGCATCCGAAAAAGTGGTGGAGTTTCCACAAAAAGAAATGAAAATTTTGGTGGAGTTTCAGCGGAAATAAATGAAAAGTTTGGCGGATTTTCAACGGAAACAAATGAAAATTTTCGTGGAGTTTTAGTGGAAAGAACTGAAAATTACAGCGGATTTTCAGCGGAAAGAAATGAAAAGTATGGCGGGTTTTCAGCGGAAAAAGAAATGGAATTTCAGCGAAAACACCAGGAGAGTGATGGATTTTTGACAGAGGTCTGTAATTCAGTTCATTTATTTTTTTTCAAGGATTCATTCAAACCAAGAAGGGTCATCCAAAATTTCCACAATCACTTGGCCCAACGTGACTGCTTCTCTTTGACTAAACCTTCACGCGTATTCCTGTACAAAATTCTTAGAAAAAACAAACCAATCAAATCTTAAAAAAACAAACAAAATACACAATTTATTTATATACAAATTTTTGTGTGGAATTGCAGTAGATTTTAGGGATTCTCATAGACGGGGGAAAACCCCTGTTCTAGTATCAATTAGCAATTTGGATCAGCTGCAACACAGGAAACGAATGCATCCTTTGAAATAGAATTATGATAAATTTGAATTTGATGACCATTAGCAAATAAATGTTTCTAATTTTCATCAATGGTGGTCAAGCAAACGGTTCTGTTGTCAAATACCTTGTCTATTCTGTAAGGTACTAATCATCTTGTATGCAATTTTCCCTTAAAATCTTTCTTAAACCGTGAATCATATAATAAATCCCGGTCTCCTTCAGAAAATATTTTCTTGTTTATAAACCTGTCATGCCATTTGGAGCGTTGTTATTGAATTAATGTTATCTGATGTACATCAGTTATGCGCTTCTCATCTAATTCACTTAACTGATTCAACTGGTTCCTCTGATCCTCTGTTAAGTCCAGGTTTTCTTCTATAGATGTCTTCAAAGTTTTGATCTCAAATTTAATAGGAAAGACAATGTTCTTCCTGTCTACCAGTTCATATGGAGAAAACCCCGTAGTATTGCGTGATGTAGTATGATATGCCCATAATGCTTCTGGAATTCTTTAAGCCAATCCTTGCGTTGAATCTTCATTGTCTTTGTGAGGATAGCCTCAATTACCTTATTAGTACTTTCCACCTGGATAATGTCTTGTGGGTGATAGGTGAGGTTATCTGATGCTGAATATGATACTTCTATAATAGGGCTTCAATCTTATGGGACACAACCTATGGTCCCCCATTTGTTACTATTTCTTTAGGTACTCCAAATCGGGTGAACATCTCCTCATATAAGAAATCCATCACAACATGATCATTAGATTTTACTAGAGCCATAGGATCCACCCACTTGGTCATATAGTCTATGCATACTAGGATATAATATTTATGTTTTGAATTAGGATTGATAGGGCCTACAAAATCCAGATCCCATCAGTCAAAAGGTTCAACCACTAACTGTGGTTGAAGCGACATTTCGTCCAAATTGTTTGGGTGTCCCATTCTTTGTCAACTATCATAGGCTTGAGCATATTTATTTGCATCCTGAAACATGGTTGGACAAAAATATCCCATCCTCAGTGCCTTATGGCTAGTCCTCTTATCAAAAAAATGTCCCCCACAGGGCTCATCATGGCATGCTTTCATAATACTGTAAATATCATCTTCTCTTACAGATATTTTGATTTCCAAATATGGCCCTATGTAAAAGAGATGTCCTACTATCCAACAATATCTAGCACTCTAATCTATGATTCTTCTCCTTTCTTTTTTTGATAAGTGCATCCAAATATTACATGCAACCAAATAATTAGTGATATCTACATGCCAAGGTGAGTGAGCTGAAACTACAAATAAATGTTCGTCAGGAAATGAATCCTCGACTGGAGAATTATCATCATCATTTGTTAGTCAAGAAAGAAAATCAGCAACAACATTTTCTTTTCTTGGTCTATCAACAATATCAATATCAAATTCTTACAGTACCAACAACCATCTAGTCATTCGATCATTAGTAATATATGTATTCATCAAATATCTAATAGCTGAGTGATCAGTGTGGATAAAAGTAGAATACCCGATGATATAGTGTCGGAACTTATTGATGGCATAAATGATAGCAAGGAATTCCTTCTCAGTCACTGTGTAATTAAGTTCAGAAGGGGCCAAATTCTTACTGATGTAATAGATAGCATATGGACTATGGCATTCCTGATGTCCCAACACAACCCCAATGGAAGCATTTAAAGCATCAGAAGAAATATGGAAAGGAAAGGCCCAATTAGGCCCTCGCAAAATAGGTAATGTGGACAACCTTCTCTTGATTTCTACAAATGTTGTCTAGCATGCACCTATCCAATTAAATTGTGCATCCTCCATCAATAGAGTAAATAAAGGAGATGATAATTTAGAAAAAAAAATCAGTAAAACGTCTATAGTAACCAGCATGCCCAAGAAATCTATGTTCCTCTTTTTGCATTCCAAGAATAGGAATATTCTGAATTACTTTAAATTTTCCTGGGTCTACCTAGATTCCTACAGCATAGATAAAATTTCCAAGAACTATACCCTCCCTCATCATCACATGACACTTTTCAGTACTCAGGGATAGGTGGGTCTGTTCTTAGCATTCTAAAACGTTTTCCAAATTTCTTAAGGCTTCGTCAAAACTACTACCATATGGAGTAAAATCATCCATAAATATTTCCATGCAATCATTGACCATTTCATAAAATATTTTGATTACAACACGTTGAAATGTAGTTGGTGCATTATTGTTAATATTTCATATTCTTAGCTAGATATCATTCCTATTTAATCCAAATTCACAATAGTAGCATATGCAGAATCATTGAAGGAAACACAAAGATAGACACAGATTTACCCTGGGAAACCCTCAAGGGGAAGAAAACCCAGCAAAATTTCCTCTATATAGATGTATAAGATAAAAACCCCAAAACAGGTGATCCTCCTCCTTGATGGTATCTCTCTCTCTCTCTCTCTCTCTCTCTCTCTCTCTCTCTCTCTCTCTCTCTCATATGCACTATACACAAGTGAGGATGTTTTTTCAAATGAGGAACACGCCTCCTCTATTTAAACTCTTTATGTCACTTGACTTTTAACCTAATAAGTCATCCCTACTAAATTGATTGGGCCGACTTCACCTAGGAAGACTCAAAACAATATTATATTATATTCATTAAGGTACTATTGACTCAACTTACATTGGAGATTATACCTCATGACTCTATGATGACCAAATAAAATAGTAACATCCCAACGGAGGAATAAGACATCTCCCTTGGGGTACATCAGTAAAATACATTTAGAATATTTTTTGAAGTTAGAATATTTCAACACTTCCCCTTAACGAGAAGGGTATTCTAGTGACAACAACATAATCAACTGTAGGAGTAACGAGAGAGAGCATATTCAATAGTATCAAGGTAATACATATATACTTCATAGGAAGTTTTCAACAATCATCAGCTATTGGAACAGTTACGGGAATATTTTCAATATCTTCAGTACTAGAACATCATCTTCTTCAGCACCGAGTCTTCATCTTCTGCAGCACTCGATCACTTGATCCTTTGCAACAACACTACAATCTTTCGATCCCTTGTAGCAGCACTTTGATCTTGTTGATCCTTTGCAGTAGCACTTCAGTATTGTCAATCCTTTTCAACAACACTCTGGTCTTCTATATCCTTTGCAACAGCACTATGATATTCTCAATGCTTTACAGTAGCACTTCAATCTTCTTGATCCTTTGTAGCAGCACTTTGATATTCTCGATCCTTTGCAGCATCACTTTGATCTTCTTGATATTTTGCATCAACACTTCAATCTTCTCGATCCTTTGTAGCAGCATTTTGATCTTATCGATCCTTTGTTGCAACACTATCTACAGTACACATGATCTCTTTGTAGGATGATCAATCCCTATCACTTTAGGACATAGGTCGAAGGATGATGCAATCCTCATAGTCCTACTCTGCCTTCACTAGGATTTTCCATAACATCGACCAACTAGATCATCCATAAATGAATGCAATACCACATTATCTATAACTAAATGCATATATTTTCCACAAATGAATGCAGGACCTATCATCCACAACTGAAAGCAGGACTCATCATAGGCCATCCTCATACTGATATATCTAGGACCACTCCCTAATGAGTGTTATTTTATACAGAATCTACAAGTGAATGTAGGAACACTCTCCATGCAAGAGTATGGTTTGCAACTAAATGTAGATCTCATCCACAAATGAATGCAGGACCTGGCATCTGCAACTGAGTGCAGGACTCATCGTAGACCATCCTCGGCTTGTTAAATCTAGGACCACTCCCAAGCAAGTGCTATTTTCTACGACATCTACAAGCGAATGTAGGAACACTCTCCATACAAGAGTATCATCTCTAACTAAATGTAGATCTCATCTGCAATTGAATACAGGACCTGTTGTCCACAATTAAGTGCACGACTCATCATATACCATCCTCTGCTTGTTAAATCTAGGATCACTCCTAAGCGAGTATTATTTTATATGGCATCTACAAGTGAATGTAGGAGCACCATCATATACATGCACACTTGGCCTCATTTGTACTGGACCATCACTACCATCCCATCATCATTGACAGTCTCATCATCAATCCCCCTTTCCATGGAGGTTCGTATCACCAACCTTCTCCCCCTTTCTGAGGAGGGTTTGTGTCATCATCATTCCTTCTTACAAGGAAGGTATGTAACATCAACATCACTGTTCCTCCTTATGAGGAAAGTCTTTTCATACTACACCAAGCTTGTCACGAAAGTATTCAAACTTTACTCGAGATAGAGGCTTGGTCAGTACATTAGAAACTTGCTCATCGGTACTTACATACTGGAGTTTTATAGCTCCCTTCTGTACCATATCCCTTATATAAAGATATCATATTTCTATGTGTTTTGATTTATCATGGAACACAGGATTCTATGTCATCTTTATACAACTCTGGTTGTCACATAGAATCATTGTGGTATCCAAATCTGTGTCAAATAGATCTGACATCATCTTCTAAAGCCATATGGATTCACAACTAGTGGAGAAACCTACTATGTACTCTGCTTCAACCATGTTGAGAGAAACATTGGACTGCTTCTTTCTAAACCATGAGATCATGGTGGATCCTAGATAATAACATCCACCTGAGGTGCTCTTTCTATCTGTGGCACTTCCTTCCCAATTTGAATCCGTATATCCATGCAATATGTAGTCATGATATCTATCATACTATAGTCCAAATTCTATCATACCTTTTAGGTACCTCATCACATGCTTTGCAGCTATCAGGTGAACATGTTTAGGTGTAACTAGATACTGACTCAAGGTGTTCACAAGAAAGCATATATTTGGCCTAGTATTCATCATATGCATTAACGACCCAATAATATGTATGTACTGAAGCACATCCACTAACTTTGATGATTCATCATATAACCACTTCAAGTTGGTATCCATGGGTGTGGCCATGGCTTTAGAATCCAACATATCAAATATTTTTAATATTTACATTGCATACTTTCCCTAGTTCAAAAAGATTACTTCTGGGCTCTACCACACTTCTGGCCCAAGAAAATAGTGCATCAATCCAAGATCATTCATCTTGAATTCTTCATCTAGATTCTTCTTTCTTTCTGCAATCTGTGGGTCTCATTTCCTGTTAGAAATAGATCATCCACATATAGTAATAATATGACAGGTTCATTATCCATAACCTTAAGGTAAAGGTTAGGATCAGCTTTACTTTTTCTAAATCCCAAGCTTGTCAATAAGCTATCTATTCTTCCATACCAAGCTCTATGAGCTTGCTTCACTCCATACAGAGCCTTCATCAACTTACATACATGAGTCACTTTGTCTTCGACTTCAAATTCTCGTGGTTGTTCGATGTATACTTCTTCCTCAATCACACCATTCCGGAAGTATGTCTTTACACCCATCTGGTGTAGATTCCACTTCATCATGGAAGCAAGTGACATGATGGTTCTCATGGAAGTGTACCTTGTTACTGTCGCAAATGTCTCTTCATAATCAATTCCCTCTTTCCGAGAGAATCCTCTAGCCACAAATCTTGCCTTATATTTTCCGATACTTTCATCATCAACATGTTTTATCTTGTAGATCCACTTGGAAGATACCTTACTCTTTCTTTCTAGTCTTGGTACTCTATCCCAAACATCATTCTTCATTATTGAATCATATTCTTCCGTCATTGCTTCTACCCATTCTTTCTTATGTACAACTTCCCCATAACCGGTAGGTTCTTGATCTACAACATCACACATCAAAGCTACATAGTTGGAAAATGGGTTTGATCTCTTGCTTGTTCTTGTGGAGCCTTCTAGAGATCCATACTTCTCTTCTTCTTGTATTATTTCTCTTACCCAAGCAGGTTTTTCTCTTTCAATATATATCCATAGTAGGGGGTTCCTAAGGTTTTAGCATATCATGATCTTTTGATTCTACTATTTCAGGAGAGAGTTCAACTTATACCTTTGTAGGAGGTACATCCTCTTCATGTACTTCTTCAAGTTGACACCTTCTGGATTTATTAAGAGTTTTTCCTTCGTCAAATGTTACATCCCTACTAATCTCTATATGATGGAATCATGAAATGTATATCCTAGAGGCTTTGAAGACTTCACAGTATCCAAGAAATATTCCCTTCTTTCCGGAAGGATCCAACTTGGTTCTCTTTTTTTTTTGGAATGTGAACATATACTGGACAACTAAATATCTTGAGATGGATCACTGTAGGTTTCTTTCCTGTATACATTTCTTTAGGATTCGTGAATCCAAGGGCACTATGAGATAATATATTATGCACATACACAGACACAGTTGTTCTTGCTGCTTCATCCCATAGATGTGTGGGAATGTCTTGGTCATGAATCATTGTCTTCATTGCTTCCTTAATGGTTCTATTCTTTCTTTATGCAACACCATTATGTTGGGGATTGTAGGGAGTGGTTATTCCCTCTTGATTCTAGATTTTTTACCGAAGGATTCAAATTATTTTGAAGCATATTCTCCACCATTATCTATTCTGAGTGTCTTGATTCTTCTTTATGAATGGTTCTTTGCCAAGGATTTGAATTCCTTGAATTTACTAAGCACTTCACTCTTTGTCTTAAATAAGTATATCCATGTCTTTCTTGAATAGTCATCAATAAATGTATCATAATATTCATATCCACTTAAAGATGTGGAGGGAATAGGACCACATACATCAGAATGAATTAATTCCAACGCACCTTTAGTCTTTGTTTCACTCTTCGGAAATGGATTCTTGATGTTCTTTCCTCTTGCACATTCTTTGAAAGTACCTTCATGATCGATCTTCAAATCTAGTAAACATGTTACCACCTTTCTCACATAGGGTAATTCTTTATAGTTTGATGTGAGAAATCCTTCTATGACATAGTTCACTTCAACTATTGATCTCATGGACAAGGGCTATTTTTGGATGTCCCTTGAGTTTGTACAATTGTATTTCTTCTTCACCAATGACCATAGCATCTTCAATTGTCTTTCCTATGGTCCACATGAGTACTTGTCCATCTATAAAATAAACTCTATATCCTTTATTATCTAATGCTGAGATGGAAATTAAGTTCTTTTTCAAACCTGGTTCATATAGTACCTCGTTCATATTCATGGAGGTTCCAGAGTCAAGCTTGTAGCTTGATTCAGCAATGTCTTTGATGGTATATTGATAATCATCTCCTATTGATACTTTTTTAGGAGAGTTATTCTCTTCAATTATTGACAGAGTTTGCTTCTTCCTTGTCATGTGCTTTGAAGCACCACTATCAATAGGCCATGTATCTTCTCCAAGTATTACAGAAACAGAGAGTGCAGAGAATAATACATCTTCTTCTTCATCCTCATCTTCAACTAGATGAGAATGATGTCTTTCGTTGTTTTTATTCTTCAATGGACACTCTCTAGAAAGGTCTCCTATCTTATGACAATTATAACATTGATATTTGGAGTAGTCTTTCTTCTGGCCGTTTTCTCTTTTCCTTTGAAAGTTGTTTGGAGGTATATACTCCTTGTGACTATCCTTCTTGATTTTTGATTTCCTTATTATTCTTGTATGGGTGGCTAGAGCTTGATCATCTTCTTTAAGTAGATCTTCTCTATTAGCTACTCTAGCTTCCTCTTGAATGCAATCTTCACATACAATGTCAAACTTCATACTTTCTATTCTGGAACACATGGTCTGTATTAATGAATCCCAAGGTCTTGTGACAACATTGAGAATAGTCATAACTAGTTCATCTTTATCAAGGGAGTCTAGAATGGCATCTGGTTGTTCCTTGGACTCAGAGACCCTTGTAAAGTAATCTTGAATGGATTCTCCTTTACTCATCTTGCTACCCTTTAGTTGAGGTCTCAAATTCGTATTTCTATTGATGTTCTTTCCCTCATACATTCTAGAAAGGGAATCATACATTTTCTTTGGCATCTCTTTATATGAAACTTGAGGGATCGAGTGATCTTTGATAGAATCAGCAATGATCCTCATTTCCTTGATTAGGTCCTTCTAGTGCTTGTCCTTAGCTTCATCTTATTTCGGTTCTAAAACTTCATCTTTGATGTATTTCTTAAGATCATTCTCTCTAAGAATGATACCAATCCTATACTTACATGCTCGGAATTGTTATATTCCTTCTATCTTGTCCTCAAGCTTAGTGCTTGGGGCCAGCTTATCTAGGAGGTCACTAAAAATTGAAATTTATCAAAATGAAAAGCCTTGACCTTACCAAGAGATGCAGTTGACGAAGGAGAGTTGGATGGTCCACTTGGTTTCTAGAGATTCCAAATCTTCACCCTTCAAAACTTGCTTGTGATATTTCAATTTCTGCATATTTCTAGTTCTGGTTTTTTGTAGTTTTCTGGTTCAGGGCCAAACTAGGGTTTGGATTTCCCATAGATTCACCCACTCAAAAAATTCAATCTAGGGCTCGATAGATGCTCTCTAGGGAGGTGCAACTTTCTATGCAATCACATCTTCAAAATCCCAAATTTTTTAGAAACCCTAATTTCTTTCCTGAGGGTGAGGAGGAAGAGTTTCACCTTGTGAAAGTTGTTCTATTCAGGCTAGATCTGATACCATGTTAAGATTCCATATGCTTGGATAGATATCATTAATTTTTAATCCAAATTCACAATAGTAGAATATGCTAAATAACTAAAGGAAACACACTTACAAGATAGACATAGATTTATCTTGGGAAACCCTCAAGGGGAAGAAAACCCAACAAAACTTCCTCTATATATATGTATAAGATAAAAACCCAAAACAGGTGATCCTCCTCCTTGCCGGTATCTCTCTCTCTCCTATGCGATATACACAAGTGAGTGTGTGTATTAAAATGAGGAACACAACTCCTCTAATTATCCTCTTTCTGTCACTTGAATTTTAACCTAACAAGTCGGACCCACTAAACTGACTGGGTCGAATTCACCTAGGAAGCCTCAAAAAAATATTATATGATATTCATTAGGGTACTACTGACCCGAATTACAATGCAGGTTATACCTCATGACTCTATGATGACCAAATACAATAGTAACATCTCCACGGAGGAATAACACATCTCCCTTGGGGTACATCACTAAAATATATTTAGAATATTCTTTGAAGTTACAATATATCAACAATTACATAACCCAAAAGGAATCACCCTATATGCAAAGGTTCCCTAAGGACAAGTTAAAGTGGTTTTAAATCGATCTTCAGGGGCACTTTGGATTTGATTATATTCGCTAAATCCATCTAGAAAGGAAAAGAATATTTTCCCAAACAGGGTATCCAAAACTTGACCGACAAATGGTAGAGGGAAATGGTCGTTTTGTGTATCCTTGTTCAATTCTCTATAGTCTACACAAACACGCCACTTCCCATTTTTCATAGGTACAATCGCCAGTGGGGAAACCCACTTGTTGTCCGAAATAGGATAGATAAATACTACCTCCAAGAGTTTTTGGATCTCTTCTTTCACAATATATCTTAAGTTTGGGTTCATTCAGTGTTGAGGCTGGCATACTGGCCTAGAATTATTTTTTATATAGATGCGGTGAGTACACATTTCTGAGGGAATACCTCTCATGTCTATATACTCCCACGCAAAGGGCCCCTTATGATTTTTCAGCAATCTGATCAAACATTCTCATTCATTGGGTACAAGGATGGGATTAATATTGAGGGTCTTTCTAGGTTCAATCTCAACTCGGATTCTTTTCAAATTTTCAAGTACAGGAATTGTTTCAGCTCTCTTATCTAAGGCTTCTTCGTCAAGTTCTTCTTGCTCAAGTTCGCTCAAGGTTTTATCTAGGATTTAATATGTGTGTTTAGTAACAAACATTGGTTCACTGATGAAACTAGAGATAGTATCATCCTTAGTTTCATTATTAAAGGTCAACTCCCTTCCTATGCATAACAACGATTGAGCATTTTATTCTTCCTCCAAATCTACCCATAATGGAGTATCAGTATATGAACTAGGTCTGGTTGGAGGGTATGAAGTCAAACTTTTAGTCTCGGTTCCATCAGATATTGTCATAGATCCTAATCTACAGCTAATATATGCATCTGATGTTTCCAACCATGGTCCTCCCAGAATTAAGGGATGTCCCCCTAACTGTGATTTAGGATGGAGGAAAAGAAAATATGCGGGGTATATCCATGAATCAACAGAGACAACCAAGTCATCCAAAATTCCCTCAGGTCTAATGGTGGATCTATCAGCTAATTCTAATATCTTGGGGGTTGGTCTAAGGTTGGTAAGTCCCAATTTCTTCATGGTTTCAATAGTCATCACTTTTATTGTTGATCCTAAGTATATCAAGACATTCGGAATCTTAGTATACCCAATATATATCATAATAGTGGGATTTCCAGCATCATCATATTTGTCCAAAAGATTTTTTCCCATCATTAACTCAAATAATTTCCCCACCGCATGAATCGTGAGAGGATCTTTGGGATTCCTACCTGGATTCTTCACACACATATATCTGATAGTTTAAACATAGATGGGTACATCATGAAGGGCTTGCAACAAAGGAACCTTAACATACATATTTTTAGTTCACCTAGAAGATTGAAACAAGGTTTCTCTACATATTTTTGTAGGGTCAGTCTATTAGGATATGGTAGATTACTTAGATTACATACATGAGCAGTTTCGATATGTGTTCCAGCCAGTGTTTCAGTTAGTGTTCCGGCCGGTGTTTCAACATCCTCAATAACAGGGATTGTTGTACTGAATGGGTTCTAAAATTATTCATTCATTTCTTCTTCAGTCACAGGGGATGGAACATCCTCAATGACAATGGGCTCTACTACCCTCCCCGATCGTAAATGTAATTCATCGCATTAAATGAGAGTAAAAGAGTAAGCTCGCATGGTTGATAACTCAAATTGTTGCACTTCCTTATTGTTGGGGTTAGTGATAGGTTGAATAGGTAGTTGAGGGAAAAGTGGTACATTGCTTGGTGTAACATTGTTAGGGAGTTGCAGCTGTGGTTGATGACACTATGGTTGGGGAGCTTTATTTTGAGGAAACTGGTTTCTTGGATAAGGATTTCTCCAACCAGGAGACCACGGACCTTGTTGGTTAGAGTGTTATATCCATGGCATTCAAGGGGTAGGATTTTGTATTGTAGGATGAGTAGGTGGGTGCCATTGTGCATTAGGATAAGAATATTGTGGAGGGAACTGATTATTCATGTTATTCCAAGAATTAAAAGATGTAGGGTATGGATTCATACCTGGAGGACAAGGTTGCCAAGGATTGTTTTGTGAGATCAAATAATCTTGTTTTGTCTCCATGGTGGATGCTTGAAAGAATTCCTTGAATTTCAATAGTGAAGTACATTCTTTAGTATCATGATATAAGTCACATGGGCCACATACATCCATCCTATCAAGCGAGTATTCTCTCAACAAGTGCTTCTTTCTACACTCAGGCGAGAACACACCAAGTGCCAGATCTTCTTCCCCTTACCTCTGCTTTGCTCTCATGACATCCAACTGCAAGGAAATAGAATGCATCACATTAGTTTTAAAGTTTTCAACAAGATTACCTATATCTACTTGAGTATCCCCTCCACTAGATGAATTTTGTGCTCGTGTAAAGACATCTTGTTCCCTTGTGCAGGTCCTGGAAGACCCTCTGGAGTATCTTCGACATAGATCCACAATATCATCAAAATATTCCTTAGAGATGTCCCCCTTTCCTAATAAGTTGAGCATATCAAGGAAGCCTTCCCTAATCCCTCGTAATAGAATTATTTTAAGAACATCTCTAACAATATCAGGATGACCAAATTTCTCCACATTATATATGAGCCTTTCTACAAAGTCCTCCAAGCTCTCATTATCGTGTGCAACATTTTAAACAATTTCTCTCTCTTATCCTTGGTCCTGCAATAGTTCTGGTACTTTGCAAGAAATACTTGTTTCATTTGATCCCAAGTTATAACAGTTTCACCACCCAAACTCATAAACCATCGTAAATCATTTCCCTTTAGAGTGGCAGGAAATAATTTCAATTTTTTTTCACTAGAGATATAATCATAGCTCCGACAAAGAATATCAAATTCGAAAAGGAATTCATATGGATCTTCAGTAGACTTAACATGGAAATTTGGCAGTACTGAAGGTGAGATATTTTTCATAGGGTCTTGTCCAGTTGTATGTCGAATAGGGGACTGAAGCATAGCAACTATCTCTTCATGTTGATTGTTTCCATTGTCGTTGTCATTGTCCCCCACTAATTCTTCACGATCATCACAGTGACGTTCGTTATTCATGATTTCATCTTCCTCTCACTATTATTGATTTTTATGATCCTCAAATTCCTATCGAAACTTCAACCACTTTTATTTAGTAACCTCCTTCCCGATGATTCAATATACCTCCTCTGGTTTGTGTGCCCCCACAAAACTTCCCCTATCCTATGGAGATCATCTCTTAGGACTACCAGGTCGGGTTGTAGCACCTACTAACCTATCCACAATTGATAATGATGACTCCAGCCTAGGAAGGGATCCTCCTTACATAATATTATCTTTGATATAAAGCTCCATTAGAAGAATCAACCCTGGAAATCAGTTCGTCAATAAATGTCTGTCTTCCTAGACCTTGGTTGTAGTCATGACCTATTCCACCTACAAAGTTAGTGCTTATGGGGGTTTCATGTTGATTTCTTCTTGTATTCATGCACGATTAAATAATCATACCTTGTCCCTGGGATAGGAACCTGTTTGGTCTATTGAAGCATGTGCTGCTCTTCACTGCGTCTTATCACCCCTGCAACCCAAGAATCAAGACAACTAATGAAACTAAACTAATCATCTACCATCTATGTCTACCAATTACCTTCCCTGGCAACGAAACCAAAGTGTTTTCCAATCTTTATGCTCATTAGTTTAGATAAAAAAGCAGAGTGCTCAATATAAATTATCAACCCAGGAAATTCTAGTTATTTCAAAGGTAACTAAGAAAAATATATGCATAAACACTCCAGTAGCTGATTAAGGAAATAAAGAACATTCAACCTACTAACTTCTCAGTTAACTCAACTCACTGTGAAAACCAATATTATTTACCAATCTAAGAACTCAAAGGATTCCTAATTCCTACAATATCAATCCTACAACAACTTATTTAAGAATGAATTAACTAGAATTACTTTTGCAGGAAGTTAAATCCTAAAACATCAAATTAAAAGTAATACAAACCATCACCAAAATATTCAGTTCATGAAAATAGCAATCTCTCTAATTTAATAAATTCTAAGAAAGATAAATAACAACAATGCGCATGAGTTGAGTGTGACTGTAACAATTATACTAATTGGCACACTTTCATAGAAAAGGTAACTACTCTATACAGTCGATTGTCCACACCATATTGCTGCAGCAATCAAAGGGAAATTAAAATGATGCAATCACTTGATAACTATTGTTGCAGCAATATGAAAACATACCCTAGTGTAATTCCACATCAAACCAAGATAAGTAAAACTAAAACATATACTAAGTCTAGCAGCTCTATGAGAAGGCAATCCTTGGCCTTCTAACAGAGATGCTGCCAAACGATACTCGAAATTAAGACAGAAATACTGAGAATTGCTGGTCCTTTCATTGAAATGATGAAATTACAGTTACAATATCCTTCTACTACAATCTTCTTCAAATATTCTAACCCCCTGGCTCAAATTGTTTGTCTATATTTATACAAAGATGAGGTTGTTCAGATCCACTATTATCGGGAATCCATGAATATCTACGATCTTCGGGCTGCTGAATCAAAACAAAGAAAGTTACAACCATTATTACATTAAGTGGAATCAGTTCATAATCATGACTATTTTTCAATCTGAACTATTTATTAGGCTGAACATGTTCCAACTGATTAGGAGGGAAGATGCTTGTATTGTTTTAGATGGACGCATGGAAATACATTCAGGCTTATCTCATCAATGACTTCAACTGGATTGTGAAAGAGGGAACTGATGCCAGGATTTCTCTACTCCATGAGTTCAACGGGATGCTACACCTAGATTCCTTTAAAGTTGTGAACTTTTCTTATCAGATCAATCACAAGTCAAACATAATTCAAAGAGAAAGTTCATAACCATAAACAATATTAAGCATTAATGAAACATCACAATAATAAATTATACCTTTAAAATCCATGCTTGGCTTGGGAAGACATATGCCTGAGTTATAGAAAATAGGGAAAAATAGGGGAAAAAGAGATTAATGAATGTAGACAAAAATGGTATATTTTGACGCCCAACATGGGAGGAGGATGTAATACCCTCTAGTTTATCAACTAGACATATTATTAATGTTGTTATGTTATATATTATGGCACAAGCTGTCAGGAATATTATTGCACATTATTATTATTATTATTATTATTATTATTATTATTATTATGTTGGACATTATTACTTAATAAAATAAAACAATTTGATCGGTTGATTCCATAAATGAGAGTATAAGGAGCCATGATGTTACAAGAAAGGGGTTGTGGGAAACGTGTTGCCTTTGTGTTTGTGTCTATGTAGATAGTATACACCCCTCTTATGGACTTGGTGGATCCTCTTGGCTATGTACCCTCATGTGTTATGTTTCTCCTTGGTTTCATTTATTTCATCTTTAATTTTTATTAGTGTTAGAGTCTCTCTCACACCTAGTGCGCCCTTTTGAGTTGGGATAGTGTGTCCCTTTGGTGGTTTTGTAACTCCTTTGTGGAGGTTACACTTGGTTTTGTAACACCACTTGCACAAGTGTGCCTTCACTGGCTATTTTTAGCCTTGACACCTCAAAAGTTGTGTAAATTTTTGTGTAGCCCCTTGTGTAACTCCTTGTGTAAATAATTTTGTGAATCATTTTGTAACTCCTAATTGTTATTTTTATAATGTAACTCATCCCTTGTGTCTCTCTCTCTCCCAACTCAAATTGCTCTTGAGGATTTCGATTTATCTTGTGTTGGTTAGTCACACTTGTTTGTTGGTTCATGCTTTAGATCTTATGCTTGTGTATGGAACTTATGGTTTGATTTTTATACTCTTGTTATGAGATCATTGTTGGTCATTACACCCTTCTGAAGCCTGTTCCCAAGCTGAGTTACTCTATATCCATTGGTATATGTATTAGAATTTCCTATGGAGATCCTGGATTGGCAGTAGGGGTTAGGTCCACTGCCATTGAATTTGAGGTTAGACAGAGTTGTGTATTTCCCCTGTACATCCACTTTAATTTCCTTGGATTGGAAGTGCTACTTACCATTGGGTTTTGGTTGGACTGTTGTCTTGGAGCCACTGGAATTTCCCTAGGGTGGAAGAAGAGGCCACACTTTCCATTGGGTTGTGGTTGGACTGATTTATTGAGATAAATTATGGTTGAATGCGCTCTTTCTTTTGTAATCATGGTTTTAGCTCGGGGGAAACCATTTCAAAGTGAATTTTGGCTTGCAATGTGTCTACGACTAGGTGGAACATGGCATGATCAATTCTGGTTGCGCATTTGGCAAAGATAAGTGATATCTCATGTTTTATTAATTTATTTGAATCTGATTTGATTTATTTATGAATGCACATGAAATATTTGATGAAACGTATGCATTATTTGTGGAATAAATTTCTCATGGAATTCAATGTATTTATGCAAGTAAATTTTGTGAAGGAATTGGAAATTAGTTTTTGTGATTTTGTTCACAAATTGTTTGAGGAAATGATTCTTCGGAACCTCTACTACAAAACTAATATGTATTCCCACGTTCATTATATTATGAGTATTTTGATGGTACATTAGACTTGGAAAGGTTTAAGACACTTCTCTTTGATGCTTCTACCTTTCATTCGAAAACTAGTTCTTGGATTGGATTGGAACATGAAGTGTTTGTAAAAATTCCCAAGTGTTATTTTTATGATTATGTCTGATAAATTCACTTGAAATGTGTGTGATAATTTGAGGGTAAATCTTCTTTATATTGTTTGGTAATTGTCTACTGAAATTATAGATCAATTTCCAATTTCTAGCTCCTTCAATGGAATTGTTTTGAGTAGATTTGTGACTTTGGATATGAAGTGTTTGAAGAAATGTTCAAATGAGATATAATTATGTTATGACTAATAAAACATGTTAATTAGAGTTGTAATGGAAATTTAATTATTCTATAAGCTATGGATTTAATTATTTCTAGTGATTCCTAGAATTACTAGTTAATTCGGATGAGTAGAATTAGCTAGTTTTGTGAGTTATTTGATGGACTATATATGGGTGGAAAGCTATAGCCATATGAATTTAGGTGACGCCTACTATGATTTCCATGAGTTAAATTATTCAATACTTTATTATTTTCTCACATATGGAAACTCGAAACGAAAACTAGCTTCAATTCGATGTAGATTGGTAACTAGTTTGTAGATTTAAATCTCTATTACATAATTTATGGAATGTACAACCATGTGCTCTATTATTAACATTTTATTTTTGTTGCAGGTGTCTAATTTTTAGGTGTTATCCTTTCCTTATGAATTCTTGAGTTGTGGTTCAGTTGATTTGATTTAATTCCTTGCGATAAATGTTAATTCGTTGAATTGGAATTTGGTTGGAAGAATCATCGTTTATGTGAAAGGATATGACCTACGAATATAACTTTGTTTTGATGTACTTGCATGCCTAAATATGTGTATAATTTATGTAGGTTCAATTTATGGTTCATTGGCATGGTTGCTTGTTGAATTTGTGCAACACTAGCTTTTTTATTTAACAACTAGTTAACTAGTTCTTGTGGAATCATTTTCATAATTATTATGTTTAATTAATTGAATATGGTAATTAGGCCTTATTTAGATGTTATTAAGTGTTAATTAGCCATTGCAATTGATAAATAGTGACTAAATGATAAAAAAAATGAAATTATGTTAAGTTCTATCAATTGTGCACTAAGTGTTGTTAAGTATCGAAATCATAACACTAATGACCAATTAATCATGATTAAGAGTAAATGGTTTTTAGAGGTGGAATTTATGTCTGATTTGTCTTCGAATGGATTGTGATGTTCTTTAAAGATGTTAGTAAGCTTTCCAGTCCTTGGATCACTTGTTGGAATAGTTGTTGAATTTATTTTAATTTATTTGTAACTAAAGGGATTTTGTCGTAATTAAATCATGAAAATGAAATTAAACATTTGTTTGGCCAATCCATCATGTTAAAATTATCTAATTAGCCTTAGAGAGATAATGATATGTCCGTAAGTCCATTTGATAGCCACTAAATACATTGCAATGAATATCTATTGATGCCAATACAAATAACAATCTTTAAACATGAAATTATATTTGTTTCCAAAATACACCAAAATTTTCTATAAATTTATTTTTGGAAAAATATAAATGAGTAATATTAATCCAATACAAAAGAATAACCAAATTTAAATAAACATGAATAATAAAAATTATAATGATAATTTTGGTAAATCTACTCAGTGAGGGGATTTGGTTACAACATGTCTTTCTCTTTAACTATATAATTGTGAGCACGTTGTTAATCAAATTAAGTAAGTCAAGTTGACACGAGAGTGTTAAATGAATCTAATGTGGATGGAAGTAGCTAAAAAGGAATTAATTGAGAGGATTTGGAAAAGAACAGAGTATATCATAAGTCTAAAGGGAGGGGAGATTGGTTCCAAAGTTATATCACTTCATTTAAGGAGGAATTGATTGAGAGGTTTTGGAAAAGAAGAGACTATATCATAAGTCTCAAGGGAGGGGAGATTGGTTCCAAAGTTATATCACTTCATTTAAGGTTTATAGTTAGAACTAATAAGATTTAATTTAAATATTGGATTTAAATTTAAATATTATTTAAATAATTTTAAACGATTACATATTTTTTCAAGTTCTTTTTAATAGTTAAAACAAAATAGTGGCAGTTTTACTAAATACTAAAATAACCATTTCATTATAGGGCCGATCTAGCCATAAAAAAAAGTGGCTTCTTTGATGGAATAGTATAGTACGTGAGCAAGATGGGAACCATTATGCCTCCACAATATCGATTTCGAAAGGTCGTTCCCTTAATCCAAGATGGGAACCATTATGCCTCCACTAAACCAAAACGTGACTGAAGATTTGGTTTTTGGAAAAGAATTAACTACCCGTTTAAACATATAAAGTTCATGAATGCACATTATTCCATAAAAGTTCCATAAGCTCACAAAGTCAAGAAAGGGGAAGAACCCATGCAAAACATAGTTTTCATGAATGCAAATTATTCAAGAAAAGTTCCATAAGCTCACAAAGTCAACATCCAAGGGGAATAATCCATGCAAAACATAGTTTCCTAGACGAAATTATTATTGAGCCAAAAATAAGACACATAATTTAAGGGATACATATTGTTGTGAGGGAATAACAATTCCTTTCAAAGCAATTATGCTTATAAGATGGCAATGGTTTTAATTGAAGAAATCACAATAAGTTCTTTTTATGGGCAGGATTTAGGATTTAGTTTATATATGATGATGGTAGTGGTTTTATCAATGAGATTATAACAAGTTCTAGAAGTTAATATATATAAGAGGAGTATTGGATTAGTTTGTGAATTTGAGTTTAGTAGGAGAAGCGTTTTTAAATTAAGATTAAAGTTTAATTTAAATTTTTAATCTATAATTTGGAAATATTTGGTGAAATCATGAATAAATGAAGTAAAAGTTAATTAAGAATGATCAAATTTTATTATCAAAGTTTTTAAGAATTGGTGAGTAAGATTCTCATAAATTTTAATAAAAAAATGTTGTAAGTCTTAATAAAAGATTAAAGAGATCTCAAAGTTCATAATCTGCATTCTCCTTAGAAGGCATGACTAGTAGATAGAGGATGGTGAGGTCTAAATAAATGTTAAGACTAATTCCCATTCCACTAAGAGATCTCAGAACTAAGAAATATAGATAAGATATGTGATTTACAATATATACAACATGGTCGTTTAAAGGAATTTGTATTTATGTTTCATACTGGAAACCATGCATCTAGCATCATTACGCCAATCATTGCATCTATCGTTAGAAGTGTTGATAGTTTATAGAGAGTCTAGCAATGGACATTGGAGTCATTGTCAATATGACTAAATAAGGAGACCCAAAATGACTAAGATTATACCCAAATCCACACAAATAGACCTTATCCATTTTTATTTTGTTTTTCAAAATACCAACTAATTGTAATTAAAGGCATTAGATAATCTTGAACTATATGAATGCACAATGCATTCACAAATAAAAGTATAAAGATGCTATGGATTTAAGATGTATATATTACTCTTGAGATCACGCCTTGTATTAATATAGAATAACTTGGACAAAGAAATTGTCTCAAGTTTATATATGCACATCTATGCATTTATGTATGCTTTTATTTTTTTAATTAATGTTATATGTTTTTTCTTGAATGTGTACACACACAATGTGTTTTTGTCAAAGTTGATCTATGTATATGTTGGTTTAACATATGGTATTAGAGCTATAAAGTGGTGTTAGAGAAATATATTCTATGATATATAATAACAAGTATTGAAACTTAAAAAGTGGTATCAAAACTCATGCTAACAAGTGGGGTTATAATGGAAAGTTATTCGAGGGAGACTTAGCCCAAAGGTTAAATACAAGAATTAGTATCAAGTTTGGTGATAATAGTTGAATATCTTAGTGTAACAATTAAGATTATATAATATCTCGAGTCATGTTTTAGAGGGAGTTATGCGGTGGTTGATAAAATACAATCCACATATGAATCTATGATATGAGGTTATTGAAAATTTTGGTGGCAAATGATTCAATCTCTAGAAAGTCAATATGGAGTTAATCTTCACTAAGAGAGAGCTTTGAAATATTGTAGAAGCCACCTAATCAAAAGATATCAATGAATCTAATTGGAAAATAAATGGATAATGAGGTAAAGGACATCATCACATTAAGTTTGGAATACCCTTTGTTATTTTGTTATTTGTAGAAAACAAAAAAATGCATTTGGATGACCTTGTAAACTCTTTTAAATAGAGTATTGTGAACAACTTATACTAGAGAATGAAAGTTGATGTCTGGTAATATGAATGAGGATTGAAACAATAAATGATCATCTGAATGCCATGAAGGTAATGGTTGTTCAACTTGCATTGGTTATGCTCGACATATCAAGGGAATATAAAGTAGTGGATTTACCATGAAAAATTTCAAATTCATATGAAAATTAGGTGATGTTTCTAAGAAACATAAAAAAGTTAAGGTTGAATAGGCTTTGTTTATCTACTCATTCATGAGTGATCCTTTTTCCATTGGGAAAGCAAAATCGCCCCATGTATCTGTTAGTTTTCTTAAGATCCGATTAGATTATCTAGGATCTTTATCTGAAAGAATAACAAGTACAACAAGATGCATAAGCTATAAAAGATACACGAGAAACAAAGATTTTCTCCGGGGAACCATAAAGGAGAAAACCCTGCAAACTTCCTCAGAATAGGAAGATGATCAAAAGCAGTAATAAGAACCATTCAACAGCTATCTATCTCTCCTCCTATGACTGTCTCTCTCTCATGCTAACTTGAGAGTGTGAGATGCATATAAATGAGGGATATATCCTCCCTATTTATACCATTTCATGTCACTAACAAAACATAAGAATCGAGCCTACATGTATTATCACATGGGGCCCACTTCTCCTAGAGAGACTACAAGTACATATTACATGATGTTACACTGGGGACTGTTTCCCAAACTTACAACGAAGGTTATACCTCAAGGTGTAGACACAATTTAGACATCTCGTAAAGGGTTAACACACATCCCCAACGGGGGTACAACAACATACAATGATTATATACATATATATATATCATAATATCTTCTGAAGTTATAGATACATCAACAGTCCCTCTTAAATAGTAACTTATTCTCTCTCTACACAATCATCAACACATTTGGTCAGGTCGTCATCGCATCATCATCATCACGGAGTCATAGAGTCTTCATCATAGATGTTGCCATCATATTCTTATAATTTGATCATCGTACCATACTATCTGTCATCAAAATTTTCTATAGAGTCAGCCCTTTTTCATGTTGGATGTAGGCCTAGTTCTTTGACAGTTTTTCATCACATCTCGAGCAAGCCTTCGCATAGAAACTATCCAGGATCTTCTTTACATTGTCACATAAATAACCTTCTTCTTCTACCTTCATCTCGTTGTATATAAATCATCTCTTTTGTCCTGCAAAAGGCAAAACAACAAACAACCAAAGCATCTACGGTCGACCCTCGTTCTATTGAAGAATCACCTAGGTGTACCTCTTGTGCTTCATGACCTTACCATCTCAATATGGGAACACATATATCTCATATATATGTAAGGACAAATTACGACCCAACAACCTGCTACACTAGGACCTTTTACGTTCTTCTGATCAACCTCAAGGGAGTCCATATGAACAACCTGCATCCAGGATATTTTCCGTTCAGATAACCTTCGGGACATATTATGTCCAAGTAACTTGCATACCACACCAAGGCTCAGTATTTACACTCAAAAAACCCAGGGGGCATATTACATACATATAACCTAGGTACCACGCCAAATATCAGTATTTACATCCGGATAACCCATCACATGATTGATTACATCTGAGCAACCTGCTACACTAGGATTTTTCCCGCTCGGACAACCTGTCTCATTTCCCATGTGAGATAATATTCTTTGTAACATATCAGTACTGATTACATCCAAGGATAACTTACGAGCTTCTCCATGATGTTACATCCAAGGATAACCTGCAGGACTTATTATGTCTGAGAAACCTACGAACTTCACCAGGATGTTACGTTCAGTTAACCTGTCTTTCTAGCTATGCTAGAACACATCACTCCCTCTTTCAAGGGATCTCGATCTAGATCACACTAAGTCTTTCTCTGAAGTACTCGAAATTCACTCTCACAAGAGGCTTGGTCAACCTTGCCACGTACTAGAGCTTCGTTGCTCCTCTCTGCACCATATCCCTGATATAGCGAAACTTGATCTCGATGTGCTTCGACTTGTCATGGAAAACTGGGTTTTTCGTTAGCTTCACACAACTTTGATTGTCGTACAAGATGAAAGTCGCATCCAACTAGAGATCAAATAATTCATACATTAGCTTTCGCATCCACACTTCCTTGCAACTAGCCGAGCAAGAGACAGCATACTCTGCCTCGGTTGTACTCAGCGTTGCACATGATTTCTTCCTGCTAAACCAGGAGATCATACCAGATCCCAAAATGAAGCAACAACTTGAGGTTCTCTTCCTGTTAGTGGTGCTACCTTCCCAGTTCGAATCAACATAACCGTGTAGGTTAATCTTCTTATTTGAATATTATTTGAGCCCGTAATTCATTGTACCTTTTAGGTACCTTAGAACATGATTTATCGCTATCAGGTGAACCTGTCTCGTATCCGTCAAGAACTGGCTCATGGTGTTCACTACTAAGCATATGTCTGGTCTCATATTCGTCAGATACATTAATGATCCAATCATATGATGATACATCATGGAATCAACCTTATCGGATGAAGCATCACTCAGAAGCTTCAAGTTAGATTCCATGGGTGTGGCCATAGCCTTGCAATCCAACATTCTGAATCTCTTCAGAGTATCCATTGCATACTTCCCTTGCCCAAGGAATACTCCATCTATACTCTGCCACACCTCCATGCCTAAGAAGTAGTGCATCATACCTAGGTATTTCATCTCGAACTCTGTATCAAGTATCCTCCTTGCATCTGTAATGAATTCCTCATTTCCCATTAGAAACAAGTCATCAACATATAACAGCATTATCACTGGTCTTCTGTCTTCCACCTTGAAGTAGAGGTTAGAATCTACTTTACTCTTAGTAAATCCCAAGCTCATCAGGAAGCTATCCATCATGTTGTACCATGTCTGCGGTGCTTGTATCAATCCATACAAGGCCTTATTCAATTTTCACGCGTGGGTCTTCCTATCATGTGTCTCAAATTCCAGTGGTTGTTCCATGTACACTTCCTCCTCGACTACATCGTTCAAGAAAGTTGTCTTGACATCCATTTGGTGTACTTCCCATTTCATAACTGCTCCCAAAGAAAGTATGGTCCTTATGGAAGTGTACCTTGTCATGGGTGCAAATGTCTCTTCATATTCTATGCCTTCTTTTTGTGAGAAGCCTCATGCTATGAACCTTGCCTTGTGTTTCTCGATGCTGCCATTTGCAGAATGCTTGATCTTGTAGATCCACTTTGAAGTCACGACAGACTTCTTCTTCGATCTCAGAACAACCTCCCAGACATCATTCTTCATGATCGACTGATATTCCTTAATCATCACATCCTTCCATTATTTATTTTCTATATCCTTTTCATGGGTGGAAGGTTCTCTATCAATGATGTCACACATCATGGCCACATAGCTATTGTATATATTTTCCCTCTTTCTCTCTCTATGTATTCCATCTTGAGCGTCATACCTTTCAACTTCTTGAAAGAGATCCTGTGCCCATGTTGGTTTCCTCTTTGGGATTACTTCTCAAGGAATGTCTCTACTGTCTCTTGTGGTTCTGGCATGTCATGATCTTTGGGGTCTTCTGGAATTTCTTTCCCAATTTCCATATCTTGGACTCTCGTATCTTCAGGTTCCTCGACTTCCTGGATAGGATTCCTCCTGGATATGAAGTATGTCGAGTATTCATCAAAGGTTACATCTCTACTGATGTTGATCTTCTTGAATCCTGGGAAATATATTTGGTAGTCCTTTGGTGTATCAAAGTATCCTACGAATACACCCTTCCTCCCAAAAGGATCGAGCTCGGTCCTTTTCTCGTTTGGGACATGTATGTACACCAGGTAACCAAATATTCTCAGATGGGTCACTTCTGATTTCAGTCCTGAGAAATCCTCTTCAAGATTATTCTTGTCAAGTACTCTATGAGGAGTACGATTCTGTAGATACACAATTGTTCTTATTGCCTCCATCCAAAGGTGTATAGGAAGATCCTAGTCAAGCAACATTGCTTTTGTTGCTCCCATTATGGTCTGGTTATTTCATTCTGCAACCCCATTCTGCTGAGGATTGTATGGAGTGATCAACTCCCTCTTAATCCCATATTCTCTGCAAAGTTCCTTGAATTCTTTTGAAGTGAACTCACTGCCATTATATGACCGTAGAATCTTGATCTTCCTATCTGTTTGGTTCTCGACCAAGTCTTTTTATTCCATGAACTTGCTGAAAATTTCACTTTTCTCTTTCAAGAAATATATCCAAGTATTACGTGAGAAATCATCTATAAAGGAAACATAGTACACGTACCCGCTTAATGAGCTAGAAGACATGGGTCCACATACATCCGAGTGTATTATCTCCAATATTCCTTTATCCTTTCTCTCACTATTGGGAAATTTCTTCTTTATGATTTTGTCCTTTTGCACATCCTTTGCAAATGACTTCATGCTTTGCCTAGATATCTAGAAATCCTAAGACTGCTTTGCTTGCCATCAGTAGTGCTCTGTAGTGCACATGTCCAAGCCTTATGTGCCATTGTTTATTTGGTTCAATCGACTCATGAACTAATGCTTGTTCAGGTTGTTCCTTCAACTTGTGCAAGCCTCTGCCTTCTTCTCCAATCACTGTTGCATCCTGTATTCTCTTTCCTCTGGGCCACGTCAGAACTTGGCTATCAAAAAATGAAACCCTAGTTCCCTTTGCATCTAATGCATATATGGAGAGAATATTCTTCTTCAATTCTGGAACATATAGCACATCCATCATATTTAAGGATTTCCTGGAGTCAAGCTTGTATGAATCTTTTCCACTCCCTTTTATGGGGTATTGATAATTATCCCCAAGTTTCACCTTGTGAGGTGACTCTTGTTCAGACGTATTGACGAATCATTCCTTGTATCTCGTCATGTGTTTGGAAGCTCCACTATCCACGATCCAATAATTGCTTCCATGTGTGATAGTGCCAATAAGTGTCGATATTAGCACATACTCTTCATTTTAATCGTCCTTCTGTCATGTGAATATTTTGTTTGTTGGTTCATCATATTCAACAATAAGAGCATGGTGTCTCTTTTTCTGGATGGGAAAATCTCTTTCCAAGTGTCCCTTTCATCACAAGTATAACATCAAACATTTTAAAGATTTATTTTGGTCTTCTTTAGTTTTTCGTCCTTCTTTTTGTTGTGATGAAAGTTTGCCTTCTTCTTGAAGTTATTCCTGGTGTAAACTGCGAGATCTTGATCGTCACTTGCTCCCATCTTTTCTTCTCTTGTCACAAGTATAGCTTCTTCTTTTGCACATTATTCTCGAAGTCTGCTGAAAGATACCAGCTTCCTTCTTACACAAATCCCTTGAATGAATGAGTCCCATGATCTAGGGAGACCATGTAGAGTGGTCATTACAATTTCTCCTTCTTCGACATTCTCTTCAACTGCTTCAAGTTGTTATTTGATTTGAGCAACCCTTATGAAGTAATATTGTATAGTATTAGATTTATGTATCTTCACATTCTTTATTTGGTTCCTCAAAGTCATCTTTCGGGCGAGGCTCTTCCCTTCGAACATCTTTGTCAAAGCATCATATACTTCCTTCGCTATCTTGAATGAAGACACATGGGGGATGAGGTGATCCTTTATAGAATATGCAATGATTCTCTTAGCCTTATCCATGCTTTTGTTATAAGCAGCCTTAGCCTCATCTTGTTCTAGAACATCTCCATAAATAAACTGATCCAAGTAATTTTCTTCAAGGATCGGGGAGATATTGTACTTCCATGCTCGAAAGTTATCAACCCCTCCAAGATTTTCCTCAAGCTGAGTATGGTGAGTCATATTTTAAAAATGAGAACCTCAAATGGAATTATAAATATTTGGATCTTACCGATTTGAGGTGTCTGACCAGGTTCCATAGCAGGCTAGCCTAGGGTTTGTCAAAGAAACCCTAATTTTCCAAACTTGGAGTTTAGGAATTCTGTTTGGATAGAAATTTGTGCCTCTTTGAGGAAATTTTCTCAGCTAGGTCACTTTCTGAAAACTGAGGTGGGAAGCCTCCGATACTTGATGCGCTAGTTCCTCCTGGCACTAGTGACGGGGTCAAAAATGAAACTTCTCTAATTCAAAAAATGTTCCCACCAAAATATGCACCCTACTGAGGCGAGTTATCCTAGACCTCTTTGCTTGATGATTTGTGGAGGGAACACCTTCAACAAGGAATCCCTAGTTCCCGCAGCTGCACAATGCCTTCTTTTAGAGAGGCTCTGATACCATGTTAGTTTTTCTTAAGATCTGATTAGATTATCTAGGATCTTTATCTGAAAGAATAACAAGTACAACAAGATGCATAAGATATAAAAGATACACGAGACCACTGCACGAGACACACAGATTTTCATCGAGGAAACAATAAAGGAGAAAACCCTGGAAATTTGCTCATAATAGTAAGATGATCAAAAGTAGTAATAAGAATAATTCAATTAGTAAGATGATCAAAAGTAGTAATAAGAAGAATTCAATGGCTATCTCTCCTCCTCTGACTATCTTTCTCTCTCTCTCTCATGCGAACTTGAGAGTGTGAGGTGCGTATAAATGAGGGAGAGCGCCTCCCTATTTATACCCTTTCAAGTCACTAACCAAACATAATACTCAAGCCTACATTTCTTCTCACATGGGTCCCACTTCTCCTAGAGAGACTTCAAGTACATATTACATGATGCTACAATGGGGACTATTTCCCCAACTTACAATGGAGGTTGTACCTCAAGGTCTAGACACAATTTAGACATCCCGTAAAGGGGTAAAACGCATCCCCAATGGGGGTACGACAACATACAATGATAATATACGTCAGGATATCTTTTGAAGTTACAAATACATCAACAATATCTAGATCATGGATTTCATTAAACTAATTTGAATATGTCTAATGATTATTGTGGCCTATATTTATTTCCCCGTTAAGTATTTAGCATAATAATAAATATAAAATCAATCCCATAAACATTCAAAAGAAAGTGCATGCATATTATTAAGGATAAATCTCATGCGAATCATTGTCTTCATTGATGAAGGTATATCACATGCTTCATAACAATCAGGGGCAACAAAGCACTCTTGAAACTATTAATTATCTTTTTGGGCAAAAAATTATTTAGTAGCATTCAAAACAACAACATTATTATGGAAACCAAGAGGCAGCAATATACCTTCATCAATTCCAAGAGAAGAAACAACACGTTCAATGAGATCTTCCTTTTGATTAATTGTCTCTTCATCTTAAGTTATTCTAACTGATGCCAACTTGAAATTGTCTATTTTACTACCTTCCCAAGACTCTCATTCATAGCTATCATAAACAAGATTACTACTGAAAAATGTTTTGCATGTTGGAATAGAAATCTGCTCCTCATCATTAGAGTACTCACCATATACATTATTATATTTAAAAAAAAATTGAATCTTGAAATTCAGAAACCTCTGCTTCATGATCTTCCTATGAGAATGATTGAACATGGATATCCTAATATTCATGAAAACTTGAAACAATAATTTCATCATAGAAACAACTTTAATCAAATTTAAAATTATTTTGAAAATTATCTTTTTGGATGGAAGAACTAGAAAAAGATTTATATTATTCTTCTTCCATTTCTTCAACAGTAAATTCTTTATTATGATCATAATCTTCATGAATTTGACCAAAACTAACATCCTCTTTATAAAATTCCTTCTCTTTCTCACTACTGGAAGAACAAATTATTGTTTCTTGAACATATGACCCAAATTCATCACAACAGTGCGAAAAAGGAAACTTAGCTGAAAAACACCTTTTATAATGATTATGAAAAGTTGTATCAAATTTTTATCAATGATGAAATACTGGAAGCAGGTAAATATTTGTACCATTCACAAGCATCTCCTTCTAACGAGTACATGAACATTTTCATTAATGCATCTTCATGCACAATACCCCATTGATGCATAAGTTCTCGAAATTGAAGCAAATTTTCTCCAAGATTATCATCCTCATTTCCTTTAAATCTAGGAAGACAGTCTCCCCACACATCCACATTAGGAAAAACATTTGGAAAACTAGGAACAATAGAAAATTCAAATGGAGCAAACCTCGTAGCCAAAATAGCATCCATCCGAGATGATTTTGACATTCTGAACTTGTGGAATGGTGATGGATTCTTCAACCATGGAATAGTTAGGTGAAATATTTTATAGTTGTACTTGAATGTTGATCCTTATTCAATGTCAATAATATTACCTATTCATTGTTATACACCCAAGGAATGATATCTTCAATCCTCCGCTCCTCAACAACAACACTGGAAGATGTTGTCCTTAAATTCTGCACTTGACTATTAAGGTATAAATCTAGGGAAGCTGAGTTGTTAATTTGTTTTAGGTTTGATAGGTAAGTATAATATGGTCTAAGGTCTAGGGTCAAATCAAGCATTCAAGTAATTCAACAACATTTATCATTCCAAAGGCACACTTTGTGTGAGATAAACAAAGTCATGAACATGAAATGTGGATTAAGTAAGATATGTAAAAGTATAATATAACAAGCAATTAACTTACACATTCATAAGAAAAAGGTTATTTCAAAATAGTGTTTTGAAATCAACACATAAAATATCAAACATAGTCCACCAGTCTCACTAAATACACAAAAAATTCTTGTTATTTAACCTGAAACAAGTGAAACCATCTATACATTGCAAAGTTTATTATGTATTCAATATTAAAAACAACAACTAAAAAATTGAAAAAGTACACACTAGTCTAACCATAAAAGAATTGATCTCTGAACCTAAATCTGTTACTTAACCATAGCATCTTGTCCATACAAAATTACCACTCTCCAACTACGTGCTTCCTTGTATGAGGAAGATTCCTCTTTTCTAATTCCAAAGTCATGATTGCGATCCATTCCCCTAGAGTACATTCATCCATATAATAAATACAACAAGAATATTGGAGTTAGTTGCCCAAAGTTGGAGTAGATTTTGTCGCAAAAAATATCTGGAATGTTTTGAACATCTAATCCAGTCTCTCGAATCTAGAATATTTACTCTTTGTAATGATTGGACTATGTATGAAAATATGAGCCTATTTACCAAATAAACATGAATATTATATCGAAGGTCTTAGCCTCCTAATTGAAGATGCCAAGAGAAATGGTAAAATTAAAGAGATCAAGATTTCGTCTCATCTCTTCCTCACTCATTTACTTTTCGTAGATGATGTGATCTTATTTGGCTTGGGTTCTTTTGAGGAATGGATTTCTTTCAAAGTTTTACTCGACAATTTTTTTGAGGCCTCTAGCATGTGCATCAATATAGATAAATCCTGTTTTCTCCATAATGACTTGGATGTTGCCCTCCTCGGTAGAATCACAGGTATCCTTCCGTACAGATTTGCACACCTTAATCAAGGTTTCAACTATCTTGGTTACTTCCTCAAGCCCTCGGGTTATCTGATCAAGGATTGGCATTGGCTTATTTCTAAATTTGAGAAGCGTATCTCTCATTGGACTTATAGGCTCTTGTCTATGGGAGGTCGACTTGTCCTCATTCGATCTGTTCTATCGAGCATACCTGTCTTCTGGATGGCCCTTGTTCCGATTCCATCCTCAATCCTTGCAAACTCAGAAAACTGATTTTCTCTTTCCTTTGGGGCTCCTCAACACAAAAAAAAAAAATTCACTTCGTAGACTGGCATCTACTTGCTCGACCTACCTCTTTAGGTGGCTAGGGTATCAAGCATCTCCCTAGTTTCAGTTTATCTTTGAGAATGAATAGCTTCTGGATTGCTCTAAACAGCGAAGGCATCTGGCATCAACTCCTCTCTGTAAAATATATGAAGAAGCTGCCCTTGCACGCATGGCTCAGAGAGAAATGTTTCTTTATGCGAAATGCCTCGATTATTTGGAAAGGCTTCCTAAAAACTTTGCCTTGGATTGGTAAAGGGATCCTTTGGCAAGTTGGCAATGGCTCAGATATCCATCTGGGAGTGGATCCTGTAGTTGGTTTGGGCAACTCTTTTATTCTCCCTAGAGACTTAAGAGCGTATCTTGAAGATTATGGGATTAGTACCTTAGCTCAAGCAAGGAATAAAACTTCCTTTGCTGCTGGTTACTGGTTTACGGCAGAGGAACTTGATCTATGTGGAGATTGGAAATATCTTTGGGAAAACTATATCAGAGGGCTGGAATACAACAGAATTCACCTTAAAGATCTATGTGATACACTTCTCTGGTCACATAGCAACTATGTGGGCACGATAAGTGTAGCAAAAGGATATGATTGTATCTCTTCGATCAGTAAATTAGAGGATCGAAACCCTGTTATTGATATCCTATGGACTCTTAACATTCCTACGAAAATAGCCTGTTTCATTTGTCTATTAGAAAAAGGAAAAATTCTTACTTGGGAGCAGCTACAAACCCATGGGTTTCATGGTCCGAGCCGTTGTGTTTTGTGTGAGAAGAATATCGAGGATATCCATCATCTTTTTTTGGTCTGCCCCTTTACAGTGAATATCTTCTCCTATTTTGCAGCTCGGTATGGGTTCTCTTCTACCATATCCAACTCTATCCCTTCCTTTCTGGTGCATTGATACAGCACCACTGCGCATTCAACTTCATTCAGACAGTGGCCCCTTTTTATATTCTGGTGTATTTGGATTATCCGGAATAAATGTCTTTTTGAAAATTGGAAGCCTTCGTTTCTTTTTGTCATCTCCAGGGTTGAGAGTTTACTAAATCTGTATCATGTTCCTCAAAAAATTCAAAAAAACCGGATTATCAGTCCTAAGCCTCTGAAGGTATTTCCATGTGGATTTTTTGATGGGGCTGCTGCAAATCATTTAGGAGGCGCAGGATTTGTGATCTATCTAAATGATAACCATTATTTTAGTTTCTCTTTGGGCTGTGGATGCAGCACGAATACAAAAGCGAAATTATTGGCTCTATGCGCTGTTCTAAGAGTAAGTTTGTTAATGGGACTTCCCATTCAATTGATATTTGGAGACTCTATGGTTATTATTTCATGGCTCAACAGACTTTCTGCCCTTGATATTCCTTCTTTGAGGCATTGGTGCGACGATATAAGAAATATGCTCCATCTTGACCCTCCGGTGATCTTCAAGCATATATTCCGAGAGCATAACTCGCTGGCAGACGGCCTCTCTAAACAGGCTCTGAATTTGGATATGGGATATGGAACATTCTTTGAATCATTGGATGGAATGGTCATAGCACAGGACCATTTTGTGCTTTTTTAGCTGCTGATTCCCAATTGTATTTCAGCATTTGATTTGTTCTTTCTTGTCTGTTATGTTTGAGACTTTCAGCCAGCAAGTTTTGCTCAGGAATGTCTGTTTGAGATCACCTCCGATATTCTCTATATTTCTGACCTGATATATCAGGGATGATGACAAAAGTCTGCTATGATCAGACTTTTTATGTTCTTCTATTGGCTGGATTAGCAGGCATGATCATTGTATGTTATGCTGAGTGGTCTCTTCTTGTTTCTAGCTGTCAAGACAATTGATATATGTATAATATGTCTTTTGATTCTAATGAATATCAAAGACTGGTATTTTTTCCTCTGAAAAAAAACATGAATATTATAAAAAAAATTGTTTTATCCCCACAATAAAAAATATTCTAATCCATAATTCATTCCATTTCTTAAATTTCTTCATATTTTTGAAATTTTTGAGATTATGATAAATAAAATAATTTTTTTCGTCGCCTTATAACCAAAAAACCATTTCTAGTTTTGAGCATGGTTTTGAAAATAAATGACATATCCTCTATAAAATACTTTACCAATTATATTTTCAATTTTGGGCAAAACCATTCTTGATTTCCAACACATGGTTTTTTAAAACAATTTCATGGTTTTTTGAAAAACAATTTCATATACTATGAAATTATATTTCAGTTTTGGGCAAAACCATTTTTAATTTCCAACACGTGGGTTTTTGAAAAACAATTTTATATTTCTATGAATATATGAAATTATATTTCAATTTTGGGAATTTCCAACTAAAGGTTTTTAATAATCAAAATTATGGACAAATAAATTATCCACATTTATTAGAATTTCTATATAATATTTATCCATTGAATCTATGAGCCTAATTTCTTCAATTTTAAGAATTGATTGACTAATGTGTATCCCTTATGTAATATTATTTTAAAAATAACCATTTAATTCATAGCTTTAATATCGTTGTTCCATTGCTTCCCAATATGACAACTAATACATTCCTAGTAAAGCCATTGATTTGACTAAATAATGTGGCGCGTAATTTGACATGATATGAACCCTTTTTAAAAATTCATTAGCATTAAAGTGAAATAGTAATTACTTTTTGCTACAAAATTTATGAAAATTATGTAGTGAATCTCTAAAAAAATGATTTAATTTGCCATAAAATTTGAAACCTAGCGAGAATTTTGACAAGGCAGATTTAGGGCTAACATTTACTAAATTGTTTCCATGAATTAGATGCCCTTGTCATGATCATCAACATGTTCCATTTACCCATGTAAAATGAGTCAAAAGGAATTCAAGACAAAAATCCTAAACATGTTTTTTTAAATGGTGATTTACTAACATTTTAGAAATCAAGTTATTATGATTGTGGGAATAAAAAATAGATGTTAATACTTTTTTCTTGATTTTCATTTTCACATGGACCAACCTCTCCCTTACTATGTTTAAGGACCTATGAACATAAATAAACTTCTTTGTTGCTATTAATTCTCTCTTCTTTACAATATTACCTTTATATTGACATAAACAAATTTTTATTGCTCCATTTATGAAATTGTATGATTCACATGTGATGCCTTCTTGTATCTCCTCACCTTCAACATTTTGAACTTCCAACAACCTTTTTCTAGTATATCTTGTACAAATGATCACAATATAATGTCCAACAATTTTCCTTCTTGGCATAAACATTCTTACTCCTTATATGTGTTATTAGGAATTTATTTTTTCCATGTTGCTTCCCTTTTTCTTCCTAAGTCTTCATCTCATTTGTCCTAGGCAAGTTTTTTCCATTAGTTGGTTTATTACCATCTTTAGAATCAATATACATGGACTTAATGCATGCTTCATCAAGAGTCTTTATCATCTCAAAGAAATCACTTTCTTTATGACTTGGATGAACAAACCACAAATACTTCGTCATCACCTTGCTGTCAAACATGTCGAAACCTAGTTGGGTGCACTTCCTTGTAAACTTGGTTATATTATTGAACTCATTTTTCATATCTGTCTATGATAAGACCACTTTAAATCTTACTCTTCTTCATACCCCATAGGCTCAAATTGGTTATTAACAAGTGTCATAAATTCCTCCTAGTCTAAAACTTGATTCTTCTTGGAAATAAATCCTTCTTCAAAAAACATTTCCCACCAGAACAATGCACATCTCTCCACTTTTAGTCGCTAACATAATTTTTATTTCTATAAACCCATAGAAGCTAAAATACACTTCTAGCTTAATCAACCAATTCCTCATATTATTAGGGTTTATCTAACCGTTATAGGGAGTTATCTCCACTTTAGATTTGAATCTAAAAGGGTCATTATGGAAGTGTGAGGGTCATCTTCACAATGAAGGGTATTTTCCATATCCATATTTGTACTTCATGGTTTCTCTCTTTATCCATCATAAGTATCATTTTCCTTCTTTATTCTTGACATATAATACTCGAACTAAATCATGTCTAGAAGGTATGCAATACCTACTCACATCTATAAATTATAGAATCAAGTTCACCTTCATTGATCTCTTGGTCTTCTTCCATCTTTGTTGGACTCGGAGAATGACTATATGTAATTCTAGTAGGCAATTCCTCTTCACCTTTTAAGTATCCAATTTTGATTTTGACCATACACTCTTCAATAAATATAAGTACATTGTTTTCATAAGGAATTACTCTCTTCTACAATGTATCCTAAATAATAAAAATGTAGAGAGAGATAGGAAAAAATAGTAAAGATTTGGATCTTACCCATTTGAGGTGTATGACCAGGTTCCATAATAGGATGACCTAGGGTTTGTCAGAGAAACCCTAATTTTCCAAACTTGGAGTTTGGGAATTTTGTTTGGACAGAAAGATGTGTCTCCTTGAGGAGATTTTCTCAGCTATGTCACTTTCTGAAAATTGAGATGGGAAGCCTCAGATACTGGATGCCCTGGTTCCTCCTGGCACCAGTGATGGTAAAAAATGAAACTTATTCGATTCAGAAACTGTCTCCACCAAAATATGCACCCTACTGAGGTGAGTTAGCCTAACTCTCTTTGCTTGATGATATGTGGAGAGAACACCTTCAACTAGGAATGCCTAGTTCCCGCAGCTGCACAATGCATTCTTTTAGACTCAGCTCTGATACCATTTTAGTTTTTCTTAAGATCTTATTAGATTATCTAGGATCTCTATATGAAAGAATAACAAGTACAACAAGATGCATAAGATATAATAGATACACGAGACACAAATATTTTCACCGGGAAAACCATAAAGGAGAAAACCACACAAACTTCCTCATAATAGTAAGATGATCAAAAGCAGTAATAAGAAGTATTCAAAAACTATCTATCTCTCCTCCTCTGACTGTCTCTCTCTCTCATGCGAACTTCAGAGTGTGAGGTGTGTATAAATGAAGGAGAGTGCCTCCCTATTTATACCCTTTCAAGTCACTAACCAAACATAAGACTCGATCCTACATGTCTTCTCACATGGGGCCCACTTCTCCTAGAGATACTACAAGTACATATTACATGATGTTACACCGGGGACTATTTCCCCAAATTACAATGAAGGTTATACCTCAAGGTATAGACACAATTTAGACATCCCGTAAAGGGGTAACACACATCCCCAATGGGGGTACAACAACATACAATGATAATATATATCAAAATATCTTCTGAAGTTACAAATACATCAATGCTCCCTCTTAAATAGAAAGGTATTCTTTCTCTACACAGTCATCAACACATCTGGTCAGGTCATCATCGTATTGTCATCCTCACGGAGTCATAGAGTCTTTGTCATAGTTGTTTCCATCATCTTTTTATAATTTGATCATCCTACCATACTATCTGTCATCAGAATTTTCTACAGAGCCAACCCTTTTTCATGTTGTATGTAGGCCTAGTCCTCTGCCAGGTCTTCATCACATCTCGAGCAAGCCTTCACGGAGAAATTGTCTAGGATATTCTTTACATTTCCACGACAACAACCTGCGTCTTCTACCTTCATATTGTCGTATCCAGATCATCCCTTTGTCCTGCACAAGACAAAACAACAAACAACCAAAGCATCTACGGTCGACCCGCGTTCTATTGAAGAATCGCTTAGGTGCACCTCTTGTGATTCATGACCTTATCATCTCAACATGGGAACAAATATATCTAATATATATGTAAGGACGAATTACAACCCAACATCCTGCTACACTAGGACCTTTTACATTCTTTTGGCCAACCTCAAGGGATTACATCTGAACAACCTGCGTCCAGGATATTTTCCGTTCAGATAACCTTCGGGAAATATTACGTCTGAATAACCTGCATATCATGCCAGGTCCAAATGACACATATACTCCCCTTTATTGCTGACACATGTCCAACTTACATACTACTTCTAAAAAGGCTCCTAATGAACCTTTTAATCCATGTTGTTCATATGATCTAGTCAATCTCCAAATCCTAGTCATCAACATATTCTCATCACATCTACATGTTGGAATTAACCAATATAAATACAATAATAATGGCCTATTTCTACTCAACACCTTTCTCCTGATGATGAACTTAACCTAGTGGGTAAAAATATTGAGAACAATAATAAGAAAACATAGAGTTCATAGTTTCTAATTGATAATTTCTTACGTATAAGATCAACAATGATATGCACACTGGTTGATCCCAGTCTAATCAACACATTATTCTTCATCATCATTCTTCTTTTAACTAATTTTCCTTTATCATTCAACTTTTCCCAATCAAAGTCTTTAGTCGATCCTACCTCCATTGTCTAGCCAATCCAATTTCAAATCAATGGGGGGACTCGTCAAATGTTGACTATAGATTAGAAGAGAGATAATGGTTTATCCACCTATTTTTAGTGACACAAGTTGAACAAAATATGAACATCCTTACAAGCACCAAATTTTATGGGCTTAAAGTCAAGAGAAGAATGTAAAGAAATTGAAGTGCTATAAATGTAGTAAAAATGTTAGTTGAAGAGCTAGTGAATTGATTCAAGAAATTTCAAGAAGAAAGGCATGACTCATCTATTAGAATTTGTAATGATTAGTGTATTGATTTAAGGAGTTCATGGCATGACTTAAGCACATCCACTCAAAGATTCATAGTGTATTGACTCTGAATCTTTACTTTTGACTCAACAAAGATAGTGGTTTTTTTTCTATCAAAATGTTGAGGGGGAAGAGGCATACTTGGGTGACAATTCATGTCACCATATAATTGGTAAATAAGTTGTAAAATTCAATTGTGATGGAGGTCATGCTAAATAGGTCTCTAAGGATGACACATGAAAATTTGTCCAAAAAAAATAAATGATCTTTGCATAGGCAATCATTCATAGTATCAAATAAAGTTTTGATCAAATAAATTTGTCCCAAACTCATCATATAACTTTTTGATCATATTGGGTGCTTTGAAATGGTTGAAATAATGAAAGAGGAGGTTTTTTTAAAGAAGTCAATACTTTATTTAATACTATGAATGATTTCCTACGCATAGATCATTAATTTTTTGTGGGATGGTACCACCTATTGCTCTTTCCTTGTGCCTATATTGCCTTAAGTGGATGGTTCGTGGTACAACCTTGACAACTTCATGGTATACTCACAGATTAGCTAGTTTTTAATTAAAAAGTTGTAATTTCTTTATTATCATAGTTTCTACTCCTACAACTATTTCAACACATTCTATGCTATGATCCCCAAAAAAGGAATATATATATA
>LPNX010677859.1:122410-188055 GCA_001517045.1 Pseudotsuga menziesii
ACGACGTTGAAAATTGTTATAAGATTGTACTCCCCACTATCGAAAAGAAAAAAAATAAGCCAACCAATTTTATAACAAAATCTTAATGAATCTTATCCTGAAATAACACTTGCAAGAGTTTCCAAAAGCAAAGATTTAATTTCACAATCGACCTTTGGATGAGTGTAATGATTTGGAGTTAATGAATTTATATTATACAACTCGTGAAAACATTGTGGAATTGGAATCGTGGTTAATCTTTACAAATGAAAGAAGAAATATGAACCTAACTAATATTTGAAGTTTAAAATACATTGTTTTTTTTAATTTATCATTAAAAAATGAGTCTTCCAGTATTATAATTTGTTGTATATTTTTCGAGGTTATTTATTTTATTTTTTATTTTATTTTTTATATTTTAATTGAAATGTTTTGAAAATTTTTAGAATTACAAATATTAGTTGTGGAAATTGTATAATATAAGTGTAATGGTTTGTTTTGTTTATACTTTAAATGAAATGTTTTGAAAAATTTAGTTGTGAAATTGTATAATATAAGTGTAATACGAGTATTTTAGAATATTAAATTTATTTATGCAATTAAAAACATAATCTAAAAATTTTACATAATGTGGAAGTTTACTTTTTACGAGATTTCAACTAAAAATCCAAAAGATCATACTAATTCTTTCCAAACTCGTATTCAAAATATATTGTTCAACTTAGTTATTTGTGTCAATATTTTTTAGAACAATTCATTTATGTATTTCAAAAAAAAAAACTCCCCTACACCTACCTCTCCAAAGAAAAATCAAATCCCTTACCCATAATACTTTACACCTACCTCTCCAAAGAAAAATAAAATCCCTTACCCATAAAACTTTTTCACATTTAAAATGGATCAAGAATCTTTAGGGCATGAAAAACTCAAAACCCAACCTATAACTTACAGAGACACATAAATAAGAAAAGAAAAATCAAATCCCAACCCATAAAGGATCTTTAGGGTGTGGAAAACTCAAAACCCAACCCATAACTTATGGAGACATAGATAAGAATAAAATTGTGATCATTGTAAAAATAATCTTTCTTTTTACATAATAATATTTTGATATATTTATAAACTAGTTTTTTTATATAATTTTTTTATAAATATTTTATTTTTATTTTTATCTAAATTTAATCAATATATATAATATTATTTACTATAAAAAAAATTATAATTTTATTTATAACATTTTTAATAATTTATAATATAGACCACTAGCTACAAAGATTTTAGCCAATATAACCCATTGTTACACTCACAACAACGGATGTTGCATAAACATCAGAACTCTAATATTGCATGGAAATTATAAATCACTTGATTGTAATTGAATCCTCAATCCAACATGTTCAAAGTTCATATGATCCATACACATTTCTTTTTTAAAGGTTTTGAAGTTTTAGTGGATATTAAGGAAACATTTTCCTTTTGACAATTTCATATTTGTTTGATATTTGTCAACTTTTTCCTTTGTGAAATCTCGAGCTTATTTAGTAGAAAAGTTCTCCAACATTTAACCATGCGTATGATTGCATGTACATGCACCTCATTCTCATTCATTCATGATGATGGGAAGAAATATTAGTACCCTTGATCTTAGGCACTATAAGTGAAAGGAAGCTTCTTGTCTTAATGGTGATGTGTTTTGAAGCTTCATATCTAAATGGTGACGCGTTAGGAAGTGAGTCACAAATTGATATTTGTGACATGCATGATAATGGTTTTGCACTACACATTGCCATTGATTTATACTTTCTACATGCTCCCTTTTAGGTATGTGAATGCAAGAGAGTGGAGATGTCTTTAAGCATAGTTGTTGTGTGGTGGGATTGACATTGGATCTTAAGGTATGTGAATGCAATAGAGTGGAGATGTCTTTAAGCATAGTTGTTGTGTGGTGGGGTTGGCATTGCATCTTATGTCTTTTAAACTATTTCATCATCCATCTATCATTGAGAAGCTAGAAATTATAGGGGATGGTGATGGTGATGGTGATGGTGATGGGGATGGGGATGGGGATTACGACTTTTAAATTATTATATAATTTTATGATAATTAAGATGTTAAAAAAAATTTGGGTAGAATTTTTTTTTTATAATTAAGCTTTTAATAACAACATTTTTTTTGGACTTCTGCTACAAAAACTATGTTAATCTCAATGGATTAAAAACTCATTATAATTGTTAAGAACATGCCAACTCATTTGCCATTATAATATTGGTATATACTTGTTTATAGAATCCCTCCCAATTATAAATAATTAGGTTTTTAATAACACTAATCTTTTGGACTTCCATTACAAGGACCATATTAATCTCAATGGATTAAAAGTCCATTGTAATTGTTAAGTACCAATATGTAAATCATGCCAACTCATTAGTCGTTATAATATCAATATATGTAAGTCATGCCAACTCATTAGTCATTATAATATTAGTATATATAAATTTCTTGCATCTCGTAGTATCTCAAAGTTGAAACATCATGTTTGGGTTGGATAACATCGTTGCAAATTCTTTATTATGACTATTGTATGTCAAGTAAATTGAATAATGCATAATTGTACGTATTAAGGAAGAATGAGGAAAGTTTGAGATAGTAGAGTAAAATAGGGAAGAATGCAAGGTAATATATATTAGTAATACTTTGAGAAAGTAAAATGCAATGATCAATATGTATAGATTATCAATGAATCAGTGTAGATTTATTTTAACTTTGTATTGTAAAGCAATAAGAGAGATCAAATTCTTTGAGGTGCAAATCTTTCCTCAAGTTATGCACCCTAAAAAAAATTTTCATCTCAAAGGATTTGATCTCTATCGACACTCGATAGATCTAGAATTAATATGGATCTAGGTTGGTTGGCTCACAAGTGACCCCTTCAAATTTTTAGATGATCATGAAATTTACTAAGTTTTATCTTAATCTAAAGGATACTATTAAGAAATCCACGTTAATTAATAATGTTCAATGTTGAAGAAGGTGAATGGTAAGAAAAAATATAATGCATATAATAAATAATAGATAGTTTATAGAGTGATTTTCTCAAATATATTCTTTAATCACACCTACTAGTTTTCTCATATTTTCATATCGATTATACAAGGAAAATTGTTGAAATCTAAGACCATTTAAGATATTGCAATAAAGATCATATCTTGTCTCTTGTTTTTTCAGTATTAAGAGTCTCTTTCTCCAACATTAATCCTCCTAACTTCAAAAGGCCTCATAAAGGAACATGTGCTCATGAAACCGACATAATATGGCTAACATAAATTATAAATATACATATGGGAAATATTAGCTAATGAGATCTTAAGACCCATGGGTGTATTTGGGAACCTATCCTTTGGGTTTTGACTTGATCAACTTGGTATTTCAAGTTCACGCGACCTTTTGTTGCAATTTTTAGACACGCGGGTTGGAAAGAAGCTACGTAAGTGAGACTTAGACGATCTCTTGATTCATATTCTCACCATTTGGACCCTTATAGTTAGAGATGTTGGAATTATGTGAAAATTTTCTTCGTGATTATAGTTCTCTCACCTTATGATTTGGAACGCATGTGAGAATTTGATTTTAATTATTTTTTATATGACCATGATATCAAACCATCTAATTGATTAGTTATTCACCATTTCATTAGTTATTTTTTATACACTCTACAAATTATGTTACTCGTCAATCTTAACTCATCCATCATCAATCTTACGTATCTCGTTAATCTTAATTCATCCATCATCAATCTTATATTAGTAAGAAATATGTGATTATATTTCATAATCTTATATTTTTTTTTAATAAGAAATTTGTGATTAATGCACCCGAGGAGAAGCCTAACAAAAGTCAGACTTTATAGCAATGTGTAATAATAGTAGAATGAAAGGATGCAAATAATTTAAATGAAACAAGTGAAAGTCCACAAAGTTTATAGGTAATTGTCTAAAGCCACAAAGTTTTATCTATATGTAAACAAGTTGAACGACACGTGTCAAAGCGATGACATTGAAAATTGTTATAAGATTGTACTCCCCACTATCGAAAAGAAAAAAAATAAGTTAACCAATTTTATAACAAAATCTTAACGAATCTTATCCCGAAATAACACTTGCAAGACTTTCCAAAAGCAAAGAGTTAATTTCGCAATCGACCTTTAGATGAGTGTAAGGATTTGGAGTTAATGAATTTATATTATACAATAGTGAAAACATTATGGAATTGGAATCGTGGTTAATCTTTACAAATAAAAGAAGAAATACGAACCTAACTAATATTTGAAGTTTAAAATACATCGTTTTTTTTAATTTATCATTAAAAAATGAGTCTTCTAGTATTATAATTTGTTGTATATTTTTCGAGATTATATTTATTTTTTTAATTTATTTTTTTTAATTGATATGTTTTGAAAATTTTTAGAATTACAAATATTAGTTGTGGAAATTGTATAATATAAGTGTAATGGTTTGTTTTGTTTATATTTTAAATGAAATGTTTTGAAAAATTTTAAACTTACAAATAAAGTTGTGAAATTGTATAATATAAGTGTAATAGTTTGTTTTGTTTATACTTTAAATGAAATGTTTTGAAAAATTTTAGAATTACAAATAAAGTTGTGAAATTGTATAATACAAGTGTACTACCATTATTTAAGAATATTAAATTATTTATGCAATTAAAAACATAATCTAAAAGTTTTACATAATGTGGAAATTTACTTTTTACGAGATTTCAACTAAAAATCCAAAAAATCATACTAATTCTTTCCAAACTTGTATTCAAAATATATTGTTCAACTTAGTTATTTGTGTCAATATCTTTGAGAACAATTCATTTATGTATTTCAATAATAAAAAAACTCCCCTACACTAAAATCAAATCCCTTACCCATAATACTTTTTCAAATTTAAAATGGATCAAGAATATTTAAGGCGTGAAAAACTCAAAACCCAACCCATAACTTATAGAGACACATAAATAAGAAAAGAAAAATCAAATCCCTTACCCATAATATTTTTTCACATTTAAAATAGATCAAGGATCTTTAGGGTGTGAAAAACTCAAAACCTATAGAAACACATAGATAAGAATAAAATTGTGATCATTGTAAAAGTAATATTTCTTTTTACATAATAATATTTTGATATATTTATAAACTAGTTTTTTTTATATAATTTTTTTAATATTTTTATAAATATTTTATTTTTATTTTTATCTAAATTTAATCAATATATATTATTATTTACTCTAAAAAATTATAATTTTATTTATAATAATTTATAATCTTACATATAGACTACTAGCTGCAAAGATTTTAGCCAACATAACCCATTGTTACACTCACAACAACGGATGTTGCATAAACATCAGAACTCTAATATTGCATGGAAATTATAAATCACTTGGTTGTAATTGAATCCTCAATCCAACATGCTCAAAGTTCATATGATCCATACACATTTCTTTTTTAAAGGTTTTAAAGTTTTTCTTTTTGTAAAGGTTTTGAAGTTTTAGTGGATATTAAGGAAACATTTCCCTTTAGACAATTTCATATTTGTTTGACATTTGTCAACTTTTTCCTTTGTGAAATATCGAGCTTATTTAGTAGAAAAGTTCTCCAACATTTAACCATGCGTATGATTGCATGTACATGCACCTCATTCTCATTCATTCATGATGATGGGAAGAAAAATTAGTACCCTTGATCTTAGGCACTATGAGTGAAAGGAAGCTTCTTGTCTTAATGTTGATGTGTTATGAAGCTTCATATCTAAATGGTGACGCGTTAGGAAGTGAGTCACAAATTAATATTGGTGACATACATGATAATGGTTTTCCACTACACATTGCCATTGATTTATTCTTTCTACATGCCCCCTTTTAGGTATGTGAATGAAAGAGATTGGAGATGACTCGATGCTTTAAGCATAGTTGTTGTGTGGTGGGGTTGGTATTGGATCTTATGTCTATTATAGGGCATGGGCATGGGCATGGGCATGGGCATGGGCATGGGCATGGGCATGGGGATGGGGACGGGGACTACAATTTTTAAATTTTATATAATTTTATGATAATTAAGATGTTACGAAAAATTTGGGTATAATTTTTTTTTTATAATTGAGTTTTTAATAACAACATTTTTTTTTGGACTTCTACTACAAAGACTATGTTAATCTCAATGGATTTAAAACTCATTATCATTGTTAAGAACATGCCAACTCATTTGTCATTATAATATTGGTATATACTTATTTATAGAATCCCTCCCAATTATAAATAATTAGGTTTTTAATAACACCAATCTTTTGGACTTCCATTAAAAGGACCATATTAATCTCAATGGATTAAAAGTCCATTGTAATTGTTAAGAACCAATATGTAAATCATGCAAACTCATTAATCATTATAATATCAATATATGTAAGTCATGCCAACTCATTAGTCGTTATAATATTAGTATATATAAATTTCTTGCATCTCGTAGTATCTCAAAGTTGAAACATCATGTTTAAGTTGGATAACATCATTGCAAATTGTTTATTATGACTATTGTATGTCACGTAAATTGAATGATGCATAATTGTACGTATTAAGGAAGAATGAGGAAAGTTTGAGATAATAGAGTAAAATAGGGAAGAATGCAAGGTAATATAGATTAATAATACTTTGAGAAAGTAAAATGCAATGATCAATATGTATAGATTATCAATGAATTAGTGTAGATTTATTTCAACTTTGTATTGCAAAGCAATAAGAGAGATCAAATTCTTTGAGGTGCAAATCTTTCCTCAAGTTTTGTACCCTAAAAAAAGTTTTCATCTCAAAGGATTTGATCTCTATCGACACTTGATAGATCTAGAATTAATATGGATCTAGGTTGGTTGGTTCACAAGTGACCACTTCAAATTTTTAGATGATCATGAAATTTACTAAGTTTTATCTTAATCTAAAGGATACTATTAAGAAATCCACTTTAATTAATAACGTTCAATGTTGAAGAAGGTGAATGGTAAGAAAAAAATATAATGCATACAAAATAGCAGACATCAATGGAACCATTGGCTCAGTAACAGAATCCTTGACTGCAATCAGAGGATCCTTGTTCACAGATCAATTGCAGAACGTGGGAAACTCATACATTTTTCCTACCCATTAGGAACTATCCAAGCTCACTCTAGTAAACATTGCAGTGGTATCCCCTCTCTGTTGCATAAAGGTGGAATAAGAAGACCCAGAGTCAGATGAACTAGAATACTTGTGACACTTAACTTTCAATGAATCTGAAGGCTTGAGGAAAGTGTGACAAACCAAACCAGAGGAGACCAGAGCACTTAGCACCCAACCTATGAAGCTGCAGAAATTGAATATTGTCATAGAGGATAATTTGAAAATGGAGGCTATCAGAGATTATTGGGACAAAGAAACTATCATAGGCTATCAGAGATGGCATCTATCTTGAAGGAATATGAGGACCTCTTCCCAAATAATTTGGACAAATCTCAAGGGAATCCAAGGGGATTTAGGTGAAATCAAGATCACGCTAAATCGGATGCCAAACCTGTAAAACACCAACCATACAAACTATGCCTCTGTGTGAAACAAAAGGTGAAAAAATAGATCGACCATACACTTACTGTTGGTCTAATCTTTCCCATAAGTGAATCTAACCAGCGTAGATCCAAATCCTAGGCTCTATCAAGCGCCGAGAGGGATCAAATCTCTCTAGGTGCAAACCTCTTCTTAGGTATTACACTCAATGAGCTATCAACTTTGGTGTGTCCTATATATACCATTCATTTTATTCAAACCAAAAGATGGATCTTTTTTTATTTAAGGTTAACATATAATATATTTATTATTAATATTTAATACTATTTATGGCCAACATATAATATTTAATACTATTTTTTATTTTGTTAAGAACGAACATTACAACATCTCCCCATAAATGGTTTTAAAACCATATGCAAGGCCCTCCTAAAACCATGGGTTGTTTAGGAGGCCTTGCACATGGTCTTAAAACCATTTGCAAGGCCCTCCTAAACCATGTAGAATAAAACCATGGGTTTTTTTAGGAGGCCTTGCACATGGTTTTAAAACCATGTGCCTGGTCCTCCTAAACCATATACAATAAAACCATGGGTTGTTTAAAAGGCCAACATTTGTTTGCAAATAATTCAATTTTTATTTTTTTATTATTTTGTTAGGTAGGAACATTACAACATCTCCCCCATATTGTGTTTTTTTAATGATCCACATTTTTTGGGGGATAATTAAATTTTTACTTTTTTATTGTTTTGTTATTTTTTACTTTTTTATTGTTTTGTTAGGTAGGAAGATTACAACTTCTCCCCCACATTAGGCTGTTTTTCTGGCCGACATTTATTTTGTTTTATAATTAAAAAATCTATTTTTTTATTAATAAAAATAACGTTACATAACGTTACAAGATCTCCCCCATACTGGGTTGTAGAGAGCCTCTCGGCTCAACTAGATCATCCCTATACTAATCTAGAGCAAGAAAAATACAGAAGATATTCAAGTACGTGTTAACTATCACATCCTGAATGTTGCATGCATCCACAATCCATTTCCAAGACCAATCAATGATGAAATTTTAGATCACGTGGCAAGAAATGAAGCTTACTCTTTTACAGATTGGTTTTCGAGCTATCACTGGGTTAGAATTACGAAAGAGGATAAAAAGAAGACAACTTTCATAAAAGAATGGGGATCATTTGCTTACAATGTTATGCCATTCAAATTGAAGAACTCCCCTGTTGTTTCTCCAAGATAGTAATTGTAGCCTTCAGAGAATTTCTCCACAAATTTTTAGGAGTATACTTAGACAATGGGACAATCTACATCATGTTGCACTACTCTGATTGATGTTGGATTGTTGTCGACAACTGGTGATCTCTTTAAACTTGCGGAAATGCAGATTTTGAGTTCCTTTTGGCAACTTGCTAGAACATATTGTCTGCAAGAATGGATTCTTGGTAGACCTTGAGAAAATTGCAACAATTGCGAGCCTACAAGCACCAACCTCAGTAAAAATGTTTTGATCCACATCATGTCGTACAAGGTAGTACAGAAAGTGTATACACAACTATGCCTCCATCACAACACCTTTGGAGTAGTTGTTCATTAGAGGAAATTTGGGGCCTAAAATGGGCCTCCTAAGGAAAATAATATCTATTAATTTTGGAGGAAGAAAGAAGAAAAATAATTTTTTTGTCTGTATTTTCAACATATCTCCCTGTGTTTATACTCAAATTTCGAGCAAGACCACTCTTTGGACATCAACATCTTGTTTTTTTAGGATTTCTTGTTTTGGGGGCAATGAGTCCATCAAAAATGTGCAGTGTGGGTACTTGTTGGATGCAGAATTTAATTCTGCATCCAACTACTCCAACTTGAAATTTGAGTATAAACACAAAGAGATATGTTGAAAATATAAACAAAAAGAGTAGTCTTTTATGACAATTATGTCAAGTCAACTATTATGGTTGACTCATTTATTGAAATTCTATTGGTTCTTGAATTCCAACTCATCAAGAAATTATGGTTGGCTCGTTTTCTTATAAGATGGCTCATTTTTTTATAAGGCCCATTTTAAACCCAAAATTTCCTCTAATGAAAAAAGGCTGAAACTTTTAAGTGGGATGAAGATTGTGAAAAGGTGTTTGCAACACTAAAAGAAGAAATGGTTAATTCCCCTTTTCTTGTGTTTCTTGACTGGAACAAAGAATTTCGTGTACATGTTAGCACATGAGCCATTGCTCTTGGTGTTATATTATCTCCATCGGGTGAAGGCAAGATGGATCATTGGTTTTTTATTTTTCCACTAGAAAGTTATCGCAAGCTAAGCACAACTATACAACCATGGAGCAAGAAGGTTTGTCGATGATCTATGCTTTACAAAAATTTCACCACTATTTATTGGGAGGACCATTTTAATTATTTCCCAATCACTCACCTCTTAAGTACTTGGTGAATAAACTTGTTTTAGGAGGTCGCATATGCAGGTGGCTACTTCTACTGTAGGGGTTTTCCTTCAAATCCATAGTCAAGCCCGAGGGACATAATCATGGACTTGATCTCCTCTCACAGATAGAGTTTGGAGAAGCGGACAGACCTAGTGAAGATCAGCAATCGGATGCAGCACTCTTCAAAGTAGAACAATTCTAGATCACCTAAATGAGATCACATTATTCCTCACAACTAGGACAACACCCAAAAACTATTTTGTGATGTTGAAACGCCTCCTGGTTGTCCAAGTTACATAATACCAGTTGATCGTAGGACAACTTTATAAGCTAGGAAAAGATGGGATTTTGTGACACTATGTACTATATCATGAGCATCAGAGCATTTTATGGGAATGCCACGTTGGTGTTGTAGGAGGACAAGTTACTGAAAAAGATACATGAAGGAAGATCCTACAAGCCATACTATGGTGGCTGTGTTAGCCAAAACCAAGCCGACTAAACTTGAGTTTACCGCTCAGTTAATATTAAAATTTAATTTTCACTTTTTCACGCCGACCTCTTTTCCATTTTCACTTGTTGGGTGAAACTTGTCTATATCCCGACTAGACAAGTCTATCAACTTTGTTCGGCCTTTAGACCCGACTGATTTACTTCGACTTACTTGTGGGTTCTACCGACTGATTTTACCTCGACCACTTGTCACTTCGAAGTCGGCTGACTTCGACCTCTAAGTCGGCTCACCTCTTCGACCACTCAAGTCGGCTCACATTTTCGACTTCTCAAGTCGGCTCACCTCTTCGACCTCTCAAGTCGGCTTACTCAACCGACCTTGTCGGTTCACTTTGGTCGAAATCTACAGAGTATTTTTCTTAGTCTAAGAGACTCAAGAAATTACAAATGCTTTTCACTTGTGAGTAAGATGAAGTAAAATGGACACATTAACAAATCCAAATAACTTATAAAACATATGCCCAAACATGTAGGAAGACTTGAGTCAACCAATGTGCCGTAAAACCCTGGAACTTTCACGCGGTGAGAAATTTATGGGTTCTTGTTCTTTCACTCAACTGTAATGGTAAAAGACATTTACACAAGTAAATCTGGAAATATTGTGTGGCCAAATAAACACATTCAACCATAAACTGTTTCATATATATAACTTATGCGGAAATAACAAAGTATTACAAACTTGTCGATCCAGATTTGTCGGCTCACCGACTGATCCTTTTACAGAGCTTCGGCTCTTCGACTGAATCACTTACATAGAAGCTTGAGCTTCAACTTCTCTTTCTCACCCTGAGTTCCTCTGTCTCTTTATTGTGTCTCTTGTCGTCTTGTGACTCTAACCTAATTTACAATTTGCTTCTTCTATTTATAGGCAACTTGAAGATTGCTTCTACATGGGTCCACTGACTCACCATTAAAGACTGTAATAACTATCTACCTAACAACTTAGCTTCAGAAATAAATTCGACTGGTTTACATTGCCGAATCATGGACTCTTCCCTCTTGTTAGACTAACCGACAAGATCTTGACTGGTACAAACTCTCACAAAGTCGGCTGAGAGTCAAGTATGGGCCTGCGAGTGATTAATATTTCCAACACTGCCCCTTAATTATGAGCAGATGGGTTTTTTAAAACAAAATTTACAAAATGTTTCAGAGCTTAGACATGCTCTATTTATGATAGAGTTCATTGTGGAGAACTTGTCATTCCAAGATAACTACGCAGATACTGGAAAGTATCATTTGCCAATGGTTTTGTGAAGATGTCTACAAGTTGATCTTCAGACTTGCAAAATTCCAAACAAATTTCTTTGTCATTCACCAACTCTCTTATAAAATGAAACCTTGTATCGATGTCCTTGGTTCTCTTGTGAAACACATGATTCTTTGATAATGCTATGGCTGAATTGTTGTCGCAGAAGATGGTTGTTGGTTCTTGATGGTTCTGTGACAAGTCTTTTAATACTCTCCTCATCTAGACAACTTGACATGCAGCACTTGTCGCTGCAACATACTCTGCTTCAGCTGAAGACAAAGTTACTATGGGTTGTTTCTTTGAAGCCCATGAAACAACACCTATACCAAAATGAAATGTGTACCCAGATGTGCTTTTCCTGTCATCTATGCTGCCTCCATTGTCACTGTCAGTGTAACCAATGAGTTTAAAATTTTATGAGGTTGAATACATAATACCAAGGTCTTTTATGCCACTTACATACCTTAGAATTCTTTTACATGCTTGCCAATGTGAGTCCTTTGGTGACTCCATGAACCTTGAGATCATACTTACACCATACATAATGTCTGCTCTTGTCGCTGTCAAATACATAAGGCTACCAACAAGCCTTTTGAACAGCGTAGGATCTATAGTGGATCCTTCATCATCCTTGCGCAATTTTAAACCTGTTATTATTGGTGTTGGGGCTGTCTTGCAATTAGAGATGTTAAATCTTTTTAAAACTTCACTTGCATACTTAAACTGTGATATAAAAATACCACTTTCAGACTGCTGAACTTCAATGCCCAGAAAAAACTTCATAAGCCCCAGATCATTCATTTCAAATTCACTTTCCATGAGTGCTTTAAAATCTGCTATGCCAAAATCACCAGTAAATATTAAATCATCTACATACAGGCAGACAATCAACATTTTACCTTGCTCATCAACTTTGGTGTACAAAGTCGGTTCACTTTCACTTCTGTGAAATCGATTTTCAATGAGATAGGAATCAATCTGACTGTACCAAGCTCTAAGAGCTTGCTTCAAACTATAGAGTGTTTTTTTCAGCCTGTAAATTGTATGCTCTTGACCTGGAACTTCATACCCTTGTGGTTGTTCCACATATACTTCCTCTTCTAGATAGCCATTTAAGAATGCCGACTTGACATCCATTTGATGAACATGCCATTTGTTTTGTGCAGCAATGGCCAAAACTGTTCTAATTGTATTCATGCGTGCAACAGGTGCAAACGTTTCATTGAAGTCGATGTCGGGTTGCTCTATGAACCCTCTTGCTAACATTCTTGCTTTGTGCTTTTGCACGTTCCCATCAGCATCTTGCTTTGTCTTATAAATCCATTTGACACTGATTACATCTTTGTCTTTTGGTACATCAACCAGTTCCCGTGTCTAGTTCTTCTCAATGCATTCTATTTCTTCATCCATGGCTTGTGCCCATACTTCTTCTTCAACAACTTCTTCAAATGTTAATGGATCATATATAGGAGAAAATAATGCAAAGAGAGAGAATGAATTTGGTGTACTAGCTTCATATATCTCTCGCAAACTTCTTGTCTTCACCAATTCTATCGATGTCGATCTTGACGAAATGCTTGATGGAGTCTATTGTCCTCTTGGTTTGCATGTCGATGTAGCTTGATTTGATACTTGTGTCGATGGTCCTTGTGCTGAACCATGTCTTGGTGTCATGGGAGTCGACGGTGCTGCAACCTGTTGACTTACATGTGGTATTTGAACCACTTCCTCTTCCATATCATCATTGTCGACATTCGACACAATGTTGGCATTTATGTCGACGATTCCATCCCACGATTCATTCTCGATAAATTGAACATCTCGACTGATTATCACTTTCCTTGCGACAGGATCATACAGCTTGTATGATTTTGTGTCTTCAGAATAGCCGACAAAAATACATTTTTGTCCCTTCTTGTTTAGCTTCCTTCTCAGCTCATCTGGAATATGAGCATATGCAACACAACCAAAAACTTTTAAATGTGAAACACTATGATTGATACCTATCCATGCTTCTTGAGGAACTTTGTTCTTCACACTTTTTGTCAGACATCGGTTCATAATGTATACAGCAGTTGCGACTCCTTCACCCCAATATTCATTTGGCAAATGCTTGACTGCCAACATGCTGCGTGCCATCTCCATGATGGTTATGTTCTTTCTTTCGGCAATACCATTCTGCTGAGGTGTATACCGTGCAGTGAATTGTTTTTGTATACCATGGGTCTTGCAAAAATTCAGAAATTCATTTGAAACATATTTACCTCCTCTGTCGGTTCTTAAGATCTTGATGCAGTGTCCACTTTGGTTCTCCATGAGTGCCTTGAATTGCTGAAAATAACTAAATGCATCAAATTTATGTTTCAAAAAATATACCCATGTTTTTCTTGAGTAGTCATCATTAAAAGTTAGAGAATACTTGTAGCCACCAATGGATGATGTTTGCATTGGACCACAAATGTCAGAGTTCACAATTTCAAGTGGTGTGCGTGCTCTATATGACTTTCCGACTAGAAAAGTATCTCTGTACTACTTGCCAAAAATGCAGCCTTCACAAACCCTCTCCGGTCTGTCGATCAATGGAAATCATTTCACCATATTCTTTGTGTGCAGTAGCTTCAGCCCACCAAAATTCAGATGTCCAAATTTGAAATGCCACAACTAGGATTCATCCTGAACTTCTGTTTGAAATGCAGCTTGCAAATTAGCGCAGCAATTTTCTCTCTTGTCAAGGAGCTCGACTGTTTCTTCACTTTCTGCCTTGAATGCAGCTCATGTGTTTGTCTTCCCTTTCATGTCGGGAACTATTATCAATGGAAACAAGCGGTTGCTTGTCATTGGCATTTTTGCTATTACCTGGTCGCTTAGACGCTTGTCTTTGATCACACAGTGATCATCTTCCATATAGACTCTGTAGCCTTTTTGTATCAGTTGTCCAATGCTTAAAAAATTATGTTTCAGACCTTCGATATGATAGACATCAGAGATATACTTACTCTCCCCTTGTTTGGTTAGAATATCAACAATGCATTTTCCTAAAACAGTAACTTAGACATTGTTTCCAAGTGTAACATCAGTTTTAACTAAATTGTTTAGATTGGAAAACAAATTTAAATTACCAGTCATGTGGTTGTTGCATCCTGAATCTAAGTACCATATGTCATGTGGACTTTCTTGATCAGCATTGCATTCAAGTGGAGATGTCGATGCCATTAACATTGCACTTGTCGAAGTGTTGGTGCTGGTCGACTGACTTGGGCTTTGCCTTCCTTGGTCATATTGCTTCTTCCTGCATTCATATGCATAATCACCAAATTTCTTACAGTAATGACATTGGATTTTTGATTTATCAAATCTTTGGCCACTTGGATGACTTGGGTTCTGGTTATCTCCTCTACCACCGACATTTGCAGGACTTCTGCCTCGTCCTCCTCTTGAAGAACTTCTTCCTCTGCCTCTGAAGTTGTTTCTCCCCCTGCCTCTACCATGACTTATGGATGACTGTGATGCGAATGCACCTTCCAATTATGTCTATGTTCTGCTAAGTCTGTGTTCATGATTAATGAGTGAAGCTTGCAACTCATCAATGATAAATGTTGTCATGTCTGTGTGTTCCTCTAAGGTCACAACCAAGTTTTCAAATATTGGGGGAAGACTTCTGATAATTTTTTCAACAACCCTTCGGTCTTCTATGGCTTCTCCATGAGATTTCAGTTGGTTTATCGACCCAACAACTCTGGTGTAGAATGTGTCTACATTCTCTGAATCTTTCATGGATAGAGATTCAAAATCTCTTCTCAGAATCTGCGGCTTGGATGTCTTTACCTTATCCAAACCTTGATAGGCAGTCTCCAATGTATCCCATGCTTGCTTAGCATTAGTTTTTGCTTCTATTCTTGGGAGTATGCTCTCATGCATAGCTTGATATATGTAGAACAAAGCTTTTCCATCTTTCTTCCTCTGTTCTCTCAAGACATCTTTCTCAGCTTGTGTGAGATTGTTATATGCTATCATGTATGTTGGTTTTGCATAACCATGCTAGACTATCTCCCAAACATCTTGACCTCTGAATAAAGCCTTCATTGTTAAAGACCAATATTCATAATTCTTTCCTGTAAAAATTGGAGTTTCTAATGAACCAGAAGTGGAAGCCATTTTAATTTTTAATTAACTTTCCTTAGAAAATTAAATTTTCCACCTTTTAAGACAAGATTTCTTTCATAAACCTTGCTCTAACCTTGCTTTGATACCAATTAGCCAAAACCAAGCCGACTAAACTTGAGTTTTACTGCTTAGTTAATATTAAAATTTAATTTTCACTTTTTCACGTTGACCTCTTTTCCATTTTCACTTGTCGGGTGAAACTTGTCTATCTCCCGACTAGACAAGTCTATCAACTTTGGTCAGCCTTTATACTTGAATGATTTACTTCGACTTGTGGGTTCTACCAACTGATTTTACTTGACCACTTGTCACTTCGAAGTCGGCTAACTTCGACCTCTAAATCGGCTCACCTCTTCGACCACTCAAGTCGGCTCACCTCTTCGACCACTCAAGTCAGCTCACCTCTTCGACTTCTCAAGTCGGCTTACCTCTTAGACCTCTCAAGTCGGCTTACTCAACCAACCTTGTCGGTTTACTTTGGTCGAAATCTACAGAGTATTTTTCTTAGTCTAAGAGACTCAAGAAATTACAAATGTTTTTCACCTGTGAGTAAGATGAAGTAAAATAGACACATTAACAAATCCAAATAACTTATAAAACATATGCCCAAATATGTAGAAAGACTTGAGTCGACCAATGTGTCGTAAAACCCTGGAACTTTCACGCGGTGAGAAATTTATGGGTTCTTGTTCTTTCACTCCACTGTAATGGTAGAAGCCATTTACACAAGTAAATCTGGAAATATTGTGCGGCCAAATAAACACATTCAACCATAAACTATTTCATATATATAACTTTTGCGGAAATAACAAAGTATTACAAACTTGTTGGTCCAGACTTGTTGGCTCGCCAACTGATCCTTTTACAAAGCTTCGGCTCTTCAATTGAATCACTTACACAGAAGCTTGAGCTTCAACTTCTCTTTCTCACCCTGAGTTCCTCTGTCTCTCTATTGTGTCTCTTGTGTCTTGTGACTCTAACGTAATTTACAATTTGCTTCTTCTATTTATAGGCAACTTGAAGATTGCTTCTACATGGGTCCACTGACTCACCATTAAAGACTGTAATAACTATCTACCTAACAACTTAGCTTCATAAATAAATTCGACCGGTTTACATTGCCAAATCGTGGACTCTTCCCTCTTGTCAGACTGACCAACAAGATCTTGCCTGGTACAGACTCTGACAGAGTCGGCTGAGAGTCAGGTACAGGTTTGCAAGTGATTAATATTTCCAACAGGCTGATAATGTTCAAAGATGCAAAGAATACGCCAAGAAATGTGACGTCTACCAGCGAGTTGATTGACCATCTTGAAGGAATGAACTTCCACTCCAACTAATGCAAGCATTGTAGCCATTTGAGAAATGGGCGATCGATTTTGTGGGACGTATTCATCCGCTGAGGAAACACTCTAAATCCCTCTATATCATCACTGCAACTTATTACTTAACGATATGGGCCAAAGTAGCACCTGTCCACCAGTGCTCTGCAGAAACATCAACCCAATTCATCTACAAGAACACCATTACTTGGTTCGAATGTCCCATAAGTATCAAAAGTGATTAGGGTAAGCATTTATTGATTACTACTATTAAAGCATTGAAAAGAGAATTTATGATACATCACAAGAGCAATTCATATCACCCTCAAGCAAATGACACCATAGATGCATTCAGTAAAATTATGGAGATCAGATCAATACCGTTTGTTGAGAAAATCAAAATGATTGGACAATCGTATACCAGTCCTTTTTTGGGTTTACAGGACCACTACAATGAAATTACATAAGAAGATACCGTTACAATTGGTCTATGGGAGTAGTAGTTGTTCCAGGAGAATTTTTGGTTCCAGGTATCCGCATTGCACATAAAACACACAATAGGAGAAGAATCAATTGTGGAACATCTTGCAGAACTACTAGAACTTGAAGAATCTCGCTTCTTAGATGGCTATCATGCAACTGTAGAGAAAGAACGACAAAAGGCATAGCACTATAGGAATATAAAACATAAACACTTTAATAAAGGCAACCAAGTCCTACTAAATGACCGCAAGTTTATGAAGCATACAAACAAACTCCAAATGCATTGCCTAGGTTCTTTCATTGTTGTGGAAATAAAAGACTCTGGAGCTATTATGCTTGCACAACTCAATGGTATCCTACATCCAAGATGGGTGAATGCTGCACACCTAAATCCCTATGTTTTTTCTCAATGATTATGCACGAGGACACTCCTATCACCAAAAGTCAGTTAGTTAGGAGTTAGGTTCATTTTTAGTCTAGTGATTTCTATATTTCCAAATATTAGTTTTTTTTCAATTCATTCAGTTGACAGTTAGTTCAAATCAATGCGGCCGAGGAGGGACCCATAGTTCAATTCATCTACCGCTAGTGCCATGCTATATCAATACAATTGTCTTATCAAATCCATCAAATTGCAACCACTCATGTGGATTTTTAGTTGCTTCATGTCATTTAGCATATCATCATGATAAGTCTCACCATCTCAATGTCACAATGTCATAGCTGTATTTTCCACCTCGTTGTCCCATCCATGTGATTACTCTGCTTAGTCACTCATTATTAATCAACCCTTACATGGTTGCTTCCAATGTTCTGTATCCCAAACCGTTATGCACGACCTGCATAACTGCAACCATTACAATATTTACCTTTTTTTTTTACTAGGGGAATCTACAACTGGGGCCGGGCTGGTACTCGCGTGACATGGGCTCCAGGGATCCATTCCCGCTACCACTATAACCCTAGGTGCCCCACACCCACCGCAAGACATGGGACACAGGTAAACCCGGGTGGGATTGATCTCGTGACCTCCAATTTACAACAAGTGACTTCATAACAACGGAATCGCCAATGAGCCACACCTATGCGGGCTTACAATATTTACCTATGAACATATCTTCAACGCATCATTTATTTATCCAATCCATGCACCATGAAGTGCCACCCTGCAATCACTCCACGCCGTTATATAGAAAAACAAACCCCCTTACACCATCAAACTATGTCAATAAGTTAGGCCCTTGTTCCCCATCCTCTTGTAGCTATGCAAATAGTCCCACCAACCCCTAGGTTCATCCCTTTCTATTGTGTGAGATTTTGTCCCTCATCAAGCCATGCTCAGTTGTTTCTATAAAGGGAACTTCATTGACTGCTCCCATATAAGTTCCATGCTAGAATATGGTTTCAATGAATAAGCTTTGTAAGAGCTTATGATCTCACCACGAAGACCACCAAACAACTCGAACTTAGCCATTTTGTCTCCCATTTGCAATAGCGTTGAGGCCACATCTCACTCTCTCAAGCCCCTTGTTGCCACTGCTAATCGATTGAAGAATGTGGCTTCCAGTGCAACAAACGGCAACTAAGTTTCCTTACTTGATAAAGTTAGGAAGGGTGTTCCGAGAGATGAAAATTATGGGCTTGTTGTTATTAGTTGTTGTACTTTGGCATCATTTCCTAGTCTCCTTGAAGGGATAAGCGACTGACTGGGTTTCTCAAGGAATTTGGGCTCTTGTTGAAGGAGTACCAAGCACTCTTTCGAGCATGATGACACTTCCAAAGAGATCAACACTGAAGATTTTAAAGACAATGCAACAATAAACCGCTCAATCTCTATAACGCTAAAACCAAAGGAGAGTCTTTCTTACGGGCCTAATACACACTTCTAACATATGATAAATTTCTTCGATGTCCCACATACGAAAGATGCATACCAATGTTGTCCAGTACCAAAAGTGGTACGCAAATGTTGTTTAGTACTAGAGTTGATTTTTTCGGTTGAAGAGCCAATAGTAGAGGACGCACAAGGATAAAAAAACACAACAAAGTTTACTCGAGAGCAAGTGAACACTTTTGGTCAAGCCTGTTGGCTCCTTCGTTTTTGGAGAGGACGACAAAAGGCAAAAGAGGAAAGGACCAAAGAAGGAATTGTGGAGTAAAGGAGCAGGTGTTGCATAAAAGCTCTAACAACTGCAACAATTTTGGACCCGCCCTCGCAAGTATAAAAGGAAGTGGATAAAGATATATAGAAGATCAAAATATAAGAATAATAGAGAAGAGAAAGATCGAAGCACCGAAGAGTTTTAGAACACAGATCAAGCAGTGGTGGAACATAATGCACATGGGTTTTAAGTAGTTGGGTTTTGTTTATCTATTTTGTATGATGCAACGACGAATAATTATGCAGTTGTTGTAAGGCCATAAACCATGATGTACTAAAGTTATCTTCTATAATAATGAAGGATTTTTGGGCCCCTCAATTTTATGTGTTACATCTATCTGTTTGTTCATAGTTATATTGTGTTCTTCTTTATATGTTTATTATGAGTAATATATGGATGTTTCCATGAACATTGTTGTGATATTAATGACGATATATAACTTCACATATGTATATTTACAATTAACTGCTCCTTATTACATACAAGACTTGGTTGTGCTTTGGGTGAGACCTTCTCTTTCAGGACATTAAAAATGACAACACATTAGACTACAATGGTTCCTTTTGTTGGCCCATGTGCAAGAACTTGATCTCAATTTTGTGCCAACAAACAAGTTCCATGCATTCTCACCAAGTCTTTGGTGAAACGGAAGTTTGTCTTCTTCAAAGATAAGCTAGGAGTGGCAGAGAATACCTTCATCGCCAAGAGGAAGTGTTGATGTTTGTAGCTTGGACAGATATTTCCATGGGTTTGTATCTTGCTCATGGGAATCACCACTATTACCTTTCAAGTAAATGGGAAATTAACTTTATTAAAATAATTAATTAAAGTGAATGTCTTTTTATAAGTGATTGGGGTTAATTTGAAGAAATGCCTAAGTATCCAGCATTAGTAATTTAAGTTAATTAAATGAATCACAACCATCAATCTCAAGTGAGAGAGATCTAATCTCAGCCATTAGAATTAGAGTTTTGGTTCATCCCAAAAGTATGAAAGAAATCCAAGGGGAGAGTATAAGACAAAATCTCACAAGAGAGACTCAAGCATTGAATAAAGAATTAGGACTTTAAGATTTCTAGTTATTGCTCAAGAGAGAGAAAAGATAACAGTTCAAGAGCAGTGGGTAGTTGCACCAATCTGGTGGAGGCAAGGCCATGCAACTATATGGACATGTACAACTGTACGGAAAAGATAGTACAATATATGCACTATCATACAAACAAATCGTACGAACCCATACAGTCCGTACATATAAGGTAGTAGGGCAATTTGCAGACATATTTTTGGGTTTTTGCTCAAACTTCTCGAAACAAATTTGTAGGTGGAGATTTGTCTTTCATGGACATATTTTACGAGGGTTTTCTATGTACTTTTCTAGTAAGAGAACCCTTGCAAAGCTTGGAATACTTTAATAGAAAGTTGATTTTGAAGCACAGAAAATTGTGCATGTGTTTTTTATTTGTTTCCTACATTGTTTCTGCTATTTAATTTTGTTCATAGATCTCACCAAGTATAAAAATAGCCAATGAGTTGAAAACTAAATTTTTAAGCAAGGAAACCACTACAAATTATTTTATCTAGTGTCGGGGTTAAAAAAATTAACAGTTACATGTGTTTTCTTGTATGATTGTTCTTTGTATTATATGTTATTTGCATGCTGCGATATTAATAGTGGATGGTTTGATTTTTGTTCATCTAAAATCTACTAATAACAACACAGTCAAGAGTTCTTTAATCAACAAAAGAAGTTTTCACACTTCTGCAGTAGTTTCTGGCTAAGACTCTTGGAATGCCGCTTTTGCGTCGGATTTCCCAAATTTTAAAGTCGAATTACACTCTAACACTTCGATGTGCCAGCCAACAGATGTGGTTGTCCCAGCCAGCCAACCCACTCGACTTTATTCTATAACAGTAGCAGTAACAACTGTAAGGTAATGATGATTTACAAGGCTGTGGGTGGACGAGGTGGAGGTTTGGACAGACAAGCTTCCTTTCTAATAGTCTGGGTGTGAGCTTGGGATTTAGCTCTTCGATCTCTTTCCTATCTTATTTTCGCATGTTTATGTAGGTAACCCCTTTTCTCCCTAGGTACTCCATAGTATAACAAACAACTCACATTTGGAAATGTTCAAGTACATAACTCCCTTTTTCTTGGTACTCCATAGTATAGTAAACACCTGCCATGGATTTTTGTGAACCAATCAACCATCTAGGCACACTAGGTGTAGTGATTACAATTGTTTGACATGATCTCCACATGCTTCCCACTGACTTTAGGCATATGTACCTACATTTTGGGTACTGGACTTGGTCTTCTCTACAACTTCAACTAACTTCTACGACTCCACACTTTTTTGTAATTGAAAAATAATGTATATTGACGTGCTTTAAGAATCACCTTGTATGTATAAATATATGTTCACTTAGAAGTGCAATTGCGAGCTAGTATCAAGATTATTGTACCGAATTTGATGGATCTCCTGTATTAAGTGTTTTCCCACCAATTACTTGTGCTACTTTGTGTGTTTGTTATTTTACTTTTTGTCCCTTGTAGGTGTTATTGAGTTAACAACGCGTGGTTTGATAATTGCCACTACGACAAAGTTTTGGTTACCCTTCATTAGTGCCAACTATTAATTTACAATCTACCAACTACAACACATTTGATAGAGGTCTGTGATCAACACAATAAACTCACACTAGGGATATTTTTGTAATCAAGCCCACTTTTTGTGTAGGTTCTCTATCGTCCAGCGAACAAGTGATTTGGCAAATTTGAGAACATATAAAGTGATCTTATATGGAATCCTTGTCACTTATGTTCATCCCTTCTTCCCCTCCCCCCTTGAGGGGCTTTGTTGGAACATTTTGGTGCGAGTGGTTGTGATTGCTTAAGGTTGCCAAGGCCTATATGAGCAAATTGGAAACATATAAATTATGATGATACAAAAATTGCAAAAAGTCAGTGCAGAGCTCCCAAGCCACGATTTAAGCACAGATTCCTAATAAACATTGAGTCACATTTAATCACTAAGCTTCACTGACTAAACCAAAATTAAAAGCATTTCAAGTTTCAACCATTGCTTGGGCTTGCTTACAATGAACTGAACATAAAGGTCACATGTAAACCCTAAGCTTCACAAACTTTAAATCAAATAAAAAATAAATTTCGACCATTGCTTGTGACTGCTTACACTGGAATAAGCTTAAGAATTAGGATATTATTTGCTCATTATGCATAAATCAAATGGCCAACTTTTTACAAGACATTTGGAAGAGTCCAATCATCTTGGCAACAATTAATAAGCAATGGAAATCATATTATGTCATCTTAATAGGTGGATATATCATCAATAATGGAAGGCTAGGAGAAAAGCAGGAGCGATCTTGAATGAAATTGGAAATGTTTATTAGAAAGAAAGAACGCAAGTTTTTTTGCACATGCTCCTTGGGTAACAAAACTGACATATTATCAAATGCTTACCCCGACTGAACTACTGAACTTGATTATAGATTTCTTCCTGCAAGAACACATTCTGCTCGATCCGATACAAGTTCAAGCGGAATCTCCCCTTACAAGTCATAAAACAACCCAATATTGTTTGGATCATTAAGCCTTAGAGATGCACAGCTTGCCATTGAACTCCAAAACACAATGTATTCTACTTGTAATTTCCATCCAGCTGGAGAAAAAATGAATATTATACAATAAAGACTTGAAAATTGAATTTGACGTAGATGCTGCAACAGATACTGAAAATAACATTTTAGAGTGCGAATCCCTCAAATTCTTTGATTACAAAATCTTTTCCGGATACGTTGTCTCGAGTGGAATATTTTTACCTGGTTGAAACACGAGAAAAAAGAACAGATCAATTAGAATAGTTTTTAGTGGTAAAACCTTTAGATGCACTGCCAAGTTTGAAGTATATGATGCAACATAACATACTGGAATGATGATTTTGATGATAAATAAGCCTAGACTCAAGAACATACCTTCAAACTTATTGAGAAGACCAAACTTTAATCTGAAGGAATGGTTCCGTCATAATAAGCATATTATCTGGGAAAATATATTTAGCTTCTTGCATATGGTATATAGTAATATACCATCCCAAATAATGCTTCAAAGATCCTGGTTTCTTATCCAGGGATAAACGGGTTCGTCCTCGTAAAGGGCAGATAACAAAGCAACCTGGAATAAGAAGACAATTTGCAGAGTGTAAATTAAATAGTCTATGTAGATTCTCGAAATGTAGATTGTAAGATTTAAATATTACTGAACTAGATCTGCAATCATATGAAAGAAAATCTCTAATCCTGTACATTATCAAGGGAGATTATCAAACACAAATTGAACAAAGGTAATAAGAAAAGTCACTTTGCATCTGAAAAGATAAGCTTCTATCAATGATATCAAATATAGCAATTTTTTACAGAAAATATTTGTAAAAACAAATAGCAAATTAAGTTACCTACCTCTCCTTTACTGCGAAAATACTGTTTCAAGTCTTCATCAGAAATATTTTCATCTGACTTAAACACATGTAAATCTAGCATAGCATTATAGTGACCATCTTCAATTTGTTTCTCATCTGCCTGCGTTTGCAACAAAAATACAGAAAAACATAACTCAAAATGTGCAGAAATGACATCTAAGCAACCGAATATAATTGAAAGATACTGCTGCATCAAATATAGTCTAAGCATCAGCTGGAAAATATGATGACAGGGTAAATGTTTGTCCACGTAAGGCTAGACCTATTTGCAATTATTGTTGAAGAAAGGTAGGTTCAAATATTTTTACTTTCCTTGGTAACTAAAAGGAGAATCTTATTCAGAGAATCTCCAGAGAACTACACATTGCTAATACAGAGAGTAAGCTGCCAGATTACAATCCGATTTTGCACCTCATTAACAGTTTTTGTCCCCATACCTACCATCAAAGGTATTTGGTGATCTTTCATACGTTGAGACTAGGCATGGTTTGCACGACAAGGTTTACAACAGCTAAGACAAAACTGGATATATTAATGTATTCAACAATTTGTTCTGAATTAACATATTAGCTATAACCTAAAAAGGTCTGGGCAGATAATATCTTTATATCCTTCATTGGATTAACATAAGAATCAAGGGCCGAGTCTCCACAATTTTGTTTTGTTGGTTTGGATATTCCTGTTGACTGCCACCTTTGCTCTGTTAATGTCCAGCTTTTGAAGAATTACCTCCAACATTATAGTGAAGTCCTAGATGGGATCTAGGCCTACATCCAGCATGAAATAGAGTTGGCTTTGTAGAACTCCTCATGACGTATAGATTCAAGAGATGTCACTAGTCAAGGGTCGACGAGATGAGAGTTGCTGCAGCAGTGATGATGATGTCCAAAGATTGTGTCCAGTTGTGGTGATGACCGGATCGAAAGAATACCTTCCTTTTTAAGAGAGTGTTGTTGAAAATGTAACTTTGGAAGATATTCTTCATTTGTTGTATTATTATTATATTATTATTGTACCTCTCTGGAGATATTTTTACTTTGTTAAGAGATATCATTGATGTATTCGGTCATGTAATAATATCGAGGTAAAACCTCCGTTGTAAGTAGGCGCAATACTCCCGAAAAGAAATATTGTAAGATGTATTTTTGGGTCTCCCAAAGAGAAATCAGCCTAGTTAGGTTCGGAAGTCGGCCCTGTTGGGGTAAAAGATCACCCACATGAAGAGTATAAATAGGGAGGCAACCTCCCTCATTTGGACACACTGCAAACACAAGCAAGTTCACTCCAAGGAAGAGAAAGACAAGTTTGCTGGGGTAGAAAAAGAATAAGCTGCAAAAGTTATCTTATCTCTTGGGTTTTCTATCTTTGTTTGACATTGTACTAACCGACGAATCTATACTGAAGAAGTTGTTGGGTTTTTCCCGACAAAGGGTTTTCCCAGGATAAAATCTTTGCGTCTCTTTTATGTTGTGCTTGTCTATGTTTCAGTGATCCTATTGCATTATATTATACTATATAGATATAACATATTAGAAATAAAGTGCAAACTCTAACAGATGATTGTAGCATAACCAGCATAGATCCAAATCCTAGGCTCTATCAAGAGCCGAGAGGGATCAAATCTCTCTAAGTGCAAACCTCTTCTTAAGTATTACACTCAATGAACTATCAACTTTGGTGTGTCCTATATATACCATTGATTTGATTCAAACCAAAAGACACATCTTTTTATTTAAGGTCAACATATAATATATTTATTATTAATATTTAATATTATTTATGGCCAACATATAATATTTAATATTATTTTTTATTTTGTTATGAATGAACATTACAACATCTCCCCATAAATGGTTTTAAAACCATATGCAAGGCCCTCCTAAAACCATGGGTTGTTTAGGAGGCCTTGCACATGGTCTTAAAACTATTTGAAAGGCCCTCCTAAACCATGTACGATAAAACCATGGGTTTTTTTAGGAGGCCTTGCACATGGTTTTAAAACCATGTGCACGGTCCTCCTAAACCATATACAATAAAACCATGGGTTGTTTAAAAGGCCAACACTTTTTTGCAAATAATTCAATTTTTATTTTTTTATTATTTTGTTATGTAAGAACATTATAACATCTCCCCCATATTGTGTTTTTTTTATGATCCACATTTTTTGGGGGGGTAATTAAATTTTTAATCTTTTATTGTTTTGTTATTTTTTACTTTTTTATTGTTTTGTTAGGTAGGAAGATTACAACATCTCCCCCATATTAGGTTGTTTTTCTGGCCGACATTTATTTTGTTTTATAATTAAAAAATCTATTTTTTTATTAATAAAAATAACGTTACGTAACGTTACAAGATCTCCCCCGTTACGTAACGTTACAAGATCTCCCCCATACTGGGCTGTAGAGAGCCTCTCGGCTCAATGACTTGCAATCAATTAACCCAAGTGTTTTTAGATCTGTGGAAAAATAAAGAAAGATGACAGGTCCCTTATGAATGAGATCCATGAGATCAAGAAGGAAATCACCTAGTAGCTCAGTCGTATGGTTACACTAAGGGACCTATACTAAATGAATCAGTGCTAACTCTAGTATTGCATACTATTGACACTTAAAACCACAGAACTCTTACTCAATCATACTTGTTTTGGGGATTCTACATGGAAATTCGATGACTTCTCACATGAAAATCAATTTTATCGTATATGAGGGAGAAAATGAAGAGGTGCAACTTTTCCTTGATTCCTTCATTACATAAATAGAGATGGATAGATAGATACACATTCTTTTGTTTACATTAACGAATTCTAGGTCCACCCATTTAAGAAACATAAAAAAAGAATTACAATTTTTTATATGGAAAATACCAAGAAACATTTTGGAAAAATATTTCTCATTTTCCCATTGTTTCAATAGAGATTCCATGTCAGAAACATTTCCTGTATACACACGTATTTAACATAAATATTTTAGGTTCTTTATGTTGAGTAATTTCTTTTGTGGGTATAGTTGACTATTCCTTGTGGCTACCCCCACTGAATTTCGATGACTTCTCACATGAAAATCAATTGTATCGTATATGAGGGAGAAAATGAAGAGATGCAAGTTTTCCTTGATTCCTTCATTATATAAATAGAGATGGATAGATAGATACACATTCTTTTGTTTACATTAACGAACTGTAGGTCCACCCATTTAAGAAAAAATAAAAAGAGGAATGACAATTTTTTATATGGAAAATACCAAGAAACATTTTGGAAAAATATTTCTCATTTTCCCATTGTTTCAAACTTCAATAGAGATTCCATGTCAGAAACATTTCCTGTATACACACATTTAACATAAATATTTTAGGTTCTTTATGTTGAGTAATTTCTTTTGTGGGTATAGTTGACTATTCCTTGTGGCTACCCCCACTGAAATCTAGATTCCAATGTATAAAAAGGACCATCACAGCTGTCCTCGAGTGGATATAGACCTTGTGGTACCCAAAAATGAGGATGTCCCACACTAGGGTACCCCACCCCTGTGTAGATATACCCATTCTATATTGCTTCAAACTTGGGCGTTTGATATAATTAAGGATGCGACAACTTCAATTCGTATTTTAACTAATAATTCCAAACAAAATAGTCAAGACATGCAATTACACAACAACATGTATTCCTTATTATCGAAGTTGTTAATATGTCGTTAGTTATGAATTAGATATTTACTCATTTACCTCAACAATGAATTCAATAGATGCACTATTGATACATAACTGCAATGTTATTTTGAGTCATGGGCAACTAATAAAACAACAAATTGTTTCACACAGAACCATACAGATCATTCAAAGATTTTACTTTAAAAATGTGGCATCATGAAATGGACTGGCACATACCTCATGAAGGAGAAGACATTCAATTATGGAGTCTTCCCAATCAATCCCACTTTTTCCAGGCTTCATTTTTCTTTTCTTCGATAGTGAAGACAAAATGCCTGATTCTCTTAAATCATCTTTCATTTGTTGTCCATGTTTTTGTACACCTCTGTCCTCAAAACTCAAGTAGCTGGTCACTGGTTTCTGTAATTTACTTATGCGTAACTTAGCAGCATTGATTTTACCCTGGCGCCTGCACTTCAAAATTGGCTGAGATGAGAATTCATTTGGAAAAGTTAAAACCAACCAACCAAACAAGAGATTTTAGAGCAAATATAACATGTATGCTTATGAAGGCTGTGTGATTCTTAACATAATTAGGGTTTGCATATAAAGCTATATTCTGATAGTGTGTTACATCCCAAGGACAAAAAGATGAGTGCTACTACATGCACATTGAAGGTTCAAAGTCAAAGTTGACTAAGATGGAAATTTCCAGTGTTAATTTTCATTTATATTAAATATTTAGGAATATGATTTACTAAATTTTGGTGCTCCAGAAAAACTCCACATTTTACTTCTTGTCTCAACAAGGATTTCTGCTTGGAATTTATTTACTCTTTAATTATAGCTATTATGAGATAGGATAATTCTATTAATGTCCAATGAATGACCACAAAAGTAGATCAACAGGAGTAAAAGAGTACCTCCAGTGTAATATATATTGGGAGTGCATAAGCAACTCCTCTAGCTATGCTAACGACTAGAATGATTTAAGAATATAAAGCGAAACGACTAGCTCAAAGAAAGAAAGAGACAAAGACACAATGAATACATAAGTGAAACCTCATCAAGAACACAACAAGGGGTGTTGGAGCAAGAAGACAAGGCAGAAAGAGGGGCGAGAGAAGAAGCCTCTTCATATGAATCATCAATCACCATGAAAGGGCCAATGCACTATCTAGGAGTGCCATTTGGAGAGGCCCCAGGGCTAAGGGGGCATGATTATGCTAACATGGGTGGAGCACTAGATTAAGAAAACCCATCACTCTTAACAATCAATGCAGGGGGAAGAGTCTCCAAATAAATCACCAATTGCTCGACAAAGCCTACAGAGTAGTACTCTGTGTAGAGGAATCTTTCTCTAGCATTGGGTCCTAGAACTGCTCAATCTTCTAGTCTAATTAAAATCTATGTTGAAGTCTGTTATAACAGTTCCTCAGAATTCTCGTGGAAGTCACTCAACTTGTTGCGGGAGGATAAGTCAGGAAAAGATTAGCTCTCAATAATTTGATTCTTGAAGACTCCAAAAGCTCAATCTATATTGTTGTTGCATTGAGTTGGCTAGACAACAAGGAAGAACGAGGAGATCCTCCTTGAAGGCACCAGACTGGGAGGAACACACAAGGACTATAATCTATACCTAAGAATCTACTCAAGAAAAGACATTAACACCTTTGATATGGATTATGAAAAAAATGTAGTGGGAACCACTTGAATCCAGATAAAGGTAGTAAAACCTCACCCTTATCTCATAATAGGTGGGACTTTTAAAGATGAGTTGATCCTTCAATTTACTAATTTAGTCTCATGTAGGTGGCTAAAACGAAAACAAGGTCGTCTCTCAAATACAAAAGGTGCTTGAAGTATAAAGCCTTCTTAGGGCCAAGGCCCTTAAGAGGTGTGATCCAAGTGACCCAAATGTACCATCTATAGATTTGAAAGGATGAACATGATATGTCCATGGCATTCCCATATCTTGACAAAATAGCCAAGTGGTAAGGCAAAGGATTGCAAATCCTCCATCCCTAGTTCAAATCTGGGTGTTGCTTTGTTGAGGTAAATAGGTGGAAGTTAAAGTCTCAATTTCCATTGCAAAACCTCTAGGGAAATATCAGTACATATTACCAATATAGAAAGAGTTGCATGCATTTGATCCCAATTCCATCGTGAATGTACAACCCTCAAGTGTCATGTCCCCATCCAAATAAGACTACTTGCAAATAATGTCTCTCCAACCTACTAGTTCCCTAGGTTGAGGTGGAGACGTAAATTTTGTAATAAGGGAGCTGTAGAACCCAAAAGGACCTTAGTTTACCATATTCACATTAAAATGGGTCACATAAAAAATAAATGTTAAGAAAATAAGGTGGCATTGTTTCATGAAGACAATTGGAAGTTTGTGGAGTCTTTGGGTGACTAGATTCCCCACACGCTTGGCATGACCTTCATCCAAATTCAAACCCAAGGGGAATGTAACGTTCTTGGAGGATGATTTGGTATCACATAGCCTAGCATGAGCCAAGGAATTCAAATTAGGAGAGGAGAGTAACTCCCATGGAAGAGGAAGAGACTAAGAAGACAATGTGTGCCACTTGGAAGGAGATTCCATGCACTCTATGACAACAAATGATGAAAGATTCTATGACAAATATGACAAATTCAACCTGATTGCAGACCTATGACAAGGCTAAAAATAGCCACCAAGAGGGCGCACTTGGGAGTTAGAGGCAGCCATTCGAATTGGGGAAAGAGTTGGAGCATGAAGAAGAAAATAACTAAACAGCTAAGTTGAGTTGGAGGAAGCCTATGGAGGGAAATTTGACCTTAGAAGGCCTCATGAAGTTAATTAAAGGATGTCTTAAGCAAGGAGAACAACTTTTGACAATTTGTTAATTGGCCTTTGGCATTTTGGAGAGATTTTGCTTGACCATTGCACGGTGGGTGTTTACTCTCTTTGCTTGAACCAATTTAGAGGGAGTTGGATTCCTTTCTAAGTTGGTTGATGGAGAGGCCATTCAGAACTCTCAATGGAGCTTATTGATGGTGTTTAGTTGTAGATTGAAGGTCCATACAGCTCGAGTTTCATCTATCTCATTCCTTCTTCTCCATTCCCCCATACTCTCATGTTGATGGAACACTTGTTGGAGTGGTGCTTGCTCTTTGTTGAATCCAATGATGCCCAAGCTGGGGTATATGATGTATGGATATGTACTTTTAAGTTTTATGTCTAAATGCTCTGTAACTCGAAATCCAAGAAATTCATATGTAAATCAAATCACTAGTTTTTATGTATTTGGCTTCCATCTTGAAAGAGTTTTATATCAGATTTGTATGAGGGATTTTCTTTAAGTTTGATGTTGTTGGGACAACAATTTGTATGTTGTAGATGACCTCTATATGTCATGTCACTCTCTGAACTATCTATTCTACTTTTCATGTGTCAAATTTGAGCTAGTAATGCAATTTCCCCTTAAGCGATTCCCATGAAAGTTATGATACGAATGTTACACATGATAATCAATTTGTATTTGTTTTTTCTCAGAGGTCTCCACTCACTCTAAGAAGTTTAGATCTCAACTCGACCACAATATTCACTAATACCAGATGAAATACACTTTAATCTAAACAAGAATTTGCAGCACATGAAATCCTTACAACTCATAAACAATCAGGCAATCACTCAGAAATTTATCCTGGAAACCCCAATGGGAAAAACCAGCTACAGTGGGGCTTTCTTCGATCTTGAGCCCAAAGAAAATAGAATATAGAATAAGTATAGTAAGATTTAGAGAATCAACAAGTGAACCCTGAAGGGCCAAATCCCTAGATCCCCGACAGCTACAACTGTTTCTCTTGGATAAGGTGCCCCAATGATACACTCACATTGAAACTCTCAAATCTGGCTATGCCAATCACTAGATGTTGTACACTCAATCTACCTCTCATAAGGATGCTCTCTTGGCTCTCTACTTTGATTTGCTCTGCTCCGGAAGATGAACTGCATCCTCAATCACTGAAAATGTCCCCCAGTTGTACAGCTACACCCTCACTCCTCTGAGGCACGTCTCAGTTGATCTACTATCCGTCTAACTCCGACCGATCACTGAAGACCTCTCCTCATTTATTGATGAAGACCCTCATCTCTCTAGTCCTTCTCAGCCTCCCAAATGTGTGCACCAGCTGCTTGACGTCACCCACACGTGTGATGTGCTGTTGGTGTTGTTGCTAACGTCTTGCTCACCAGTTTCTCTCTCTTCTACTATTGCTGCTCTTCAGTGTTTGAAGATGATCAGTGAAGACTCTCTCTCTCACTGTCCTGATGAAAGAACTCCTTCATCTCTGAAGATTTGTCCTCTCACTGCCCTCAAGAATGCGCCCCTAGCTATCTTAGATGGTTCGCCCTCCTTTGGTCAATTGCTGCTCACAACTGCTCTGATCCCTTGATACTCACAAAAGATAAATGATTTTTTGCATCCTCGATGCCTTTTTTCAAGTCACTTAGAGATTAGGTCACCAAACCCTAATTAGGGTTCCAAAACCCTAATTTCACTTTTGTGCCAAAAATCATACTATTGCATTAAAAAATGCATGCATGCACCTTTGCATGTAACTAGCAAAAGTGACTTAAATCACTGCATGTCTCTACTGCTACATTCATGACTCTTGGTAGAATGCATCTCACACTCTACCCTCCTGCCTATGCTGATAAGTTCCTCCATGCTAGGCAGTCCACATGGAGGACATCCTAAGTTACCCCATAACTCAACACTCCCTCTTAACAAGGGATGTCCGACCACAACTGATGCCCGAATCCAACAAGTCCTCTGCTGCAGTAATTGCCATATATGTCCTGACTACCTCTGCTTCCCTCTGACATGTAGTACTCTGATCCTCCTCCATCCTAGTGGTCTTGGAAGGAGCCTCTCTCTCTCAGACTAAATCACTAATCCCATGCTCAAACTCCCTTTGGGTCTCTGTTGCAACCAACCTCTAAAGCTATCATCAAGCAGATCAACTGACCGGTACCTGACCTCCTTGCCCTGAGATGATTCATCTCGCTCCTGAGTTAAATCCATCTCAGTCATCTCATACCAACTCAGTCTCTAGATGGTACTAGTATGAACATCTTGCTCACCTCTCTGCCCTGAGGACTAACTCTCCAAAGGCTCATCCAAACAATGAGCTTCTAGCTCCAACTCCATCTCAGAGTCTGACAGGACTCTGACAACCACCCAGCTGCTCTTGAAGTAGGTCTTTCCCGCACTCTCCATCAATCCTATGACCCATCAACACTAGGTCAACTCCCACTAGACAAGTAAAGATCAGCTATCTTTGAAGCACCACAAAGAAACCTGCATCATCCAAAGATGATACTAAGTATGCTTGCTCTCAGTCCTAGTATGTAAAGAACTCCAACCACCTCTAAGAGTTCCCCACAATCTAGTAGGAACCTGGCCCTTCCTACTCCCAGGGTCACATGCTTTGTGCCATCATAATCTTTGAAGGTCTGCTTAGGAGTATCTTGAAGGAATATGAATGCTTCTCGAATTCCAGTCATATGACTCCAATGTCTGCAGTCCACTAGCTATCTCTCATCAACCTGTACCTTAGGCTGACTGCTACCATGTCCAGATACAAAAGAGGCAAGAGAGAACTCCCTCTCAAAACTGTTGCTGAACTCATCCACCTCTTCTCTCGTTGCCACCTACTCATCCCTCCTCTCCTTATTCTTCTTATGAGGGCATTGGCCTGCATAATGCCCATACTCGTTGCATGCAAAACATCTTACCTTACTCAGGCCTTTCTTCTGCTCACCTCTCTTGAACTTTTGCTTTCCCTTTGCAGCAAGTGCAACATCTTCCTCTTCTAGTGTTGTAGAAGAAGACCCTTAAATGTACCCTCTTCGAGTCTCCTCCTGTGTAAAATCGTCCCACAGACGATCCCACTAGGGAGGTTGTCTCTAGTTACAATGGATTCGACAAATACTACCCATGATTTAGCCACACCATTCAAGGCTTGTCGAACTAACTCCCCATCCTCCACCTTCTCCCCTACAGCTGCCAACTTGTCTCTAACCCGAGTTATATGAGTCAAATAGGTGACCATTTCCTCATCCTTGACCATCTTGATGCTCTTCAGCTTCACGAAGCACCATCTTTCTATTTTCATTTGAGATTTGGTATAGTTTCGTCAAAGCATCCCACATCTCATATGCAATATTTTTCCCTGTAATGTGTGGGATGACGTGGTCCTTGATTACATCAAGCAAAATCTACTAAGCGGCCTTTGTCGTAGCATCCGTAGGAATAGCTACAGGACTTACATTTGTGCTCTCCACAATCTCCCATAACTTACTTTCTTTCAGAAACAACACAACCCTAGCCTTCCACGCACTGAATTTTGAGGCCCCATCCAACCGATTCTCCACACGCAAACTACTAGCCATCTCTCTGGTCAATCTGGATCAGAAACCAACTGTCTCAATGAGCAAAACACAGATCTGGCCCTTATACTCCAAGATCTGAAAGCTCTGTCTCAGATTTCTCCTCCAACAATCAGATTTGATAGATGTGACCTCCACCAACTCAGATCTGACACCTGCACTGCAGATCTAGGTAGATCTAGTCTCTATCCTATTGATACCAGCTAGATCTATCTCAAATCTAGACTCCAACACTTCAGATCTTATGGATCTGACCTCTACAGTCAGACCTAAACCCTACTCTTCAAATCTGGTAACTCTAGTCACTATCCTGCTAATACCAGCTAAATCAATCTCAGATCTAGACTCCAACACTTCATATCTGATGGATCTGACCTCTACAGTCACAGATCTAAACCCTACTCTTTGTTGAGTTATGGGATAACTCAGGATGTCCTCCATCTAGACCGCCTAGCATGAAGGCACTTATCAGCTCAGGCAGGAGGGTAGAGTGTGAGATGCACTCTGCCATGTGCCATGGATCCAACAGTGGAGACATGCAGTACATCAAGTCACCTTTGCCAGTTGTATGCAAAAGTGTTTGCATACAATTTTGCAACAGTTTGATTTTTGGCACCAAAAGTTAAATTAGGATTTTGGAACCCTAATTAGGGTTGGTGACCTAATTTCAAGTTGACTTATAAAAAGGCAGAAAGGGTGCAAGAGAAGATTATCTTTTATCTGTATTAGGAGATCAGAGCAGTTGTGAGCAGTAGTTGACCAAAGGAGGGAGAACCATCTAAGAAAGTTGGGGCGCATTTTTGAGGGTAGTGGAGGTCATATTCTCAGAGAGTGAGGAGATTTATCATCAAAGCAATGAAAGAGAGAGTCTTCACTGAGCATCTTCAGAGACTGAAGAGCAGCAGCAATGGCAGCAGAGTGAGCAGCTGGAGGAGGACGTGAGCAGCAACGTGTCACACGTGTGGGACGTGTGGCAGTTATTGCACACGTGTGAGAGGTTGAGAGGGCCCAGAGAGCTAAGGGTATTCTTCAGTGACTGAGGAAAGGTCTTCAGTGATCAGTCAGATACTGACTGAGTGCAAAATAGCTGGGACGTTTTTTCTTAGCAGAGAGGATGTAACTATAACTGTTGGGGACGTTTTCAACGATTGAGGGCGTAGTTCACCTTTAGAGCAGAGTAGATCAGAGCAGAGAGATGAGGGATCACTCTTTAGAAAGTTAGATAGAGAGTAAGTGTTCAGTGACTGATAAAGTTTGAGTTGAGATCTTCAGCTGAGGGTGTACTGCTGGGGGCACATTTTCCAAGGGCAACAGTTGCATCTGCTGCAGATCTAGGGCTTTGGCCCTTCAGGTTCATCTACGTGTTTATCTAAAGTCATTTTGTACCTCTTCTATATTTATTTACTTGCTCTGGGCTCGAGAAAGTATAAAGTCCCACAATTTGTTGGTTTTCCCCATTGGGCTTTCCAGGGTAAATTTCTGAGTCATATGTGTTTGCTTGATTGTTGTGTAAGGATTTCATGTGCTGCAAGTTCTAAATTGGTTTGAAGTGAAGTTCATTTTGGATTAGTTATTATTGTGGCCAAATTGATTATCCTGACTTCTCAGAAAGAGTGGAGACCTCTGAGAAAAACTAATACTCTTCAAATCTGGTAGATCTGGTCACCCTCTCCGCAGATCTAACTCCACCACTGAATCCTCACACAGATACGGTATGTTGCTCGCAGATATGAGTGTGATTGCCCTCCTCTGACATCTAACTTGGCTCTGATACAATATTAGTTTTTCTCAGAGGTCTCCACTCACCCTAAGAAGTTAAGATCTCAACTCGACCACAATATTCACTAATCTCGAGTGAAATACACTTCAATCTAAATTAGAATTTGCAGCACATGAAATCCTTACAACTCATAAACAATCAAGCAATCACACATGACTCAGAAATTTATCCTGGAAACCCCAATGGGGAAAACCAGCTCAGTAGGGCTTTCTTCTTTCTCGAGCCCAAAGAAAATAGAATATAGAAGAAGTACAATAAGATTTAGAGAAGCAACAAGTGAACCTGAAGGGCCAAATCCCTAGATCTGCAATAGTTGCAACTGGTGCTCTTGTATAAAGCACCCCCAGTAGTACACTCTCACACTGGCATTCTCAAATCTAACTCTGCCAATCACTGGATGTTGTACACTCAGTCTACCTCTTAGAAGGATGCTCCCTCAACTTTCTGCTCTGTTTTGCTCTGCCTCGAAAGATGAACTGTGTCCTCAATCACTAAAAACTTCCCCCAGTTGTACAGTTGTGTCCTCACTCCTCCGAGGCACGTCTCAGTTGATCTGCTATTAGTATAACTCTGATTGATCATTGAAGACCTCTCCTCAATCATTGATGAAGACCCTCGGCTCTCTGGGCCCTCTCAGCCTCCCACAGGTGTGCAGCAGTTGCTTGACATCACACATGTGTGACGTGTTGTTGCTCACGTCCTGCTCAACAATTGCTCTCTCGGTTGCTGCTCTTCAATCTCTAAAGATGATCAGTGAATAATCTCCCTCTTACTTCCCTCATGAAAGAACTCCTCAATCTCTAAAGATTTGTCCGCTCACTGCCCTCAGGAATGCGCCCCCAGCTATCTCAGATGGTTTGCCCTCCTTTGGTCAACTGTTGCTCACAGTTGCTCTGATCTCCTGATACTCACAAAAGATAAATGATTTTTTGCACCCTCAATGCCTTTTTATAAGTCACTAAAGAATTAGGTCACCAAAACCTAATTAGGGTTCCACCAAACCCTAATTAGGGTTCCAAAACACTAATTTCACTTTTGTGCCAAAATCATACTACTGCATTAAAAAATGAATGCATGCACTTTTGCATGTAACTAGAATAAGTGTCTTAACTCACTGCATGTCTCTGCTACTGGATCCATGACACTTGGAAAAGTGCATCTCACACTTTACCCTTCTGCCTATGCTGATAAGTGCCTCCATGCTAGGCTATCCACATGGAGGGCATCCTGAGTTACCACATAACTCAACAGTTTGCAGAGCTAATAACCATGATTAATGACATCCAATGATGTCTGATATTCATCCCCATACTCTGTTTTGAAAGTTGGGAGGTTCGTAATTGAGTTGGAGAGCCAGTTTGGCCTCCACCCCTGGGGGGATTTGACCTCAATTTCCTAGGAATTTTGCACTTTCTCTCCTTATCCCCAAACCAAGTTGCAGAAGCTTAAAGTCAGATCCAAGTGTTCATAGGTCATCTTGGGATGTTCTAAGATTCCCCCTACCCCGCATTTCAAATTCGAGACCATTTGGAGTCAGTTGGAACGCCCTACAGTCTTGACTAATAAAGCTCGAAAATTGCCCAGTTTGCACTTTTCTCCAAATTTCCAAGTAGAGACATTACATCAAGTTAGTTATAGCAACATGTTGGTCAATGAACAAATGGATATAATGATCTCTGATATCAGCTCAAAAGTTGATAACATTCAAAATGTAAATGTGGATCATTTCAACATCAACTTTACACTATTAAAATTTAAAAGTTCCTTCCTCTATGTGCACCCTGTTCAAGTCTCGTTTAAATGGAAGGGGGTGGCTTTAAGTATTTGTAGTACAGCAAAGGGGGGAGGCAATGAAGAGAGGTAAGGTAACCTAGAGCCTTTGAAAACAAGCAATGAACCCACCAAGAGTACACTGCAGAGACATGGATCTCAAAGGAGCATAGAGCTAGGTAGGGGTATTGATCCCTCCCTAGAGCAGAGTCACCAAGTGTTTGGACTCAAGGAAGTGTTACCTCCAATCTCTATACCAATGATAAGTCCAATCATCCAAGTAAAAATCCCAGGGGAACTAGAAGACACCACCCATCGTGAACACAATGGTCGTTCTCACTTTAGGCCGACTATCCTCCAACACATGGAGGGATTTCCTAACAGGATTGTTAAATATGTCCTTTAAAACCCTTGAGACAATTTTATAGATTTAGCAACAAAGATAAAAGTTTGCAATGAATATTAATACCAATTTCAACAAGACAAGTGCCTTGAGCATTAAGCATGGAGTCAGGATTTTTTTCAAGCAGAAAAAAAACAAACTTCTTCTATTCACATGGAATCAAAAAGTATAGCATCAGTCCGATCAGTCAAAGGAAACTGATCACTCATACAACCCAAAATACTAGCTGCTAAACTGCCATCATCAGCAATACAAAAATTCAAGGTTGTTGTGATCCCCAAAAACATTAACCAGCATACATAGAAACATCCAACAGGGGACCAAAAAAATAAAACCCCAGGTCTATCAAAAAGTAATTTAAAGATCCACAGTCTTCCATAGCATTGTTCACACATCCCTCCCAACAGAAAATGCCTTCATCACCTCCAAGAGCCTCTTTTGACAAAGTATCAGCTTCCAGATTTAGCTCTCGACAAATATGCTCAGTACTAATGGCAGTCAAAGGATGTATGAATTAATTTGAAAAGTTTCAACAATAATAGATAAAATAGCAAACCTGTGAATCTGTAGCGTTATATTAATTATAACAGATCTGAAACATTCACCTTCAGCCAAGCATTAACAATCATAGATACTCTTCATGCTAATCCAATCTTACTTGCATCAAATGAGAGAGATCATATATGAAACCGAAGCTGTAAGGAAGTTTCTATTGAATAAAAGTCCCCAAACCATAACATTCTTACATTTAATATCAATTTGGTTGAGAAGGATAAAAGCATCACTCTTTCAACTCTTCCTTCATTACTTATGACCAACAACAATCACCAAGTACAAAACACTAGCAAAGAAATAAATGCAAGTGAAAGAGCTAGCCTTACTTAAATGCTACAACCCTGAAAATTATCGCAGATCTTCAAATCTGCATAAAGCTTAGCCCTTAACAATTTCCACAAGTATTCAAGGAATTTCTCCAACCTAAAAATCATGAGTTGCAGATGAAAGAAGGCCTTCTTTTATAAACTCTTTTATAACCATCTCACACTAAAACTTTTTAGAAAATACAAGCATCAATAAAATAGTATTAAGGAGTGTACATAACCATGAAGATGAAAATGGCAGTGAGACTGAGAACAATGAGCTTTGTGATTTTCTTGGGTAAGGATTCTAAGCAGGGTTTTCTCTCTCTTTACTCCTAAAATCTAAGTGATCTTCTTATTCGTGGGTGGCGCTACTACTATGGCTACCATAGGGAGAGGGACAGGCAACCCCTCCCCTGCCAACTTCAATCACCACTTATGCTGATCAGCCACGACAACAGGGGAAGCGTATCACCTCCACAATTTTCAATTTGTCTTTGACAGGGAAAGGAAAGGGAGGGGTGGGGACTTCGAACCAGCTGGCCAACTTGGCGGATGAATGAGGCTCCAGCAATGATAAACAAAAAGAGGGATTCACACCAAGACAATGCATTCCTAAAGCAAAGGTAATCCCAAAATACCAGATCACCTTACCAACAATCAATGATAGAATTCAATACTTGAAAGTTCATGTCATAATCTGTAAGATTATTCGCATCTGGCCATCAGAAAAAGCTCTCATGTGATGGATGGGTAATAAAAAGAAACCTAAAGGCCACTACGACCTATAGCTAGGAATCTTGTACAAGGCACCAATCCATCGGTAACCAGGGTCTTTCATCTTAACAATATCATGCATCAAAAGGTTCAATGTGTGAACCAAACACCCTGACCAAAATATGTTGGTATACTTATCCTCAATGATTGCTCCTGCTGCCTTACAATTAGCAGCATTATTTGTTATGACTTGAATGACATTGTATGGCCCAATCGTTTGAATGGTTTCAAGTAAAGGTTGTGCAATATTAATACCAGTCTTGTAGCAATCTGAGTAGTCGTGAGTTGAAAGGAAGACCCCACCACTAGCAACCACACCAAGAATATTTATCAATGGATTGCCTTTAACATTTGTCCACCCATCAGATACAATGGATACCCCATAGTTGGACCAATCATTTGTAAGCTTTCCAAGAGCACTATTGATTTTGGCTCTTTCCCTGTCAAGTCCCACGGTTCTAGCTTTGTCATACCCAGGGCTCCTATATCCTTTAGGGGCACCATTGATGGCTTGTACCATTTTATCCAATGGGGTGAGCGAAGAACATTGAATGGCACACCGCATGCATAGAGAAACCTGTAAATTTTTGAATCCACGTCATCTCTACAACCAAGGTCAAGGAAATCTGATCATGTTTTTCGCATAGGCCAGAATTCACTAGCATGGGTGGATGATGATCCAGATCCACTACTAAACATTCTCTGTGGGGATTCAGATTCGACCCTTGATCTCTTGGAATTGTTTAGCGGCCTCTTCTTCCATTGTGTATTTGTTTCTTTCTTTAGCTGACACTTTGTCACATGTTTTGACTCCAGGAGCCTTACCTTGATCACATGGCATAAGCCCACACAAATGCTTTCTCACATGGGTATATGAACTTGTGTAAGTTTTATTACAATGGAGGCATCTAAACATCATGGTTCCACTCCCTCTCCCTCGCCCAAGCCTTGTCACATACTCCCACAAAGGTGTTGTGTCTTTTTTATTTGCCCCTCATCACTCTCAATCTCCTCCTCCTCATCCTCTCCCTCTTCCTCCTCATCTCCATGGTATGTGCCACTCCCTATCTCTTCCTCCTCATCATTGCCACCACCAAATCTACTTCCCACCACCACCATCATGAGAAGAATCAGAACCAAAAACAAAAACCACATACCCATCATGCTTATTGATTCAATATGAGAATCATTTCTTGCCTACAATAGAATGATGGAGAAGAAGAAATTGGAAAGAGTACGCCCCTCTTATTTTGAGTGATCTATGTGTGATGTATTTGACTCATCTTAGTTGTTGATTATTATGGTCTATCTTTTGATCCTAGATGTTTATACTTTTGAAGCTAGGGATTTTGTATCAAAGAGATCCATATATTGAGATGCTCTCTCATTGTAAATGGACTTTTGTCTCTCGAGCTCTTAGAATAATAGAATATTTTTGCAAAAACTCTTGGAAGCTTTGTCGAATGTCTTGTATGGAGATTGGAAATTCTTTTTCTTTCTAACATTCTTGCGGATCTATGCTTTGCTGACACTTTTGCAGGTGGTTGTACCATTGGTGAAGAGGGTGATTTGATGGGGGCGCTATTGTGACTGAGCTCCACACTTCTTCCACAAATCGCTTTGGGTTCAGGGAGTATCTTTATTGTATCTTGTGATCATCTTGATGGTTGGTGTTTCTTTCTTCATCGATTTTCTCTCTCTTTTTGCAAATCGATTCTTACTTAGGTAGATCTCCTTTGCAAGAGGAGGGCAAACTTGGTCTCTTGGAGGGCAAATCGATTCCACCTGGCATTAGATGGAAAATGCTCGTAATTGATCGAAAAGGGAAGATCAACACCATACAAGGTTAGTAACAAGTATTTCCAAGTACGTTTGCATTTATTTTATTTTTCTGGGGCTTAATCTAATTGTAACCACAAAACCCTCTTCTTTCAAACCCTAGTTTTGTAGATTTGTTAGATCAAGTACTTATTTGATGACGGCCATCAAAACCCATTTAGGAATAATTATTTAAACCCTTGATCTAAAGTTTCAACTTAATCCAACTCCATTTACCCTTGGATCTAACTCTAGTCTCTAGGTGGGGCGCACGCCTTGGGCTTTTAGTCAATTTTTCAGATTTGTCAGTCGGGTATGCGTGAACCCGCTTTCAATCAACAGATCTATTGTTCAAGCATCTAGATCTAGTCATTCACATCTAAATCTACTCTTTTTGGGTCCACTTCATCCATAACTACATAAACCCTAGGTGGATCTAATTAGGGTTTCTCATTTAGACTAGATCTATCTAGATCTACATTATTAAACTTTGTGTGGTACATTTCACTATAAGTTGGGCAATTTCCCTTTTCCTTAAGCCTCTCCAACTTTGTTTTAACCGCACCTACCACATTCATTTCCTAGATCTAGATTTACTTACTCACCTTTCACCTTGCACATCATTTGGCTATCTTTCAGAGTGTCTTGAGGAGGTTCACTAGCCCTCATAGGTTGCTAGGGTCTCTCCCTTGATCATTCTCTGGATTGATCTAAAGTGACAAGAGCCCATTCGATGTGACAACTACCATCCATTAGTAGTGAACGAGGCCCTTGCGGTGTCACCGATTAGCTACCTTACCTCTACAGTCCCGGATAGGATTCCTATAGTGGGTAGCTACACTTTGTGTGATAACAACAACCAATGAGGCTAATGACCATCAAGCTGCTCCAACTCCTAGGCCACTCCCTAAATTGTGTGTTGGAGTCAATGAGGACTGATTTGCTAAGAGGAAGGCAATGATGAAAAAGTCTCCCTTAGTACAAAGCAAAGATATATGTAGTAAAAAGATGTGGTGTCATATCCCTAATGCTGGATGAGGAACTAACTCAGAGAAAACTCAGGAAAAAAGCTGAAAACATAAAATGAAATGATGCAGAACCCTTCAGATTTACCCCTCTACACAAGCACAAAATTTCAAAATGGCAAGGGAAAAACGTCCTCATCTAGACTTGACTTAGGCATAAACATTATTAATAGTAGAGGATTGACAAAATGGACATCAATATTTATCAAGGGATAATAAAGGGAAAACATACCAACATTAATAATCATTTATTTGGCAAGAAAATCAAAACTAAAAGGATATAAGTATGGAAAGAAATTAGTGATCATTATGTAACACCTATGTTGCACAAGGACCCGTCCCCCCCTAAAATTTCGCCTGTTCCCTGCGTTCCGGCGTTCCAAGGACTTTCGAACTCCTCGAAAACGTCCTCAAATGGTCGGGGACTCCATTGGGGACTCGAGGACTTTTTCGTTGTACCCTGAACGTACCCCAAAAAATAGGGGACTTTTCGGGGACGTCCCCGAAGTTCCTAGACCAATCGGGGACTCCCACGCATCCCCTTTCCTGTACATTAAAAAAAAGTGAAATAAAAAAATTTAAAATTTTAATTAAAATTTAAAAATTTAAAAACTTAAAACCCTGCCCTTCATTTATGCTTTAGATAGACTCTTCATTTTGCATATGAACTTCAAGTTTAAACTTTAAAGACTAAAATATTTATGTGATTACATTTGTAGACTTTAGTATTTTATGTTTCATGAATGATTCATTACTCTTAACTTCTAAATTGAAATTGAAAATTTTATGTTTTTGAATGTTTCAGTTTTTTTATAAAGTTTACATGGCAGATATTTTAATTTCATGCTGCAATCATGTATGTTTTGATGTTTCAATGTTTCATTGTTTTATGATAAAAATTCATGGAAGCTATTTTAATATTCTGAAGCAAAGATTTTTTATTTTATGATTTATCTCGATGTAAATAATTTTTATTTTTAATTATATATATATATATATATATATATATATATATATANCATGCCGTCCCATGAAAACTTGGGGGTGAGCTCTAGCCGTCCCAGAAACTCGTCCCCACGTCCCCGAGACCAGTGCAAAATAGTGTAAGACTGAAGAAAGAATGAGCATGAAAAATAAATCAGTAAAATAAAATACTAGTTGTCCAAAAGTCGTTAAAACAGTTACCTAAAGAAATCTGAAAATGAAATAAATATCAGCCATAACAACTATTACCCAAACCCAAAAAATGTGTCTAAAATTATTCTTCTTTTCTATATGGGCATGGTGGCCTTTATTTTTTCTATCATGCATATGGGTCGCAGTAGGGAAACTAATCTTCAATCTCACAAGTCTTGGTCAATAAGTCATGGGATAAACAATCATGAATGAAACTGGATGGATGGAGACAAATGACACATGGAACCAACATAGCAACATAGACTAAAAACTATGTAAAGCATGGCATAAGCAACAATTTTCAACCTCAGATTCTTGAATTATTCACCACAAGTTAAATATCAATAGCACATATTATATAAGCATAGGTCACCATAATCATCATAGCATAACAAGTCAAAGTTGTTAGTGTACATCAGAGACCAAAAACCTACCAAGTAGCAATCTACCTTATCTCACCATATGCATGTATCTGCCTAAAGGGCCCATTTGTGAACGGTGTACAACTCTACTGCTCTGCTCGAATGAACTATGTCAACACCAAAGTCATCTCAATGGACAAGGAGATCTCAGTCATGGCAAGGAAATACTCTGCATTTGCTACTGAATGAAGGCTATGAATGGCTCATGTTATAATAATGATCCATGGTGTATCCCATCTGAATGTCTGGCTCAGAAAAATGAAGAGAAAAATCCATATGTTGCATCATAGTAGCCCAGCTACAATATATGTGATAACAACCAGTGTTGAAAACCTCGGCGATTTTTCGCGAGAAGTCGGAAAAGTCGCAACTTTTGCTCCAAGCCGTTTTTTGGTGAGCAAAAGTCGCACTTTTTTAGAAAATCGTGAAGGCGCGACTTTTCCTTAAATTGCGACTTTTCCTAAAAAGTCACGAGTCGATCTAAAAAATCGCCCAGGCCTCCAATCCGCAATTTTAAAAGGGAAAAAATGTTTTTTTTTTTTTATAATTTGGCAAATACATTTGTTGGAAGTGGAAGAGAAGGGCTTAACGAGACCACCAACACCTTTGGAGGCTTTCAAACACCATTTACCATCGCAATCAAGGATTTTTGTGGAGCAAGTGTTCAAGATTCCACACAGGTATGTACATTTTATCCCATTGTTTCTCTATCTTTTCCATGGATTGTTTGAAAGATTTCTTGCATTTTTTCTTGCATATTTCTTTGACTATTTCTTTGCATATTTCTTTGCTATTTTTTCCCTATTTTTCCATTGATTTCCATGCCCAAAAATATGAAAAACAGTCACAATGTAAAAGGGGGGTTTAAAAAATTAGAATGAAAAATAGCATGCTTGTTTTTATAATTCTTAGTCACCCTCTTCTTCTATCTTTCATGGCTTAAAATCTAAAATCTAAATTCTGATCCCAAGGATGGAACAAATAGGCAAAATTTGAGTTGCAAATTATGTGGGCATCACATGTCGAAAGGGGCATAGGTTGAAATACCATCTAGCCAAACTACCTGGCCTTCGTACTGCAATGACCCCAGAAATCATGAGATCTGCCCATGACACCATCTATGAAAAAAATAGAAAGAAGAATGAGATCGCTGCAAACAAAGTTCAGCTTGCAGCTTTTGGCCAAGCAAGAAGTGTAGGTGCATCTCTATCTACCACTATCGATGAGGGTAGTGGGAGGGGCTCCACAACTTCACCTCTTGGGAGGGCAGGACTCTCATCCCATTTTGTTGGACCAGGATCACAACCTTCTACCAAGTCAATTATAAAGAAATCGGAAAAGGTAGAAGCGGACAGGGTAATGGGAAGGTGTCTTTACTGGAGTCACATACCTCTCAGCATTGTTAAAAACAATCCATTTTGGAAGCTGATGTGTGATGCCATTGCAGTAGTTGGACCAGGGTATAAAAGTGCAACCTTTGAGGAGTTGCAGGGCCCAATCCTTCAAGCAGAAAAGAAGAACATCGATGCTAGGTTGACAAAGTTTAGGCAGTCATGGGAGAGAACTAGATGCACAGTCATCTCAGATGGGTGGACAGATGATATGGGTAGAACCCTTATCAACTTCTTGGTACATTGTCCTAGAGATACCATGTTTGTAAAATCAGTTGATGCATCAGCACATGTAAAAGATGCAGCACTTTTATGCGAGTTGATGGATGGGTTCATCCAGGATATTGGGGTGCACAATGTTGTGCAAGTTATTACAGATAACGCTGCTAATTATGCGTCTGCTGGAAGGATGCTTATGGATAGGTACCCCAGTTTGTTTTGGACTCCATGCGCAGCTCATTGCATTGATTTGATGTTGGAGGATATGGGGAAAATTCCCTTTATCAAGGTGGTGATTGATCAAGCTAGGAGCATCCCCAAGTTCATTTACAACCATGCTTTTGTTCTGAGTCTCATGACAAGGCACACCAAAAACAAGGAGTTGAAGCATCCTGCAATCACACATTTTGCCACCACATTTATTACTCTTCAGCCTTTGCTTCAATGTCAATTTGAGTTGAAGCACATGTTTGTTTGTGATGAGTGGCGTGATTGTGCTTACAACAGAAGAGAGGATGGGAAAACTACTGCCAAGTTGGTGTACATTGAATCCCTCTAGGAAGGAATGGAGGAAGTGTGCTCGGTGAGTGTGCTTGGTGAGTGAACCTTTAGTAAGGGTTCTAAGACTTGTTGATGGCGATAAGCCCGCAATGGGCGGCTATTTTTATGAGGCCATGGATATGTCCAAAGAGGCCATTCGAAATTTCTATGTGGGAAAGGGTACCCCAAGGCATAACAGGCACATGCTGTTATGGGATTTGATTGATACTCAATGGACTGGGATGCTTCATCAACCCATTCATGCAACAGGACTCTTTCTCAACCCTGCATTTGCCTACAAATGCAATTTTGATTTTGATGGTGAGGTTTTGGAGGGGCTTCTCATTTTATTCAGAGGATGATACTTGATTATGACACTCGCAATGCAGTCAATCGCAAGATAGAGGTGTAACGAGATGGTACTGGAGTATTTATCTTTGGTGATGCTATTCGTGATAGGACCGAATTTATGCCAACTAAGTTATTAATTTATTCGAGCATTTTAAGTTTTCACCTTTATTTGAAAGATGAATTATGATTTATTTATATCTATTTCCTATTTTAGTTTTCCAAAGTTGAATGTAATGAAATGTAATTTAGTTATCTTTCTTTCTTGTTTGGTGTAGCCACTTGGTGGCAAACCTATGGTGAGGACACCAAATTTACGGAAATTTGCCATCAAAATCCTTAGCCAAACCTGTACAGCTTCGGGATGTGAGCGGAATTGGAGTGTATTTGAAAAAATACATGCAAAGAGATGCAGAAGGTTAGAAACTTAGAACTTAGAATCTCAACAAAGCAATTGCATTTAAATGTTTAATGCAATTTATGAATCTATGATCCTCTAAGATATTATAATTTATTAATTTATTACCCTCTAGACTCATAACTTTTTTTATTACCCTCTTATAGGTTGGAGTTCACACGTCTTAATGACTTGGTGTATGTCCATTACAACCTCTGCTTGTGAATGACACAGATACAAAAAGAACCAAATGCAAATGCCATCTCCTTGGACAATATTGATATATTGTCTAAGTGGAGGGTGGAGATTGAGACTCCTATCACGGAGCAGTCACCTACATGGCTAGAGCAGGGGAAAGAGGAGGGGCAAGAGGAGGAGGTGGTTGGAGACACCATGGAGGGTGATGTGCTAGCATCGCCACCACCTTCGACACCAACTGATACATTTAGTCCTCCATCCATCACTCAGCGTCCAGTATTAGATGTTGAATTTTTAGCATTAGCATAAATACTTTAAAAAATTGCAGATCAACTTAAGTAACAAATGACAAGCGTAGTAAGAAAAACACATTCATCGCATCAAGACAATAGACACAAGAGTTTTTCACTAGGGAAACCTTCAAAGGACAAAAACCCCAAAAAGCATTAGTAACTCATCTTGTAAATGAGAAGACATAAAAATTCTTCAAAAAGCTCCTCAAACCCCAATCTGGGTTTAACCACAATTTACAGTAAATTTTCTTAGTGAAAATCGTTCCAAAGCCTAGATCCTTAAATTTCAAGATCTGCTCAAAGACTGTCCAACATCAGTCTGCCCAGAAATTATCAACTCTGCTTGAAGAAGATCAGGACTGTCCAAAACAACAATCTGCCCAAAAAAAAGTTTTAGATCTGCCCAAAATAAAAAAAATTAGGGCATGCCCGAATTTTATCAGCTGCCCAAAATAATTATCAGATCTGCAAAAGAAATATCAGATTTTCCGAGGAGAAAAATAGAGCCTACCCAGAAACAAAAAATCACTGCCCAGAAAAATTCGCAGGCTGCCCGAAATTACAAACTACCTGGAATTGACTTACAGACTGCCTGAAACAAATTACAGGTTGCCCAAAAAATATCAAATCTGCCTGATCTGCTGTACAGTTGCCCGAACTGCTTCTCACCTACTCGAATGATGTACGGCTGCCCGATCTCCTTTATGGTTGCACGATCTGCTGCCCTGTGGCAGCTTGCTGTTGCCCGGCAACCTATTAAAAACCTCACGGGTTGGCCCGTGGGCTGCCCTGAGGGACTGTGCAGCCTCGAGCTGCTACATCACCCTCACGTGTATGCTTGTAGGTTGCCCGAAGGTACTGTAGGGCCACGACAGTCCTTGTGGGTCTGCCCAAGGGTTGGCCATGAGACACACCCTCATGAGTATGCCTGTAGCAGACTACTCATAGGTGCCAGGAGGGCATTGCCCCTCCGTAGCCTGTGCAATGAAGAAAAAGAAGGGCTGCCCAAAAACAAGAAAGAGGCTGCCTGAATAATCCAGCCGCTCGAGAAAGAGATGAAGTCTATCCTGGATCTTTAGAAGGTTTCCCTGAGAATGCTGAAGATGAATTAGTTGATAAAATCCTAGCTGAGGGTTTGCTGAAAATGGATGCCCTAGCTGAGGCAAAAACACAAAATAGTCTTCTTCAGTAATAGCAGCTTCACATATGAGAGCAAAATTGTGTGTGTGATTATGAGAAGACTTGATCTTCTTTTATAGTCTCCGTTCACCTATAAGTGGGCCAAAATTAGGAAAAAGAAAATAATAATATTTTATTCTTGTCCTAATTTCACTTTTACCTTTTTACTAAAAAGGTCCTTTTATGTATTTTTGAGTTTTACCAAAAGTCCTTAATTATCTTTGACTTTCACCTGTGGTCCTTTTCCTGTGGTCCAAAAGTCCTTATGTATTTTTTACTTTTGACTTTAGCCTTTTTCCAAGTGCCCATGTGGTCATTACCTATGGTCTTTTTTATTCCAAAAGTACATCATCATAAACCAAGAGAGTTGCAAATGCTTTTATCTCACACTCTGTGTGACACCTAGATCTGGTACTAGGGTAACTTAACCAAGGGTAGCTAATCCTTGGAGAAGCACATAAAGCCCATAGATCAAGGGTCAGAGTGCCACACATGCCTAGACCCAATCTAGGGCTTACAGTTCCTTCCTGGTAACAAACCAAGTGCCTCAGCCATGAGCTGCATAATCTGACCCTAGGTCAAATACTTCGTAACAGGCCAAGCGCCTCCATTCTCCTAGAGAACGGCTACTCAAAACTAAGTTGAGTCTACCAGTACTAGACTGGTCCACATCGTGGTCCCAAACCAAATGTCTACCATTCAACTGAATGGTCACTCAACACTATGTTGAGTCTACCCAGGGAAGAGCTAGGTCTATATCATGGTCCTAGACCAAATATCTACCATTCAACAGAATGGTCACTCAACACTAGGTTGAGTCTTCACCATGGTCCCGGACCAGATGGCCCCATTCTCCTAAGAGAATGGCTCTCGATGCTACTTAGAAAAATCAACACTCCCTCTCAGCGAGAGGCATTCTCTGCCATACCAAGCTTGTCACGAAAGTACACGAACTTTGATGCTGACAGAGGCTTGGTCAAGATATTTGCAATCTGTTCATCTGTACAAATGTACTGCAACTTCAGAGGACCTATTTGCACCAGGTCTCTGACGAAATGATACCTCATTTCACTGTGTCTCAATCTATCATGAAACACTGGGTTCTCTGAAAACTTTATGCAACTCTGATTATCGCAATGGATGATCATTGAGTCAAGCTTTCCCTCAATCAGATCAGATATTAGTTTTCTGAGCCAACCTGCTTCCTTGCAAGCATCACTTGCAGCAATATACTCTGCCTCAGCTGTACTCTAAGCTATGGAATCCTGATTTCTGCTGGCCCAAGAGATCATTGCTGATCCCATACTGAAGCAATAACTATAGGTACTTTTCCGGTCAACTGCACTGCCAACCCAATCTGAATCGACATATCTAGATAACATTACTCCACTACTGGAAGTAACCCTGATCCCATAAGTGTTGGAAATACACTAATTCAGAGAATTCTCTATGTCTGGTCTTGTATGAACGACGTGCATCCAGGATCTAAAAAGCTGTCTATATAGAGAAGAGTTCATACTCTGTGAACTGGTAGCTAAGTCACCCAACTTTGTTAAGTTGATGGTCATGGGTACACCCATAGACTTGCACTCCTGCATCCCAAATCTTTGCAAGATGTCTCCTACATACTTTCCTTGTGTCAGGAAGATGTTTCCTTCCTTTTGCCAATCTTCTAAGCCAAGGAAGTAATGCACTAATTCAAGACCTTTCATCTCAAATTCAGAGGTAAGCTCCCTCTTACACTGTTCTATCAATTGTTCGGCACCTGTAAGGAACACGTCATCTGCATATAAAACAAGTATCAAGACATGATTATGACCAACCTCAAAGTACAAGTTAGACTTAGTTGTACTTTTGGAAAACCTTAAGTCATGGAGCAATCTGTCCATCCTCGCATACCAAACTCTTGGAGCATACAAGGCTTTCTTCACAAAGCCTTTAGGTTGTTCAACATAAGCTTCCACCGTATTGAGGAAGACGGTCTTTACATCTATCTGATGTAACTTCCATCTGAATAATGCAACAAGTGAAATGATGGTTCTAAAGGTAGAATACCTAGTAATAGGAGCAATTGTCATTACTGACTTTCTCGTTAGTCTAAGAACAACTTCCCACACATCATTCTTCATGATTGAACTGTACTCTTCAATCATGGCATTAACCCATACCTATTGACTTATTACTTCTTCGTATGATGGAGGTTCTGCACTATCAAGTTGACTCATAAGACCTGAGTACTTCTGTGGTCTTTCTTTGAAAGTCCCAAGAGGAGATTTATGCTTCTTGCCTTCTTGTACCATTTTGTGAGCTGATCTCCTTTTGTAAGAAGGAACTTCAAGTAGTTCTTCTGATGGACTTTCAGTATCCTCTAGAACATCTGGAATTTGATCCTCAAATTCCTCTTTCTCCCTCTGAGTTTTTGAAACTGAACACTCTAGTGGAGGTACTTCATCTTCCATTGAAAGCTCTTGTGCTTGAAACGCAGCTTTCTCATGGAAGACCACATCTCTGCTGACTATCTTCTGTAAGCCTGGAAGTGTTGTGCAGTGAAGGTGTTCAAACCTTCTATGCCACAACTCACATGGATCAACTGCATGAGTAGAATCCTCAGAAGCCCTGTAAAGGCCTCCCTCTTGAACCCTAATTTGTACTGCTGAGTTTAGATCTGTGTCTTTTGCCCATAAAAAGACCTTGTTCATAAAGAGGACTCCATAGCCCGTCTTCTAAACCAGCAACAAATAAAAGATTCTTTTTTAAACCAGGAGCATAAAGAATATCATCAATATGAAGAACCATACCTGAGTCAAGTTGAAGTGAAGTTGAGCCAACTCCTTCAATCTTGTAAGTAGAGTCATCTCCAAGTTCTACCTAAGTGGTGAACTTCTTCTTTCTGTAACTGGTGAGAGCTTCACGGTTACCTGTCATGTGCCTGGAGGCACCACTATTCACCAACCAAGAAGTGGAACAATCTAAGAAAGAACCAACGAGAGAAGAAGTCAAGTAGTACTCTCTTCTAGGCTCTTCATCCTTGTTAGCCTTGGTTTTCTTATTCTTCTTGGGTTCTTCTTCTTCTTCTTCTTCTTCTTCTTCTTCTTCTTCTGCTTTTGCAACAGATGCTTGAAACCTTCTCTTGGATTTCTTCTTATTCTGCCTGCAATCTCTAGCAAAATGTCCAAACTTGTGGCAACTATAACATTCCACTTTTGACATGTCAAAAAACTTACCCAGAGGTTTCTTTCCCTTCTTTTGTTGAGGGAAAGGCTTCTTGAACTTCTTTGTCTTTGCTGCAAGTGCAAGGTCACCTTCCTTGGTTACCTTTCCAGAGTTCCTTCCTTCTTCTTCTATGCAATCATGCCAAATCCTTTCAAAGGTTGGTTGATTCTCTCCTCCACAAACAGATGCCATTCAAGTTTCCCAAGAGCTTGGGAGGCCATCAACCACTGTTTGCACAAGGTCATCATCATCAACAGTAATACCAATAAAAATGAGTTGATCTCTTACCTGTGCAATCTTTGTGAAGAAGGAACCAACGCTTTCATCTTTGTTCAGCTTCAAAGTTCGTAGCCTCTTCTTCAAGACTCTCTTCTGACTAGGAGCCTTCTTTTCATAGAGGTTGCCAAAGTATCATAGCATTCTTTAGCAGTCTTCAAAAATGTGATGTTGGGCATCAATGACTCTCTGACAGAATCATAGATGATTCTTCTAGCCTTACTTTGCTTCCTCTTGTAAGCAATCCTACCAGCATTTGTTGTCGACTCTTTTGTAACATTAAGAACAATGTCATCCAAGTCATTCTCATCTAGAACGGCTTTCAACCTGGCTTTCCAAAAGTTGAAGTTTATTGAACCATAGAGCTTCTCTTTCGGTTTGAAACCATTGGTGGCCATCTCTGCCACTTAGTCAAATGTTAGATCTGCAAATCTTATCCTAAGATCTAGAAAAACAACAGCAATGTCCCTTTATTGTGTTTTTCACATGCTAAGCTCTAATACCATGTTGAATTTTTAGCATTGGCATAAATACCAAAGAAATTTGCAGATCAACTTAAGTGACAAATGACAAGTGCAGTAAGAAAAACACATTCAGCACATCAGCACAATAAACACAAGAGTTTTTCACTGGGGAAACCTTCAAAGGACAAAATCCCCAAAAAGCATTAGTAACTCATCTCATAAATGAGATGACTTATAAATTCTTCAAAAAGTTCCTCAAACCCCAATCTAGGTTTAAGCACAGTTTACAGTAAATTTTCTCATCCGCTCTTGAAATTTCCAAACCCTAGATCCTTAAATTTCCAGGTCCGCTCAAAGACTATCAAAAATCAGTCTGCCCATAAATTATCAGATCTGCTTGAAGAAGATCAGGACTATCCAAAACAACAGTCTACCCAAATATAAATTTTTAGATCTGCCAAAACTAAAAAAAATTAGGGCATGTCCGAATTTTATCAGCTGCCCAAACTAATTATCAGATCTGTAAAAGAAATATCAAATCTACCTAAGAGAAAAATAGAGCCTGCCAAGAAACAAAAAAATGGCTTCCCAGAAAAATTAGACAAGCTGCCCGAAATTACAAACTATCCGGAATTGACTTGCAGACTGCCCGAAAATTAACGTATAGACTGCCCAGGAAAAATTATAGGCTGGCCGGAATATATCTAATCTGCCCGATCTGCTGTACGGCTGCCCGAATTGCTTCTCACCTTCTCGGAGGATGTACGGCTGCCCGATCTGCTTGCTGCTACCCGGCTGCATGTGAGAGACCTCACATGTTGGGCCGTGGGCTGCCCTGAGGGACTGCGTAGCCTCGGGTGGCTACAACACCCTCACGGGTATGCCTATAGGCTTCCTAGAGGTACTGTAGGGCCACGGTAGACCTTATGGGTCTACCCGAGGGTTGGCTGTGAGCCACACCCTCACGGGTATGCCAGTAGGGTAGTGCCCCTCTATGGCCTGCCCAATGAAGAAAAAGAAGGGTTGCCCGAAAACAAGAAAGAGGCTTCCCGAATAAAGCAGTTGCACAGGAAAGAGATGAAGTTTGTCCTGGATCTGTAGAAGGCTGCCTGAAAATGTTGAAGATGAATTAACTGATAAAACCCTAGCTGAGGGTTTTCTGAGAATGGATGCCCTAGCTGAGGCAAAAACATGTCTTCTTCAGTAATAGCAGCTACACCTATGAGAGCAAAATTGTGTGTGATAATGAGAAGACTTGATATAGTCTTCATTCACCTATAAATGGGCCAAAATTAGGAAAGATAAAATAATAATATTTTATTCTTGTCCTAATTTCACTTTTACCTTTTCACTAAAAAGGTCCTTTTATGTATTTTTGACTTTTACCAAAAGTCCTTATTTATCTTTGACTTTCACTTGTGGTCCTTTTCCTGTGGTCCAAAAGTTCTTATGTATTTTTGACTTTTGACTTTAGCCTTTTTCCAAGTGCCCTTATGGTCATTACCTGTGGTCCTTTTGATTCCAAAAGTACATCATCATAAACCAAGAGAGTTACTAATGCTTTTATCTCACTCTGTGTGACACCTAGATTTGGTACTAGGGCAACTTAACCAAGGGTAGCTAATCCTTGGAGAAGTACACAAAGCCCATAGATCAAGGGTCAGAGTGTCACACATGCCTAGACCCAGTCTAGGGCTTACAGTGCCTTCTTGGTAACAGACCAAGTGCCTCAGCCATGGGCTGCATAATTTGACCCTAAGTCAAATACTTGGTAACAGACAAAGCACCTCCATTCTCCCAGAGAATGGCTACTCAGAACTAAGCTGAGTCTACCAGTACTAGACTGGTCCACATCGTGGTCCCAGACCAAATGTCCACCATTCAACTAAACGGTCACTCAACACTGTGTTGAGTCTACCCAGGGCAATGCTGGGTCTATATCATGGTCCCAGACCAGATATCTACCATTCAACAAAATGGTCACTCAACATTGGGTTGAGTCTTCATTGTGGCCCGGACCAGGTGGCCCCATTCTCCTAAGAGAATGGCTTTCGATGCTGCTCAGACAAATCAACATTACATGTAGCGCCTTCTGCTGCTACTTCTAGTGCTAGGGGCAAGCCTAACAAAAGACCCATGATATTTTCCCGTAAAAGGGGAAGAGACCAGATGCCACAGCCATGGGCTGCATAATTTAACCCTAAGTCAAATACTTGGTAACAGACCAAGCGCCTCCATTCTCCCAGAGAATGGCTACTTGAAACTAAGTTGAGTCTACCAGTACTAGACTGGTCCACATCGTGGTCCCAGACCAAATGCCTACCATTCAACTAAATGGTCACTCAACACTGTGTTGAGTCTACCCAGGGCAGTATTGGGTCTATATCATGGTCCCAGATCAGATATCTACCATTCAACAAAATGGTCACTCAACATTGGGTTGAGTCTTCATTGTGGCCCGAACCAGGTGGCCCCATTCTCCTAAGAGAATGGCTCGATGCTACTCAATAAAATCAACATTAGATGCAAGGCCTTCTGCTGCTACTTCTAGTGCTAGGGGCAGGCCTAACAAAAGACCCATGATATTTTCCCGTAAAAGGGGAAGAGGGCATTGATATTAGATAGCTAGATGTTAGTTTTCCTCAAATACATTTATATATGTGATGTCATTTTGTATTGTTTAAACTTTATACACTTTTGAGTCCTTGATTGGACAACTATGATGTTTCAGACTTTCAGTATCGACTTTGATGTATCTTTTTATATTTGGCATGACTACATGATGATGATATATATCAGTGTTTTATTCATATTTATGTTCCTATATGTTTTTGATTTTTTGATGTTATTGTTGCTTTATATGTTTAAAATTCTAAAAAAAAATGAATGTATTTTCTATTTTTTAATGTTTACTGACTTTTGCTGATTTTTCCCGATATTTTCGCCGATGTTGCTAAGAAGTTGTATTCGGGACCCTCACCGACTTTTTTGTCGAGGCCGACTTTTTCAACATTGATAACAACTATTAAATTGAGCACATAGATCTATAGACAAACACACAACTCACATGATAGATCACACAATTTATTCAGTTATTGAAGAATGAAACAGTGCAAAAATGGCTTGCAGCTGTGAATGCTTTTCATTAATCAAAGAATAATTAGATAGATAATTACAATAAAGTACAATGGCTTTAATAGCCACAAGCAATTCGAATCCACATGAGGAAGTTCGAATTGATTAGACTCTTCTTGACTGTAGGTAACCAAGACCTTCTCAAATCACTATCGGAGGACTCAATAGTTAACTGACCTTGTCTAAACCATAACCGGAGTTCATTGGAGCTCTAAAACCCAACTCAAGTGTTACATTCAATGTTGACTAAGGTTAACTGACTATGGTAGGTGAGAAATGCGCCCCACATGAGTGCAGTCAAGTAAACCTAGCGCTAACTGAATGTAGAGGACTAGAACTGAATGTAACTGACTCCTAACTTAGCTTGACTAGTCATTAACTGAAATGAACTGACCTTTGTTGGTTTCGGCACTCCCAGTGGCTTCCTAAATTGTAGGGATTGGTCTAGGAGGCTCCTAAACTGATGCAATCAATGGCAGTGAGCCTCAATTAGTGTTCCCCACACTTTAGTAACTAAAACATGTGCCCCAATTAGGTCAAGTGGACCCAATGGTGTTAATGACTATAAATAGACTGGATGGACTCCCGATTTAGACATATGACCAAATTTGGACAAGGGAGGATTAATAATCCTAACAACAACTACAAAAAACAACATTGGCTATATTTGCTCCTCGCATACCTACAAGACATACTACAGTGTCAGTTTTCAGGATTTGGCCATAGTTTTGAGAATTAGTGATTATTATCACTTTATTATTGTTCTAGTCAGATTATTATGGTGAGATGCATTTTATGATGGCACTCCCTAGGTGCTATAGAGGATCAGTGGGTATGAGTGGTCACCAGTACCATTATACCATCTCTCTGAATCCCTTTTTTCAGTCAGTTTGTCTCAGTATACAGCTAGCAGAGAATTATGAGCATTTTATTTGTCCGAGAGGTTGTACCATAAAATGGACTATGGAATTGCTTGAGGAAATCGATTTGGCTACGAGAGTCAAGAAAATGGCTTAGGATTGTTTCAAGATGATACATGATGGCTTTTAGGATCATTTTGAACCAGCTATAATCAACGTGGAGGCCTCGATCATTTTATTTGTTTTCCTAGGGAGGACGTCCCCACCTTGGCACATGATGTATTCACTTGTTACATCTTATGATATGTTGTTAAGGTGGCTCCTAGAGTGATTTATGTCCCTAGGAGACCCTTTTTTATGTACCACATGATTATATCCTATGGTTATTATGTATTACACCTCCCTAAGCCGTTATTAAGCAAAAAGTGCACCCCCCTTTGATTTTAGTCATGTTAATCCACGTATGTAGAACAAAATTAAAAGATCTCCACCATTGAGAACCAGCTATAATCAACGTGGACGCCTCGATCATTTTATTTGTTTTCCTAGGGAGGACGTCCCCATCTTGGCACATGATGTATTCACTTGTTACATCTTATGATATGTTGTTAAGGTGGCTCCTAGAGTGATTTATGTCCCTAGCAGACCCTTTTTTATGTACCACATGATTATATCCTATGGTTATTATGTATTACACCTCCCTAAGTCGTTATTAAACAAAAAGTGCACCCCCCATTGATTTAGTCATGTTAATCCATGTATGTAGAACAAAATTAAAAGATCTCCACCATTGATGATGTTTTAATCTCAACCATTGGATTGATTTAGTTAAAATGTCGACACACTCTAGATCTATTTAAGAGATGTGATCCCCTCATTGAAGCCTAAGGGGAAATTTGATACGATTGGCTCTTGATCAATAATAGAAAAAATGTTTTGGGATCTTTTTACTTGTATTGATGATTGAAGAATGCACTTGGTGATTGATTGATGCTATCTCTAGCTTGCATTGGAAGATCTTGGTGAATATCTTTTGCACATTTTGGATTCATATTTTTACTTACAGGGGAAGCAGGCGATTTGACAAGGGCACAATGCTTGGGGACACTCACTCAATCTCTCAAATCGTGGTTTAACAGGAAGTGGTTTTATCTTGCGATCAATCATTTGTCTTTTCTTTCATCTTCTCATTTGCATTCAATCTTTTTGTTTCCAATCTCATTGTTTCTTGCTTGGCTTGGCAGGAGAGATGACGCACGTATGGGTTCCTAGGCAACTTGTTTAAAGAAGGATCTGCACCATTCTTTCATTTGATCTATGTGGGGATAGTCTTCATCACTTCGGCAAACTTCCTCAAAGCATCAAGTTTTCTCGAGTAAGTTTCTCCATTATTTTTCAATCTAATTGGGGTTGCACTTTCTCTTTCATTCAAACCCTTAGTTTTAGGATCACCTAGTTCTAGGTTGCGGCTACATCAAAAACCCAAGTTGGAAATAATCTTAAAACCCTAGAGACCAAACTTCATTTAAGTCCGACTCCATTTTCCCACTTAAAGCACTGGCCTCTCTTGGGGAAAATCACCCTTCTTGGTGATTTGATCATTTTGCTTAAACCACGAACTGGGTATTTCTAGAGTCACTTCCAATCATTATATGTAACACCTAGCAATTCATTTGAGTGCCTAATTTCATCTAATTTCACCTTTTTACCCTTAGATCTGATTTTCAAGCATAAAACCCTAGAGTAAATTGGGGCTTTTCACATAGGCACCCATTCTCTCTTAGTAATTGTTTAAATATCTAATTAACTATTAAGGCTAAGAGATCCATTCAAGATACCTTGCATTATCCACGTCGATTACTCATTTCTTAGGTTATCTTGGTCATAGGGATGCCCCCTAGGCTTAGTTTTTCTACTAAGCCTAGAGTGTCGGTACCTTTGATCGGTGTGACAACTGGATATTTTAGAGGTCTTAGCTTTCGTAAGTCACAACTTTGGTTGCCTTCCCTCTACCATCCTGAATAGGATTACCTTAAGGGGCAACTACAAGATTTGTTATAACAACTCCCTTTCAAGCTTCCTCAAGATGTTTTTGAAGCAGTGGTGTAGGAATGGAAGTCACATGGAAACATTGGAAAGGATCCTTAAAAATTTATTTTCCAACTTTTTACCTAGAACAGTGTATCATGTGAATATTCAAGAGCCACCTAGTCTCGTCATGATAGATAACATTGAGTATTTTGTGTTGCCTTTAACAGGTTTCAATAAGGAAGAGATTAAATATCTTGTAGAGCATGGTGCCACTCCCTCTATAGCGCAGCCCGACCCTAAAAAGAGATTCATGACAATCCCATTAAGGAATATTTGATGGGCCCTTGATTGAAGACATGGTTGAAGACCCTCCTCATATCACCATAACAAAAAACATTGAAGATCTAAGGTATTCTCATGTTTGTTTTAGTGAACATCTTTTCAGGTAGGCCTGACGAAGAAACCATTACAGAAACCGACACTTATAAAGAAATTCATGAAGTTTGTAATCTGTATGATGCCACTCCTTCATCTTCTCCACTTAGAGATGCAGTTTTGGAGGGTTTTACTTCTTGTAATATCTTTGAAACCAAAACTTCTAAGGATGATTATTGTGAACATGAGGAGGACAGTTATAGCCACGAAAGTGATGCCACCTGTTACCAACTAAGTTGCACTAAGTTCGAATTCTACGTGAACTGCCAAAGATGAACAATTAATTGTTCAAGTTTCATGTTCAGAATTCCATGCAGACCTTCCTTGATGCCACCTGTTACCAATTAAGTTGCACTAAGTTCGACTTCTACGTGAGCCGCCAAAATGAACAATTAATTGTTCAAGTTTCATGTTTAGAATTCCATGCAGGCCTTCCTAGGCCCTTTTTTTTAATTTTTTAACATGTTCATACCCCATGAAGAATTGCCATAAAATGACTTAGCAAGATGACTTTATGTAAAAGGTTTAGTTTCCTAGGACTTAGTCATCAATACACTATTTTAGGGTGTTTTTTCCTTGTCAATTATCTATCATTTTTAAACGATAAATAATTTTCGAGTTTTTTCAAGCCTCCAAAGTTGGAAGAATTGTCTTGGTGGCTAGGCCTTGGGAAGTTATTAAAACCTAAGTGTCGATGTATATTACCATGCTAATCATTATTTTAAGTCATTATGAACATGTACCAAGTCCTCCATAGTTTTTTTTTAATTTCCATAAAAAAATATTTCTTCCGTTTTTACAGCCTTATTTTTAATAAGTTAAATGTAAAATTTCATAAAGTCATAAAAGTGGGGCTAGGAGGTTGTTTTTTCCATGGGGGTGCTCATTTTCTAACTCAGAGCACCCACTTAACTCCTAAACACCTTTTTCTAAGTTTTTGAGTCATTATTTATCTCCAAAAATTAATTATTACTCAAAAAACCCAAAAAAGACCAAAAAATTGAATAAAATGAAAAATTCGGCAACTCAAAAAATGAAAGAAACTTGTCGAAATATTTTTTTGTGACTTGGCAAAGTAAAGTGGAAAGCACATGGCCAATTTTGGAAGGTCAAACACTGTCATTTCAATGAGATTCAAGCTTTGAAATTTTCCTCAAGCAAGAGGGGTGCATCTCTCCAAGTGGGGGCGCAACCTTGAGGTAAAAGTTCATGGATTTGGAAAACGTTTGAGGTTTGGGTCATTTCCTTCTCAACAAATGATGTTTCTCTTGTTTACTACCTGATCCAACCTTGATCCAACTCATAACCACCTCATCCAAGCCTAGCGCATCCTTGGGCGAATGTGCCCCCTCTAGATGTTGAGTCTTTCTATTTAAGAGAGCAAGTTCTCTTCATTTCAAAATGAGAAGTGTGGAACCTCTGCTCTTATTTCTTTGTAATTGTGAATTATTTATGAATGAATAAAGGCTTTGGAGGCAAGAATCGTGTGACTCTCATCATGTGTGTGGATGCTTACTGTTAATTTTAGGAGGTAATTTGTATCTTTTCATTACTTGTTTTGTGATTAACTATTGGCCTCTCAAGGAGAGATATCTCTCAATAGGGTAATAAAACTAGATTTGTTTATCCATCATCTTATTGTTTAGTTGCATAAGATACCTTAGAGATACATGTTATTTTTGTTTAAATTCATGTTTTTTGAGTTTTTTGTGTGATTAACACCGATGCAATTAGTCTTTCTTATACAAGTGTGTTCAAAGGATTGCAGGTAGCTTAGCTTGAAGAGGAAGGCGTTCTAGTTTTACTCTCTTTTCTTTTCAAGCATACTAAGAAGGACATAATTCCCCCGAGTCCCACTTGGAAGACTCCATCGCCCAAATTCAAGGGCTTACTATTCCTCTCTTTCTCTCATCTAAAATTCAAATTTTTCTGGTTACCGGTTACTTTGAAAAGCGTTAATCGATTTAGTGAACTAATATAGATCATAAGCTAAAACTGATTTACATTTACTATTTAGTTAGATCTGATTTTTTAAAGTTCAATCTAATAGATCTAGCTCTGAACAAGTACTTTTTAATTACTTCAAACTTTTATCTTTAAAAGTACTTGAATTTTAATTGTTTCAATTGATTACTTAGCATATTTAATTAATCATTGCTTGTTGTTTTGCAGCAATTCATGAACAAATAAAGAGGTACTTTGGCGAAAATTTGAAAATTTGAGCCATCCCAAAACATTTCCTCGTGCTACATGTTCTGTGGGCATTTTTCAAGCCTAAATTTTGTCATTTTTGTGTTTCCTACTCTTCAAAGGAACACAAATCTTCATTGTAATCATTATAATAAAAGAGAAGCAAGCGAGAAGCAGAGTGCCCGCACCCCATCCCCCTAAGGGGGATCCACATTTTTTTCGCATTTTTAGATTAGTTAATTTTTTTCAAGCATTCATTTTTGTTACCTTCCAAATTAACGAATTCGACCATGTTCTCGAAAACGAGAGTATCGATACTGAGATTTTAAACAATTCACATTTAGTTTAAAATCCTTACAATTGACAAGGCTTCAATTTTTGAATGCTCTTGTGAACACTACAGGCCTCAGGCTATAATGGTAGGAAAATTAGAAAGGGATTAGAGTGACTAGTAATTAGTTTCACACTCCAATTAATTCCCAAAAGTGAAAATCCGACACTCATTCATTATTACAAGGTTGTGGCCAAATTCTTCAAAGGAAGCGGGAACTACTAGAAAGATATTGGTTTGGCAAGCCAGCAACTCCAAGTTTCAATGTGGCAACAAGACAAAGATACACCGACCTGTGAACTGCTCCAAAAACTCCACAAAATCGTGAAGCTCGCCCCAAGCGATTGCATGCAATAGATATGAAATGGATACACCATGCAATCAAATCTTTTTGAGTTGGTGTTTCCAAGTGTACAGATCATAGTGCTCTCCAGTAACAGCTAAATGGTGATGCTAGCAGTAAATTGTGACTCTGCTCAAAGATAATCCGTGCAATTTGTTGTCAATGCCTATGGACTCGCGGGTCCAAACCTCCCATGAAGAAATGTGCTCATGATTTCCAGATCGAAATCTAATGATTTAGATCCATACGGTAGGTAATTGAATCAATCACGCTTTGCATTGGGCCAGCTACCGGACAAGGTTTATGTCGACCGCAATAGGTCAAATCTAAGGCATTTTTGGTTATGCAAGGGGCTGACTTGGCCTAGACTCCCTTTCCCTGGTTCATTTGTCACCACAACTGGTGTGCTCAAAACTCTCTGTGACCATGAAGCTTACCCAAAATGGTTGTCAGTCAACAAAATAAAATGTGGAACTCCATCTTGTAACCAACTTCCAAAAGAAATTTCGGCTCCAAACTCCACGCAAAAATGTACACAGCCGCCAAGCATGAAGGAATTTATTTATCAATTAACTCAACATTAACCTGTGCACCATCTCTATATCTTAAAATCTACGCCAACTGTCAATCAGTTGATTTACGAGCTGAATTCGAATGCCAAGTATATCCGCAAAATCGTTGATAAAAACTAATGGCACTAAATATTTGAGCTGAGATGACTTCCAAATTGGAACTCCACACTAGAAAAGCTTCCATCCCCCGGTTCATGTGTCACAACCGTTGGTGCACCTAGCTTTACAGTTATGGGGTACACGAGGAAAATTTTGAAGAATTACGTCGATTTTACAGTTATTGCCCATTGATATGCAGTGAATCACGTCCAAATGAAGGATGGAACTCAACAGTTAAACATGGAACCTCATCAGCGGCTAAATGAAAACAACATGATATGTGCATGGTGAAGATCTTCTCTGTTTGATTAAAATCAGGTGAACACCAACCAAATTTCCAACTCGAGCCTTACAAATTATGAGACGATCTCCATTAAAAATCGCGATTTGGTCTATCTATATCTTTGATTCTGAGATAAGATTTATAAGTCTGTAGAAAAGCTTTGCTTCCAACTTGATATTCAGATGCTAACAAGGAAGCTCAAACAGGATTGCTTCCACCTTCGTATTTCAATAAGACCGTTGTCTTTCATTCTAGGAACAACTCAATGCTTCTTAAACCAAGATATTCTTTCAAAACACCTGCAATTTTGAAGCCACGATTATGACTAGGATGACCTAGGGATTCTCTTTGTGTTATTGAAAGAGAACCTAGTCATCATTTTATGTGCCTGGCTTTTCAATCTGGAACAGCTTGTATGTGCCAATTAGAAACACATCCCATGATACTAGTTGTCTCAAAGTGCTTGTAGGATTGGTCATTTATTACATAGATATGCTAATAAAACGTATTGTGCTTTATAGCTGCTATAGATTGTTGTATATATCACAAAAACCACGAATCCACCTTCAGAATGGTCAAAGATGTTTTACAATTTTTGTCTACTTCTGAATGACAACTGCAATTCTATTCAAACAACTCTGTCAGAGCTAGTGATCGAAGGATAATGTTCACGATGCTTGTAGATGACTATTGGATGCGGAACATTTACTTAGTGTATGTTGAGTGCACACATAACCTTTAATGATAAATATCTGACTGGTTGAACCTGTTTCTTGACCCTCCGCTTCACTTTGATACGAAACAATTTCCATCACCTTTTTATGCCCAAGTCTGTACTCTTTGCTTTCAGCATAGTGTTGTGCCTGTGGACATCTATGTCAACATGGGGGGTAACATCTGGCTCCATATGAGGACATGTGATTTCCTCGAGAGTACATGAGAACACCAAAACCTCGTTATTTATCGAAGACCAAATTTAACAACAAAACAGTGTGGTAGGATCATGTAATTCACATCCTGCAACCACATGCTTATTACATTCTAGAAAAGAAAAGGCATAAAACAATACTGAAAATGTAAATGCTCATGCAAGAGCTTATTCATCTACCTACCTATTCTATCAGATGAGAAAGTGTGTTAAGTATAATGGTACAACCAGTGGAGCCATTCTTGCATCTTATTTGTGCCAATTTGCTTTTTTATGTGCTTGGTTAGTGAAGAAAACAAAGATATATTCGCCATAAAATAACTCTGTCCTGTGATCAGCTCATGGAAAAGGCTGATTTGAAACATCAAACTCCTAGGATAGAAAAACTATCAAAGTTTTGGCAAGAAGAATATGCACAAGAAGCCTCTATCCATTGATGGATAGGGCTCAAATACAAAACTCCATCATTAGGCCACTCAAGCTGATCTTCAAAATAAATGTTATTACCTTTAATTGGATGATATTGAGGCAGATCCAAATTATCATCATAAAGTCGTTCAAGAATATATGCAGTGACATAAATATGAGGCAGCTCCACATCTTCAATTGAAATACCAAAAGGTTCTTCAGCACTATCTTTAAACAAAGAATCTTCTAATGCTTCTTCAATCGGGGAATTAATGATGTGTTCTTCAAGTTGCCCTCTTTGATCTTCAAAGTACTCTTCATGAATCTCTTTTCAAAGTCAAGATGTGCCCTGAGGAGGAGGGCATCATACTCTTTGGCTAATTGTTCAATGTCATCAATTGTTCCTTCATGCCAACGAAGGAGAAACTTCTCGAAAAACCTTGCCACTGAGTCTATGCCTTTGTCCCAAAGGCCATAGAACCAATTTTGTGCATCCCCCTCCAAGGTTAAAGCGAATACGATCATTAGATCGTCATCATGGTAAATCGTGAAATCTACCATCAACTTACAGAAAGAAACAATATGATGGATTATTGAGTTCTCATCATTTCAAAAGAATTCTGGAACAACATTATGTAATCTTTTGTAGCAACCATTAGGAAATCCATGGACATTTGAAAAATCTAGCAGGGTGAAGGCTTCGTGCAAAACAACACGAAATTTCTCCTTTTTATCATCCATATTCTTAAATAATGAAGTATTAAATTTGCAATATGCATATAGTCATACCTCAAACCGAACTGTGGAGTCGCCAAGGTGAGCTTGAAAGCCTTCTGATTTATGAGTCTGCTCACCTCTACACCCAATTAAGTCTTCAAATCTGCAAAAGTGTAATGTCCCCTTCCTTTTAGGCCTTGAGGCCCATACCGCTAACCCATGTGATTCTTGTGGGTTCGAGCGGTTACTGAGAGCTAGGGGATCAGATC
>LPNX010677882.1:5310-48032 GCA_001517045.1 Pseudotsuga menziesii
ATCCAAAATCTGCTTCAGTAGGTGGGGCACGGATTCGACAAATTTTTCGTGAGTTTCAGTGAAAAATCGGGCTTTTGCTTCTGCGACTGTCAATCTGTTCCTCCTTGAGTAATTTTGTAGGTAGTTAGCAAGTTTTCGTTCCCAAAAGGCCTTGATCTCCTGCTCTGGTATCATATGTGAGCCTATATTCCAGTTATGTACTACCGGAAACGGAACCAATGTTGTAATCTCTCAGATCACATAAAGTTACCAATAATACATACTAAAATACAAAGAATATTCACAGATACAAGAGACAAGAACTGATAAGAAGAACAGATTATATTATTCCCAATAGATCATACAAAAACCAAGAACTGAACTGCGTTCTTGAGTGGCTCAATAGCCTAATATACAGGTTACAAACAGTTACAATCATAACTACCTGTCGGTTCACCGAACCGACACGACTATTAGTTAACAGACTAACTACTATGTTTACTCAGCCGACCGACGTAGTCGGTCTCTCGACTTAGTCGGCTGATCGACTAAGTCGGTCTTCTTTCAAGTCGACTTATGTCGACTTGCTCCTTCTACAATATGTCTACTACTTGTTCTAAAGATGTACAGAAGAGTAGGTGAATGGTGCCATCATGCACAAGCTGTCTGATGTAGTGCATATGGATCTCAATGTGTTTGGTTCTCTGTCTCTGACTTGGATCATTGCAGATTCGAATGGTGCTTTGATTATCACAATAGATAATGGTTGAAAACTCTAATTCAAATCCACACTCACCAAGTATCCCCTGCAACCATAAACATTGAGTTGCTACATTTACAACTCCTCTGTACTCTGCTTCTATAGATGAGAGTGCAATGGCACTCTGATTCTTGCTTGACCAGCTGATTGATCCTTTAGCAAGCATGAACACATATCCTAATTTTCACTTTTGATCTATGTTGTCACCTGCCCAATCATTGTTAGTAAACCCAATCAAATCAAGACCATATTTAGCTTTGTAGAAGATCCCATGATTTCTTGTTCCCTGAACAAAGTTAAGGATCCTTTTGGTTGTTCTCCAATGGATCTCATGAGGCTGATCCATGTTTCTTGAAGCCACACTTACTGCATAAGAAATATCAGGTCGATTTTGTGTAAGGTACATCAAACACCCAATCAATTGCCTATACAGTGTATTATTCACCATAAGAGAAGAACCTGCTTCTTCAAGCTTAACTCCTGAAAGGAAGGGAGTCTTGCTTGGCTTTCTATCTTTCATGTTGAACTTGTTTAGAAAATAAAAATCATACTTGTAATGATGTACTTTTATTCCATGTTGGGATTGAGCAATTTCGAGACCCAAAAATTGGCTCAACAACCCCAAATCAGTCATAGAAAATGTATGGTTCATTGCATCCTTCAAGGAGGCAATTTCTTCCTTTGAACTTCCTGTAATCTGAAGGTCATCCACATACAAGACAATAATCATCAAATAACCATGAATCAGTTTCAAATAAACATTAGGATCATACTTGCATCGAACAAAACTCAATGACGACAGAAATCCATCAATCTTGGCATACCAAGCCCTGGGGGCTTGCTTAAGCCCATACAATGATTTCTTTAACCTGCATACAAAATATGGATTAGAAACAAACCCTTGAGGCTTCTACATGTAAATCACTTTAGTAATATCTCCATTTAGGAAAGCACACTTCACATCCATGTGGTGTACCTCCCACTGCTTCGAAGTTGCAATGGCTAAGGCTAGCCTGAGGGAGTCCATCTTTGCCACTGGTACAAAGGTCTCATTGTAGTCAATACCATGTACCTATGAGTAGCCCTTGGCTACCAATATTTCCTTATATTTCAAAGGTGAACCATCAGCAGAAAACTTAGTTTTGAAAATCCACTTACATTGAACTAGCTTCCTCCTTGGGGGAAGATCAACCAGTTCCCAAGTGTTTTTCTTCTGGAGTGAGCTGAATTCTTCTTTCATGGCTGTTTGCCATATTGGATCATGTGCTGCATATTCATATGTCTGTGGGTCTGATTCAAACATCAGATATAATTTCTCTACAAACAAAGGGTCTTTTATACACAAGGCACTCTCAAACTGAGATCTAGTCCTCCTAGGATCACTAGGATTTCCAGCTAGTTCCCCAGCTACATGAATGTTCTTTGCTGCCCATTTTGGTCTTGTAGGAATGTCATGATATGCAATTAAATCATAATTATCAGACATATCAGAATCAGCAAACTCATTTGTCTCTTCACTTACATTCAATGGTTCTGGAGGTGAAGAAGACTCTCCAACTTCAACTGCTGCTAAAGGCTCTTCTTTGAACTGAACACTCCTTTCAATGAAGGCTTTGTTTGTGCTCAAATTTATCAGATTGTACCATTTTTAATCTTCAAAGTACCCAACAAATAGACACTCTTGGCTTTGGGGCTGCAAATCCTTCCTCTTTTCTGTTGGAATTCTATCCCAAGCCCTTGAGCCAAAAATCCTGAAATGGGTCACATCTGGCTTGTGCCCACTCCATGCTTCAAAAGGATTCATACCATCAAGTTGTTTATGAGGCACCCTATTTTGGATATAGGATTCACAGTTTATAGCCTCGGCCCAAAACTTTGGTGGCAAAGTCTTAGCCTCCATCATACAAGTTGCCATCTCTTTCAGTGATCTGTTCTTTCTCTCAGCAACACCATTTTGTTGTGGTGTGTAAGGGATTGAATGATGCATCTGAATACCTACATATTCACAATATTGAATGAACTCATACTTGACATACTCACCACCATTTTTAGATCTAAGGATCTTGAGTTTCCTCCCAAACTGGTTTTCAACCAAAGCCTTAAAGACTTTGAAGAGGCCAAAAACTTCAAACTTATGCTTCAGGAAGTAAACCAAACAATACCTGGAAAAGTCATCTATGAAGGTCAATGCATATTTGGCCTGAATCATTGACATATGAGGAAATGGACCAGCAACATCACTGTGGATCAACTCAAGAGGTGCAGAGGTTCTCTCATGACTAGCTCTCTCAAATTTATGCTCTGGGTGTTTTCCTAAGATACAACCTTGACAGACTCCCTTGGAAAACTTAATATTTGGTAACCCTATGACCATTTCTTTTTCACTTCGATCAGAAATATACTTATAGTTAAGATGGAAAAATATTTCATGCCAAAGTTTGCTTGCCTCATTGGCATGAATCAGAAGAGCAGAAGGGTTTGAGCAGGGTAGAAAATGTGAAAACATGTATACCTTCGAAGTGTTATTTGCAACTCCTTTTTCAATGACTTTACCACTCAAGATCTCTGTGATCTCAACATCATCGGGGAAGAATATGACATTCTGTGGATACCCTATGTGGGTCATCTGATACACTGACAAGAGGTTAGAGGCAAGACTTGGAACATACAATACATTGCTGAACTTACCATGGTCAAGATCAATCCTTCCTTTTCCCAAACTGTTAGTGAGAGAGTCATCTCCCAGCACTATTGGTGGACCTTTCAACATGTCAAGAGAGGAGAATGTCTCCTTGGTCAAAACCATATGTCTTGAAGCTCCAGATTCTATGATGAAGCTAGGTGAGCTTGATGTGCCAGCAACCAATGCATGTACCCTCTCTCTGTCCTCTAAATTTGATCCTCCTTCTGTCTTCTTTGAGCTATCAGGAAGGGAGATGTTATTCTTCTCCAGGATTTGGGTCAGCATGTCAATTTTCTTCTTCATGCAGAATATTTTAGGATGATAACCCTTACTGCAGTATGTGCACTTGCTCATTTCTCCTTTGTTCTTCTTCTTCTGGAAGTTCTTCTTGGAGCCTTGGGGCTCCTCCTAAGACTTGTTCTTGTCTCTCTTCTTCTCATGTGGCTTCTTAGCTTTCTTCTTTCCTTTTGAATCCACTCTCGAATCTCCAGCAACCAGAGCTTGGTCTTTGGAAGGTTTGATGGTGCCCATCATCACCAGTTTATCTTGTTCTTGTGTGAGGGATTCCATGAAATCTGCAAGCTTAGGAATCTTCCAGGCTTGATCTGTCAACTTGGTGGCATGGAAGGTCAAAAAAAACACTGAATAGTCAAGTCCAAGCTTCAAGAGTATGGCCAAAACTAGTTTCTCCTCCTTCTTTTCAATTCCACACTGTTTTAGCTGCAAAACAAGGGCTTTAAACTTGGAAAAGTAGAGTTGCAGGGATTTGAAGCTGCTGGGACTCAAAGAGATAAATTCATTCTCGATTTGATGTCCTATCATCTCATTTGTGTTACCAAAAATCTCTACAAGCTTCTCCCACACTTCATTAGGTGATTTCAATCCATCAAGATGGAAAAGGAGTTCTCTGGATATGCTCAAACACAAGAGACCATAGGCCTCATCCCTCCTATTGTGCCATTTAATTTTCTCTGTAGCTACATTGGTCTCTGATTCAGTTTCCATAGTCACCCTATAGATACCTTTCGCTCTCAACAATATCTCCATCTTTTCTTTCCATTCAAAGAAATTAAATGGAGTCAAGATGATCTTCTGAGATTGATCCATAGCTCAAAAATTGTCCCTTCAGTCAGCAGAATAGCTCCTAGTCAAGATGTCAAACCTACAATAGTAATATGGAAGGAGATAAATCGATCTACAAAGGCTCTGATAACATGTGTAAATTGAGCCCAGGTGATAGAACAATTGCACTCTCAAAATTGCTAATCAAACATGCAAATTTACACACAGAGGAGACTGAAATTGGAGCATAACACTAATCTGTATTGAATAAGTGTACAATATCAAACCTTATGAAGTCATAGGCTACTACAATATATAATTACATGATATATTTGAATGCATAAGGATGCCATTCGAAATAGTCAAAATCAAGCTTACTAAATCTAGTCAAATCCCCCATTGGTATATAAAGCAGTTTCCAAATCTACCTAGGAGCTCATGAATTGGAAAATTCAAGTAGGAAAGCTAATAGGTGATTGAAGGACAACTCATACATGCTTTTATTAAGATAAAATAATGGAGGATGATGAGGGAAAAAAACAAGTAAACTCCACCTAGTCTTACTTTCCCTTTTGCCATAAATCTCAATAAAGCAGGCAACAAAGCAGAAAAAGCAGATATGCACTAAGGAGGATCTGGAATAAGGAAGATATGCTAAATATGGATTCCAAGAGTTTTCCCAAGTGCTCCATGACTCAGTTTTAGCAATTTTGACTTCTAGGACACATGGAAGACAACTTGCATAGAGTGGAATATTGGAAACTAGGAAAATAAGACAAAAATGGATTAATTAATGTCTAAGGTAGCTAACTATGGGTTGATTATTNACCACAAGCCTTAGGTAAATTGTCTAATAATATTCTAAGTGCATTACTTGCTAGTGTGAGGACCAATTTAGCATCGTAAAAATCATATTTAATACATTAAAATAACGAATTAGGCATATTTTACTTTATTGATTTTAGTTATCAAATTAAAGTAAAAGAGACTCTTTAATATCTTAAATTGTGGTGAAATGTGATGCCAATATAGTGTAACATAACTGGGAAAGGAGCAATTTTAGGGACCCATCAATTTATGTGGCCCAATATAATGTGAATATTGTAAACAAAGGTCCTTTTGGGTCCCATAGCTCCCTTATTACAAAATTTATTCCTCCACCTCAACCTAGGGAACTAGTAGGTTGGTGAAACATTGTTTGCAACTAGCCTTATTTAGATGGGGACATGACACCTATCTAGCTGATTGTTAAGTTGTTTGAGCTAGTGTGCCAAACCTCCAATTTGGTACATTATAGGCCACCTACTTGAATAGAAGGGGGTCCTATGGGATCAAGGGAATGAACCAAGTCAATGCATCAACTATTATGTGGGAAAGGATGTCCTACATGCCAGTTAATGGGTTATACCTATGGAGGTGAATGTCACCAAAGAGGGGGTTATACCTATGGAGGTGAATGTCATCAAAGAGGAGGAACTCCACAAAGATAACATGTATATATGCATCAAAAAAGATACTTGAGAGTAAACATGCATTTGGAATATGAATATGGCATACTAATATAGATATAAGGAGACTTACATTGTGGCACATAAATCAAGGCAGGCCTAGAAGGTGGCCCAACGAAAGGTCAGTGATCTTGAGAAAGGGTCCCAATAATCATGAAATGCACATAATACATATTTCAGTGGTGTAAACGGTGTAAAAAATAGATGCATTATGACTTGTGACCTCAGGAAATGATTGAGATCATGTGTGTGAAAAGGTGTGCAGGCTTAAGGTCTTGTCCCCATGATTTGGGCATGGGGTTTATGATTATGGATCACATATGTGTGGGGCTGAGATCTAGTCTTGTTTAAGTAATGAGATAGATGTGACAGGGTTGGGTAAAAAAAAATTAGCATTCCTCCTATCCCATGATTGAAGTAATCGAGCATGCCCCTAGTCCAGGGGTGTCAATGCCCCCCCAATTGAAGTAATATAATCTATGCATGTAAAGGTTTTGTCAAAACAATTCAACATTACTTTGTATTTTTCTAGCCAATCCATTCCTATTAGCATATCATAGGAACCTAATGGTAAAATATTCAGATCATCATGTGTATTGAAATCATTCATTAATATTTCATAGTCTTTAACATAACTAGTCACTTTACATTTAGTACCTATGGCTAATTGTACCAACCATGACTTGTCAATTTTTTTGGTACTAATTTAAAAAATTCAAAGATTCTAGGTGATACATAACTCAAACTTGCACCTATTGAATATTGTAACTTCAAAGGATATTCTAAATGTATTTTACTGATGTAACCCAATGGAGATTTTATTATTCCTTCATCGGGGTGTTACTATTGTAATTGGTCATCATAGAGTCATGAGATAAATCCTCCATTGTAAGTTGAGTCAATAGTACCCTAATTAATATAATATAATATTATATTGAGTCTTCCTAAGTGAAGTCGGCCCAGTCAGTTAAGTGGGGACGACTTGTTAGGTTAAAAGTCAAGTGACAAAAATAGTATAAATAGAGGATATGTGTTCCTCATTTGAACACACACTCACGTGTGTATAGCGCATAGGAAAGAAAGAGAGGGATATGTGTTGGAGGGAGGCCCACCTGTCTGGGGTCTTGTCTTGTACTTTTGATACATCTTATACAGAGGAAGTTTTGTTTGGTTTTCTTCCCCATGAGAGTTTCCCAGGATAAATATTTGTGTTTGTTTGTGTGGTTGTGCTTGTCTATCTTTCAGTGATCCTTTTGCTTATGGTTATGTTGTTATGATGCTAAATGTTATAAGATATGATATAACCATTAAAAAATTAACATGGTATCATAAATACCCTGAAAGAAGTCTTTGTGCAGCTAAACACTGCTACAACTAAAACTATTGAAGATTAAGGTTTCATGCTTAAAAACCGTAGAAGACTAAAATTAGTCATGTTGGGACTTTCCCTATATCGCGAGATTAGAGAAGTCTCAGGAGCCAAAAATTTTAAAGGCTGAATATGAAATACTGATGTACCCTTTATAAACTGATGGACCCTTTATAAAGGTTTCAGCCTCAGATTCTATCTAATATAGGAGATATGATTCCTCCAAATCAGGGTTCCAGCCTCTCCTGGGATTCATACTTAAACAGGTGACCTAGGGATAATTTCGATATCTTTGTCTACAAAGGTCCAAATGAAATTTAGAAAGATGTTCCAGATAGGAAAAATATTTTAATTTCTTTGGTAAATGTTTCATACCCCGAAGGTGAAATAGTGACATGTGGCAGTCCATACAATTTCGCTATGTTGAAGAGTCCTTAAGTAAGTCACCTTGGGAAAATTCGCATAAGTCCCAATTGGTTAAACCAATTATGCAATAACCTATGGGGTTGGAAAGAAGAAAGACCAGGATACCTTAGTACGAAGTTTCAGACATAGAGGAGTAGTAATTTTAGATATATCATAGAAACAATATCTGGAAATTCTACAAAAGAAATTGAAGAAAACTAGGGCATCAGATATTTTGGAGTTATGATCGCAGTTTTGGGAAAATGAGTATGTTTCTAAACTCGCCTTGAGGAGGCACATATTTCTATCCAATCATATCTGAAAGATACCTAATTTGAAAAATTAGGGTTTCTCTGTCAAACCCTAGATCCACCAGAAGCAGCATTCCAGAAAATCTTTCAAGCAAGCATCAGATTGAAGCAATCTCATTGGTCAAAGGAGGAGTTGCAAATACAGAAGGAGATGAAGACAAAGAAAAAGAATGAGTATGCCAAACAAACAAATATAACTATTTGAATTGTCTTTCTTGTATATGTTGTGTATTATGCATGATAGAATGTTTGCATTAATGACAATATACTACTAATATGCATGTTATGGGTAAGTAGCCCATGGTTCTATACAACTCTCCATTGCTACTTATCTAGAATGAAACCTCTTTGTTAACATATTGGATTAGTGCACAATATCAATGATGTTATGGTAGAGATGGAAGGAATCTGGAAAGTTTCTATGAGATATGGATGAATGTTGTATTGGCTAAAATAGTCGCATGATTGTATCGTTATGCATATGAAATGTTTCTAACCATGCAACTAGTGCATTTGACTTGTAGAAAATATCGCATACAATATCCTACAAGAAAAGGATGAGACTTGTTCTGAATAAAAAGTGATGACAATTCAAGATTCACTCCAATTAACATGAACCTAAAGCTCCCAGGGCCAGAGACACCATGACAGAAGAAAGAGATTCAGAACAATATAAGAAAGTGGTAGATCCACCTCAAGAGATGAACACCATATTAGGCACGAGAAATAGTTCAAGATGAAGAAAAATATGGCGGGAATTCCAAACCAAAGTAATAGGCCTTGGATACACTCTAGTTATGTGGAACAGTTGAGTGACATCATTGATACAGACCCTTCCATCTATGGAAGAAGCTATGATCAAAGAGTAACAGTTGATCATGTCGAATGATGTCTAGGATATGGTTCTGAGACCTAAAGAGAAGTATGTAGTGTCTTCCATATGGATCTACAAGAACAAGTGTACAAAGAAAGGTTAGTGGTTTATCCCAGAAAGAATATACTATGGCATGACATACTCTATTGACCAAACACACTTCTCCAGTAGAAGTATATATCGAGCAAAGAACCACCTGTGCAGAATAGGATTTGTATGAGCTCAGAAGGCACCCATAGATAAGAACATCCAATTATATAAGGAGCTTGAATATCACCTAGAGTGATGAATATCTTAACCTTTTCTACGAAGTTGAAGATGGAAACCTATAGAATATAACAAGCTCACAGATGGGTGCAAGAGGAACTTTTCGACAAAGTTCAAGATAAAGGAATATTGGTATCTAGTAACCTAAGATAAATACATAGAATATCAGTAGCAGAGGGTGCTACCTATCACTCTAGTAAAGAATGCAGAGGGAGGATGATGCTTCGCTTCAGGGGGAGTGACTACAAAATATCTACGAGTTCGACATGGTACGACGAGATGGGAAGTTCCTTGATGGAATAAGGATTTACCAAGAGTAAAGTGGGTTCCAACCTTCAAGGTTGAATGAAAAATACTGGGATATGTCGATGACTTGACAAGATGAACTCATGGTAGAAGCAATGATGGAAGAATACCAATCATTAATGAAGAATGATGTTTGGGATATAGTACCCAAACCAGAAAGCAAGAGTGTGTTATCTTCCAAGTGGATTTGCAAGATAAAACATGTTTTTTATGGAAGTAAGGAAATATTTGTGGCTAGAGGATTCTCTCAGAAAGAGGAGATTGATTATGAAGGTACATTTGCTCCAGTAGCAAGGTACACTTCCATTAGAACCATCATCGAACTTGCTTCCATTATGAAGTAGTATCTACACCATATGGATGTAAAGACAACCTTCTTGAATGGTATGATTGAGGAAGAGGTTTACATTGAACAACCATAAGGATTTGATGTCGAAGACAAAGTGAATAATGTATGTTGTTGGCAGGGATTTTGGGACAAGTTAGTTGCGCGACATCACGAGTGTCGTACAAGCTCAAAAGACACTGCACAAGTGAAAGATGGTGTGCAAGGAGGAAAATAGACTATTTTGTATATTTTATGTCACTTTTTGTACTTTGGACCATATTTTGTGGATATTGGTCATTATTTTGTAGATTCAGTTAAGAATTGGTTAAGAGTGAGTTAGAAGTGGACCTTCAATGTAAAGGCGCAATCCTATAAATAGAAGTAGAATTTAAAATGTAGACGAAGAAGGAGGATGAATATTGATACCAAGAGCACTTGAGTGAACTTGTTGAATTGTGGATTGTTTTGAATCTGTGGGTTGTTGCACAAAAGTAATATGACAAGACAGGAGTTGATCTGAATTGTTGTTTCTTTTATCTTTTTATGTCTTACTATTTCTACAATCTGATGATGAACGATTATTGAATGTGCGGCATGGATCTATGATGCGATGTTTTTTGCTTCTAAATGATGTTATTTTCCTACTAGATCATTTTGCGCATAAGTGTGCTACTGTGGTTATGAATGAATGATGTGACTGCTTATGAGAAATGATGAATGGCCATACTAATGGTTGAGTAAATGTTCAAATTTGTTATATAAGTAGATGAATTGTTGATCCACATATCCTCTTCTATTCTGCAGAAACTTGGTTCCAACAGCTCTCCATCGAACATCTCATTTGAGACTTCATCCGCTTCATGGGTGTTGTTAGGCAAGATAAAACCTATCTGTGCCGATGCTCAGGGAGGTTGCAATGAGTGAGCATCGACAGAGTGGGAACCCCTGTTGACTGGGTTTGTTGGCTGGGATTGCACCAACAAAAGGTTTCGTTGTCGGGACCTTGTTGTGACTGAGAGGGGGATATGTGGCATCTGACGAGACCAAAAATTCAAGATTGGTTTGAACAAAAGCTACGAGAATTTGCTAAGGCATAAAATCAGAACCTCGTACTGACAACGGACAAGTGGTTGGAGAGATACATACATGACGGTCCTCATGGATATTTTTTCTCTGAATTTCCCATCATATTGTACAAGTGTTTGTCGTGGTTCACTTATAAGAAGACAAATTTCCAAGGAGGAGAACCAATGTCCTAGACCCCTGAATTGATCCAGGAGTTGCAAGAAACTAATAACAAAGCATCGTAGGATATTGAAGTCTTACTAGATAGTATCCTAGAAGGATATATCACTGAATTCACAGTCGACACTACCAATTCCTACAATGAAACGGAAAGGGAATTTTTCAATGGACGATGAGGTAGGTTCCTGTTGTCTTTGCAATTATCAATTAAGATGCTTGTCTATGAAAAGGGCATACTAAAGATGCACCTCGAGTAGTAGAAATATGGTGTATGGAGGATGTGGATACCGCGACGAAAGGGGGGAGACGAATGGAAATATAAGGGGTAGATGGGTGCAAGTTTCGACGATACTATGAGGGAAGCCGAGGAAGAAAGTGGTCTTACGAGGGGAGGAGAAAGGTTTCGACAAGAGAAGAGGCAGAGGATAGGGAAAGTTCATGTTGCGATCGAAATTCAAGACCGCGAAGGAATACCACATGGGACAAAGTGACCCTACAACGACAAAGAGGATGACTAGGCCCAAGCTACACCCAGGATAGAGACAAGATCAAACCCTAGAAGCAACGTGCCCACACCTCCATGCACTACTCCATATTCAGGAAGACACACGAGTTCCATGTCGACCTATCCAACATGCCAACAAAATTCTAGTAGTAGAGTAGCGTCTGTAGGAAGAAGCCCCAGGATGGTGGGCGACAACACAAAGTTACCTTTGTTCCATGGAAATGGGATCGACGATCCTGAGCAGTATTGGTTTCTATGCAAGGTAGTGTGGACTATCAAATAGACTACTGAGGATGATTTCAAGAAGGGTCAATTGGCGACCACTCTTCAGGGTCATGCACTATATTGGTACATGAAATTTATACAAGTTCCTACGGGGACCCCTACAAAAAAATTGGATGAAGTTAGGAAAGGACTAATTCAAGAATTCAAAAAGCCCAAATCTGAAGCGCAGTATATTACAGAGTTAAATGAGATTAAGCAATTTCCTAATGAGACCGTTTAGGAATTCGACCAAAGATTTAAGACACTGATGGCAAGAGTCAGTTTCGATATGAGCGATGTTCAGCACAAAGAATGGTTTATTGCAACGTTGGTATCTCATATCCGGAAACCGCTAATGCAGTAAAAGATCGTGACACAGAGAGAGGCTCTGGAGATCGCAATGAATATGGAGGATTCACCTATTGGAGAAAGTGCAGCTAGCATGAACCAAACTCAAGCGTAGCTGGAGAACTTGACGCTTCAGTTACAAGAAATTAAGAAGGGGAAAGAGAATCGTGAATATCTTTGGTGCACTCGATGTCGCATGGATGGACACACCAAAGATACTTTCCTTGACTTCCAAAATTATCTGTTATCTAGGGCTTCGAATCCACTGAGTTGAGGAAGTGTACCATGGTGCCACATATGTCAAGTCTATGGGAATCGACACGAGTAATGTGGATACATGTAGAAGATGGTGACGAATCCAGCTAACCTATATTGCTCATTTTGTTAATCTATGGGACATGAAGATAAATATTGTCATGCATATGACCTACTTTAGGGAAGGATGTATGACTCATACTATGTAAAGGGTGAATATCATCATGCAGTACAACGATCACAGCCGCAGGTGGTGCAGCCACCACCACAACCACAATATATGTTGTCACCACAGATGTAGTTCATACTGCTATAGCCACAGTTTGTGACATAACCACAGTTTGCACCACAGTCATAGTTTAATCAGATGTTGATGGCTCCATCACAGCCATTGTATGTTGAGGAAGCGCACTATGTTTAGCAGCAATCGAATCACACCCAAATGCAAATGCAATTCTATCTTTTCAAACGAAAAGTGAAATATCAATGCACCCCAACCAATCTTCAAATCAAATAAGAAAGATATCTAGAGAACATCTAACATAAATCAAAATGTTTCCTATCTTTTCATGCTTGAAAAAGACGCATAAAAACTCAATGGAAAGATGATTTCACTAATGTTTCCAAACAAATCTAACTCTAATGCACGAAAAGCTGAAAATAGATATTTCTTCTCAATGAAAGTAAGATCTAGAATCTCAAACAATCGTGCACAAAACAAGAAGAAAATCGTTCAACAAACTTGTGAATAAAGCAAAAGAGAGAGAAAACTAAAACTTCTCTTTGAAACAGACAAGGAAACGAAGAACCAATCTTTCCTACCAAGCGCTGAAAAAATCAGCATGCAAAAGGAAACAAGAATCACCCCAAGCAAAGAAAGACTCAAAACAACATGGATAACTCATGCATTCCAAGTCCAAAACAAACCAAATCCTACACATGAAAATGAAATGTATGTTTCCAAATTCCAATGAATAATATCTACAGAAAAGAGCAAGAGGTTTCAAGCAAAGAAAATAATGTAGAATCTAATGCAAGAAACACAAACTCTCTTTGAATGTAGAAAGAATACAACAATCAAAGCGATTGCAGAATACACAATTCATGGCCCCTCAAAAAGTAATTAAAAAACACACTTCGTTTTGATCAAAAAGTAATCCAAAAACACACAAAAATGAAAATACAAAGTCCTGGAACGGGGCCTACCTGGCACCGCACAGATGAAGCTGCTGACAGGTGGTTTTGAGGCAGAACCGCTTCTTGTTCACTGGATTCAGGAAATGGCACCGCGTATTGCTAACTAGACTCAGGCGGTGGCACCGCTTCTTTCCAACGGAGCATGTGTGGTTCCTTGAATAGATCCAAAACACAAGGAGAATGAAAGATCAAGTTAGAAATTGATCAAATCAAGGTAAATATTGATGAATTGACAGTAAAAAAGTGCATAAAAGGTTGAAATAATTCAGATCTAAATAGATCTAGAAGTTCCAAACCTAAATTCACTAAGTTAGAAAGCAGATCTGACTGAAGAGAGTTGGAGAAGGATCCTAGATTTGGACAAGAGTTGAAAACTGAGGAAGATCAAAACAACTGATACATATAACTATTCCCCAGTGGAGTCTCTAGATTTGTTAGCTAGAATATTTCACCTCCTGTGGACAGTAAGGTATTCCACTGGTCTTAATGGTTCAGATCCAGAACAAATGAAGGACAAAGGTTGAAGACTCTCCCTAGACGTCGTAGATACCTGGAATGCAATGCTTTGATAGTCACCCTGTGTACCTGCAATCAGATAAACACGCAAACAGATCAAAGAAGCCAGAATATAATCTACTGATCTATGTTACTTACTAAGGAATCTAACAACATACATGTGAAATCAAACAACAACAATATATGTGGGACAGAAATCAACTTGCATTAATATAGAAATATGAAGAAGTTTACAACCAAGCCTTAGTGTTGACATGCATCTCCATGAAACCAAGCACTCTCATCCCCATAAGCTTTGACTCTAGATCTCTCTATGCTCTCCAATGACCTAAGCCAAGTAATCAATCCAACAGCATAACAATACCTTAAGTGTCCTCCCCTCAACCATGGCTATGAGCTCATATTTATAAGGCTTAATGGATAGGGATGGTTGAGAGATTAGTGGGTGAGGTGGCCTCTAAGATCCTAGGATGAGCAATCTCAAGCTCAACTGACCCACAATGATAGGGATTAGGGAGGACATGAGGCTTATCATCTAGAAGCCTCGAGAAACTTCTCTTTTCCCCTCTCTACCTAGGGTACCGCATTTCTCCTTCAATGACAGAGCGGTTCTGGTAACAAACGCTTATAGACTAAGGGCCATAAGCAGTGGCACTACTTGTGGACAATAAGGGATAGGTAGTGTGAACAAGGTACTGCTCCTGGATAAAGGGTTAAACACGGTGTTGAGCATTTTTTTGTGAAAGATTGACAAATTCAAGGGGTTTCCACTCCAAGAGCTGGGATTCAAGGCAAGCAGGTATGTCAAGAGTCTTATCACATGATGGTGACAGGATTTTGGTATAACAGGATATAGACTCAAATGTGAATACCCTAACAAAGAAGACGTGGAAAAAAATGGGGAGGCCGATGTTGGGTTGGTCCCCTATGCAGTTGTGATTGGCTAATCAGGCCAAAGTACAAGCAATTGGAAGTGTGTCGAACCTCGTCGTAGATGTTGAAGGTATGAAGACCTATGCTGATTTTGATGTGATTGAAGATTTTGATGGTGGAGGCTCCTATCCCGCATTACTAGGGATCATATGGGCCAATGATAGTATGGCAGTAAGTAACTTCAAGAAGCGCATGATGACGTTTGAAAATCATGACATCAGAGTCATCACTCCCATGGATCCAAACGAAGGGAGGAGATATATTGAACCAATGAAATATGAATTTGTCAGGGGATGGTATCATGCTTACAACATTTTAGAGGATTACATCCACTCGGCTGCTGATGGAGAACTTGGTTGGCATAGCAGTAGTTTTGTGTCTTCTTATTCTAATGATGCATTAGAAAGCTAGCAAAATCGCATGCACGAGGTGTCATTCAGTAAGTGTGGTCAAATCATGTAGTTGTTGTACCATGTCATGACTGAGACTGTCAAATTGCTGATCTATGAGGGGTTCCCTAAGCTATCTTTATTCTTAATAGAGTTTGAAGAGAAGGTATCAAAACCACAGCAATTTTTGGCATTGGGGGAAGCACTGAAGGCTACTCCAGCACATTGGTGGGTGACTCATAAGAAGATAATTAATGGATGGGTGCAGTGTCGACGGTAGATGGAAGTGTGCTTTGGTGATGCAGAAATATATCACACTGAGAGGTATGATGGGAGGAATGACCCTAGCGGTCACTTGATGGAATGTCAGAATCTATGGGCATCATGACCAAAAGATGAATGGGTCCATGCCTTCATTCACACTTTGGACAAAATGCCGAGGTCCTGGTATATGTCAATAGAGTTGCGTAGAGAAATAACTATGTGGGAGGAGCTGACATGTTTCTTTGCTAATACCTTCAGTTTCAAGGATGTCAATCTCGACATCCATAATGTACTTCAGATCATCTGTGATGTGGTGTTGAAGATAGTGCCAGTTGCATATCTAGTGGACCCACATGTGCATTTCCACAAGCAGTCGATGATGGGATGTTATAATGTGTCTGGTGGACCTGAGGATGATGATGAGTTGTGGAATATCAATATTCCAGAAACAAAAGGGAGTAGGAATGTCGCAACACCAGATATACGGACCGACCCCATGAATCAGCCACTGAATATTCAAAAAGTCAACATTGGGACAGAGGAGAACCCAAAATTTGCAAGTTTTGGGGACTACTGGGATGAAGAGACCATGGCGAAGATCACGAATCTCTTGCATGAATTTCAAGATCTGTTTCCAACCATTTTTTTGGAAATGAAGTGGATCCTAGGTGCTTTGGGAGAGATGAAGATTCTGTTAAAACCAACGTGAAACCAGTAAGGGAGATGTCGTATTGCTTGAATCTACGATACAAGGAAAGGGTTAAAGCTGAGCTGGATAGGATGTTGGATGTTAGAATAATTGAGCCAATTGAAGAATCAGAATGGATCATTCCTATCATGGTCCAAGACAAGAAAATACGTGAAGTTTGAGTCTGTGTTGATTTGAGAAAATTGAACAATGCATGTATGCATGATCCATTTCCAACACCATTCACAGATGAAGTACTCGAAGGAGTAGGTGGTCAGGAGATGTACTCATTTACATATGGATTTTTTGGTTATCACCAGATAAGGATCACAAAAGAAGATTGACATAAAATGACATTTGTTACGAAATGGGAATGCTTCCAGTACACAGTGATGCCTTTTGGGTTGAAGAATACACCTGTGATATTTTCCCCAGTTGTTGTCGCTACATTCAAATATTTTATTTAGAAATTGCTTCAAGTTTACATGGATGATTAGACAATGCATGGTCTGATTAGGGATCATCTGGAAAACCTACAACTGATGCTGGAAATATGTCAACAGCATCAAATTGTGCTAAACTCCAAGAAGTGTATCTTTTATGCACCTTTTGGGATGTTGTTGGGTCACATTGTTTGCAAGCAAGGGATGTTGGTTGACCCTATGAATATTGTGTTGATCTTAAGCTTGTTTCCACCTACGAATGTGAATATGCTTTGAGCGATGTTGGGGCACACTGGATATTATCACAAATTCATCAGAGGTTATGCTGCGATTACTGCTCCTATGGATAAATTATTAAAGAAAGATGTGTTACGGAGAGAAATTCCTATGGCTTGGGGTACCACAATAGACAGCTTGATTCCAGAAATCAATCCTTTCCAAGATGTAATAGAAATCAAATATCTAACACTAAAGGATCAAACCTCATACCTTATTCCGGACGGTTGAAGTAGATCCTCGTTGAGCTTTCCAACTTCAACTTGAATTGATGAATCACTTCCTCAACAACAAGTAAACAAGACAATCATACTATATATATTGGTGTTAGATCTATTATAGCATATATAATCAACAATGTATAAGCATTTGAAATCATCCATGGATAAAATATTCATTCAAACATACATTATTGGACAGGAAAAGATATTTCTATTAATATAAAATCAGAGATTACAATGGATACAACCTCTGTCGGCACGTCTGCGAATCGGAGAAACTGAATCCCCCACTTGGGCCTCCACCACCTCAATCCTCCATCTCTCAATAGCAAGCTCACAAGAAAAAGGCAAGCTTCGGAAGAACACAAAAGTGCTCCAAGGGACAAAGGGATGCAAACTCAACCATAAGTTCCAGCAACAATGGACTATAGTTTCTTTGCTCACAATTCTCTTATGCCTTCAATGTATCCAAAGAGTTCCTTCTATAGCTTTTCAAAGGGGTAATGAAAGTTTGAATCCAAGCGATCTCAAGGCATATGGAAGGCCAGGAGTCAAGTGAGTCGGATCCATGTCAAGGAAAACTCCAAAAGGATTTGGATTTTGTACACATCCCGATGTACACAGTTTTAGGGGTTAAACCCACGTATATACGCGATTAGGGGTTTAAAAGTCGCGTGTATCAATTTTCACATGTTTATAGGGATGGTCTAGGAAACATCAAAGGACAAAAAATGGTCCAAGGGGTCTAAGGAGTTTGCAGAGGGACAGGGGAAGGCCATATAAGTGTGATTCACCTGGAGTGGTAAAATAAGCTATAACAGATGCCCCCTAATGTGTGAGGTCATAGGGGTCATACGATGGCCGAAATACATTATAATTCCATCCCAGAAGTGGAGCGATGAAGGATCCCAAATGGAAGACCAACCACCCAATCAGCATCGTACAATGATACAACACTGCACATAACTGCAAATACATATAGAAGTCTCGGATACATAAGAGTACAATAGCCATGAATAGGCATGATACATAAGTGGTCATCGCCACTTACAATATACATAGATCAGAATCTTCATGATGAGGAGATACAAAGGATCATGATCTCCATAATGGATGAAGATATACAATGGATCAAGATCTCCATAATAGCTGAAAATGTTTGACATATACTAGAATCAAGTCACGAGAGCTAAAATCTCAAGAACATTGGCACGATCAAGGAGGTAGCATATAAGAGATGCCACCAATCTGGAAGGTATTCTACACAAACCACTATGAGTACATGTCCTACTATGTGAATAAAGGTGTCAAGGTCAAACATAGTAGTCCATTGTATGATTACCGGTCATTGGTGTTGATCCGTCGGACCTCAACTTGTGTGCATTAAAAGTTTGTGTTAAAAGAATGCGTTTAGCAGGTTAATTAATGGAACAACATTAACAGAAATTAACTACTGAAAACAGATGGAAAACAAACTGATAAACAGATATAAAGAAGCATAGAATCAGAGCGTCACAAACAGAAGTTGATAATGGAGCTCACCCCCTCCACTTGGCTACGTCTCCGAGTCCCTCTCCAATGGGTATCGATCCAATTAATCTTTTTAAAATGGTACAAAATGGTTCTGGAAACAACTTCAGCAACTGTAAACAAAATGCTGTAAAAAATCTTTAAGACCTTTCTCTCAAAATTACAATCAGCATTCAAAGATAAAGAAAGCTAAAATATAACAGAGAATGTCGACTTCTACAGAACAGCATCTGGACACTTCATAGCAAAAATGATCTCTAAGCTTCTCATAACAGAGAAACGATACTCTGTGCTCCAAAAATAATCCGCCCCCTTCTCGGTGGCCAGCCTTCTCTATTTAAGAGTTTAGCGGGAGGGATAAGTAACCGATTCCATCATCTCAACTGTTATCTATTTTATTATTGTTACAACCATACGCTAAGCTGAACCATGCAATTCATCCAAGTCACTACACAAGCATTATGTTACCATGACGTTCCATATCCCCGAAACATTGCAACTAACTCCACGCACATGTTGACTCACAACACGTTGCAATGACCATTACGCACATATGTTGCACCATACCATAGTGTCACACGTAACGTAACCATTTGATGTCACCACTAACTTCGGGATGTCGCAGCAAGTGTGATAAGTCTGTCGCAGCTAAGTCTATCACAGCAGTGTGAAAATTCTGTCACATCAGTGTGAAAATTCTGTCGCAGCTAATTCTGTCACAGTAGTGTGAAAAGTCTGTTGCAGCTAAGTCTGTCACAGCAGAATGAAAAGTCTGTCGCAACTAAGTCTATCACAGCAATGTGAAAAGTCTGTCACAGCTAAGTCTATCACAACAGTGTGAAAAAGTCTGTCGCAACTATATATATATGAGTTAAAACATATGTTATGTTCTTTGAACCATAGATTAAATACCATTGTACCATATTGGATCAGTGTAAATTAAAGATTAATAATCCTCCGGATCATTCCTCCCCATTGGAGAGCTTTTGGACCACCAAAAGCTTGAATTATTTTGCAAGTAAGTGAGGGTACAGCTCCCTCACTTTTCCAATCTCCATCCATCTTGCTTTTCTAGGATGCATTCATTTAAGCCCCACTTGAATGTACTCAGCATTCCCCCTTCATGAAGTTCTTACATTTTTGTCAAGAATAACATCATCCTGCAACTCATTCATATATTCAGGTGCCATATCATCAACTGAAGGAATCTGTATGTTAGTTTCCTCATCCATGATCATAGGAGGCTCATACAATTTAAGATTCTCAACATTGACAACTGAATAAATTTGCATGTATGGAGGTAAATTCAAGCAAAAATCATTAGTACCGATCTTTTCCAAGATCTCAAAAGGACCATACCTGATAGGCTTAGGCTTTTTACCTTCACCTTTCATTCTTTCTTTGGTGATATGTAACCAAACTCTGTCACCAACCTGAAATTGATGATCAACTCGATGCTTGTCATGCATGGCTTTGTACTTTGCCTAGCTCTTCTCCATTTGTTCTTGAACTGCCTGCTGTACTGCTTGGATTCTTTGAATGAACCTTAGCGCTTTATTTGCATCATGATGTCCATCCACTGCATCTTTTCCAAAAGGGAAGTCCATCGGTGTTTTTGGCAGATAACCAAAACAAGTTTCAAAAGGAGATCTTTTCGTGGAAGAATGAACTGCATGATTGTAGGCATGGTGTATATACTGCAACTGCTCATCCTAGAGTTTAGGATGTTTACTACAATATCCTCTGAGCAACTGAACCACTGTCCCATTTACTACGCTATTTTCCCATCAGTCTGTGGATGAAAAGCTGTACTTTTCTTCAGTTTAGTGTCCATAAGCTCCCATAAAGTCGACCAGAATTCTCCCAAGAACCGGGAATCCCGAACAGATACAATAGACATGGGTAGCCCAAAATGTACCCAAACATTCTGAAAGAATAGATGAGTTGTTTGTTAAGCAGTGATCTGTTTGTTACATGGCATTAAGATACACATTTTGCTGAATCTATCCACAACAACATATAGATAATCATGCCCTTTTCTAGACATAGGTAGTCCTCCTACAAAGTCCATAGAAATGATTTCCCAAGGACGAGAAGAAACTGGAAGAGGTGTGTACAAACCCAATTTCCTATTGCTAGGCTTACTTGTTGCACACATAACACAACCTCTTATGTATTTAGCTACAGTTTCTTGCATTTGAGGCAAATAACAGTGATTCTGCAATACAGACAATGTTTTCTTACTCCAAAATGTCCTGCAATTAATGAACTGTGTGCTTCTTGAATCACATGCACTCTCTCTTTCTCTGGAATACAAAGTTTACCAAGATGATACAAGAGTTGATTATGCACATAATAGTTCTCTTCCTGTTTACCATGTATTAGTGATGCATATACTTTCTGAAAATCTTTATCTTCTGCATACTGTTCAATATAACTTTCATGTGTTAATGAACTGTTTTGAAGAATGATTGAAGCATTTGTAGGAGGCCTTGATAACATGTCTTCTACCTTATTATGAATTCCCTTTTTGTACTTAATTACGAGATGAAACTATTGTAAGAATCCCATCCATCTTAAATGCCTACTTTGTTGTATTTTAGTTTGAGATTGTAAATATTGAAGTGGTTGATGATCAGTATGTATGACTGTCTCTTTTCCCATGATATAATGTTTCCACTTCTTCACACTCTGTACTAAAGCATACAATTCTTTGTCATAGGTCGGATAGTTACTTACCGCAGTAGAGAATTTTTCTGAATGGTAACAGACTGGCTTCCTCCCTTGCATCAAAACTGCTCCCATGGCAAACCCACTGGCATCGGTTTCAATCTCAAATGGCTGCTGCAAATCTGGCAACATTAGAACTGGTGCTGTGCTAATCTTTTCCTTCAAGGTGTCGAAGGCTCTTTGATGCTTGCCTCCCCAATGGAAAATTTCTTTAACACTTGTCAACACATGTAATGGAACAGCAATGGAAGAAAATCCAGAAATGAATTTCCTCCAATACTGAACCGCACCCAGAAAACTTCTGATTTCAGTAATGGTGTTAGGCTGTGGCCAGTTTACAATGACAGCAACCTTGGCTGGGTCCACTCGCAGGTGGCCTCCACCAATAATATGGCCTAGATATACTAAAGAAGTTTTAGCAAATTCACAGTTGGACATCTTTACATAAAGCTTCTCCCCCTTCAGTACATCTAAAACTTTCTTCACATGTACAATATGCTCTTCCCAAGTTTTGCTAAACACTAGGATATCATCCAAGTATACAATTACAAAATCATCAATGAATGGTTGGAAGACATCATTCATGACCCACATGAAAGTAGCAGGAGCATTACATAGCCCGAAAGGCATTACAAGCCATTCATACAAACCCTGTTTTGTTTTAAACACTATTTTCCAGGCATCATTTTCAGCAACACGGATTTGATGATACCCACTACGTAGATCCAATTTTGTAAAATAAATGGCATGCTTCAACTGATCAAGCAAATCATCAATGTGAGGAAGAGGAAACCTGTTTTTAATGGTGATTTTGTTAAGGGCCCTGTAGTCGATACACATCCTCCATGACCCATCCTTCTTTGGAACCAAGACTACTGCAAGGAGAAGTGCTGGGATGGATGACCCCCTTCTCAATCAGCTCCTGAACCTGCTTCTTGATTTCCTCATTCTGCATTACAGACATCTGGTACATGGCTATGTTCGGGAGTGGCACATCCTGCTGCAAATGTATCTCATGCTGAATATCTCTCCTCGGTGGTAACCCCTTCGGATCTTGAAACAAATCATCATACTCAGAAATAATTTCAATCAGTTCAGATTTCTGTTTAGGGTCACATCCTTCAAAAGATTTAGAGATCTCATCATTTTTTACCTTAACCATGATTAACACAAAATTCTTACTAGCATTTACCATCCTCTTCATTTGTCCTGCAGAAACTATTGTTAGGTTTTTTCTTGGCTTATGTGCTCGTACAATATACTCTACACCATCTTTAAAAAGATGATACTTATTCTGCTCTCTATAAAAGACTGCTTTCTGGTCATACAAATATGGACTCCCAAGTACAATTCCACAAATGTAAAGTGGCACTACATCTAGTTCTACCTCATCTATGAACTTTTCAGTAATTGCAAACTTCAATACACATTTCTTTGAAACTTGTAACTGTGTATCATTAGTAACCCAACCAAGAGGATAGGGATTTTCATGAGGCACAGTAACTAAATGCAATTTCTTAACCACTTCTTCTGATATCATATTTACTTGTGAACCACTATCAAACAATGTATCAATTTTTGTATGATTTGTAATGACACGAACATGAAACAGTGCATTCCTACCTTTATCATTTTGCTTAGAAGTAGATGGAAGATTTGTACTTGCACTAGAACTTGATTTTGCATCAATGGGAAGTGAGATACTTTTATTCTTACCCTGGATTCCGACAGCTGTAACCTTTGTTTCATCACCTGAGTCGAATCCTAAGTCTTGAATGACTGCTGTAGTAGCTTTTGCTTCTTTGGCCTTAACTCTGGATGAAGTTTCCAACACTTAGAGACATCATGTCCCTTCTAACAATGCGAACATGTAGGATTTTCACCCTCTTTCTTAACAGTAGCCATCTTCTTTTTCCCCTTATCTTGACCTTTCGATTTGCTATCAAATTTAAATGATTTATTCACAAAAGTATCAATAGCATGCTTACCCCTGGCTTCTAAATGGGTAGCTTGAACACATACATCATCCAAATTACTGGGGTTAAACATTAACAAAGTATGCTTCAAATAAGAATGCATGCCACCAATGTACTTAAGAAGAGTTTCCTGTGTATCTAATGTAACATTCAATGCAATAGCCCTCTTTCTGAATTCATGAGTATAATCTTGAATGCTTTGTCCTTTAGTTTGTCTAAACATTTGCCAACCCATGGTCAATTGTTGAATATGGCCTAAAGGGTAAAATTGCTTCCTTAATACTTCAATGAATTCATTCCAAATTGAAATAATTTTACCATTCTTTCGAATATCTTGCTGAATCTTGCTCTCCCACCAAGTAAGATCCATTCCACTCATTCTCAAAGTGGCCAATTGAATCCTGGAAGGGTCATCATTAATGCCCTGCACCCTGCAATATACTTCAAGCTGCTTGATCCAATTGTCTAACTTTTCAGCATCTAAATCTCCATTATAAATTGGTAACTCAAACTTAACATCCAATTTTAAATAAGGCATATTAGAATTTGCATTAGCATTATGTGAATGAGAAGCATGAAAAGAAGAGAAAGTTTGAGTAGTATCAAGAGGATCACCATCACATCCTACTCTTTTACCCTTTTCTTCCTTCTTCACTTCTGCATCTTTGGATGAAGATCCTTCTTCTTTCTTCTTCCTTTCTGCTCGCTCATCGAGTAGAATTTCCATCATGGCTTTCATGCTCATAAAATCCTCTAAAAACTCAGATTCAGAAATAACAGGTTTTTCCCGTTTTGTATGTCCTTCTTCTTCCCCTCGTGGAGAAGACATGGTTCTTGACAATGTTCTCCTTGAGCCAATCTCAGGATCTTCTTCAACTAATTCTCCTTCACCACGCTTTAACCTGGACCTGGTAAGCATTCACAAACTTGCACAAGCAGTCAACCAGCTCTGATACCATAACATGATCCGCCGGACCTCAACTTGTGTGCATTAAAAGTTTGTGTTAAAAGAATGCGTTCAGCAGGTTAATTAATGGAACAGCATTAACAGAAATTAACTACTGAAAACAGATGGAAAACAAACTGATAAACAGATATAAAGAAGCACAAAATCATAGCATCACAAACAGAAGTTGATAACGGAGTTCACCCCCTCCACTGGGCTATGTCTCCGGGTCCCTCTCCAATGGGTACCGATCCAATTAATCTTTTTAAAATGGTACAAAATGGTTCTGGAAACAACTTCAGCAATTGTAAACAGAATACTGTACAAAATCTTTAAGACCTTTCTCTCGAAATTACAATCAGCATTCAAAGATAAAGAAAGCTAAAATATAATAGAGAATGTCGACTTCTACAGCATAGCATCTGGACACTTCACAGCAAAAATGATCTCTAAGCTTCTCATAATAGAAAAACGATACTCTGCGCTCCAAAAATAATCCGCCCCCTTCTCGGTGGCCAGCCTCCTCTATTTAAGAGTTTAGCAAGAGGGATAAGTAACCGATTCCATCATCTCAGCTGTTATCTTTTTTATTATTGTTACAACCATATGCTAAGCTGAACCATGCAATTCGGCCAAGTCACTACACAAGCATTATGTTACCACGACGTTCCATATCCCCGAAACGTTGCAATTAACTCCACACACATGTTGACTCACAACACGTTGCAATGAGCGTTACGCACATATGTTGCACCATACAATAGCGTCACATGTAACGTAACCATTTGATGTCACCACTAACTTTGCGATGTCGCAGAAAGTGTGATAAGTCTGTCGCAGCTAATTCTGTCACAGCAGTGTGAAAATTCTATCACAGCTAATTCTGTCACAGCAGTGTGAAAATTCTATTGCAGATAGTTCTATCACAGCAGTGTGAAAATTCTGTCGCAGCTAAGTCTGTCACAACAGTGTGAAAATTCTTTTGCAGCTAAGTCTGTCACAGCAGTGTGAAAATTCTATCGTAGCTAAGTCTGTCATAGCAGTGTGAAAAGTTTGTTGCAGCTAAGTCTGTCACAACAGTGTGAAAAATTATGTCGCAGCTATATATATATGAGTTAAAACATATGTTATGTTCTTTGAACCATAGATTAAATACCATTGTACCATATTGGATCAGTGTAAATTTAAGATGAATAATCCTCTGGATCAGGTGTATACCGTTAATAGACACGAGATCACCCACCGATAATGAAAATGGGAATCAAGGTACTAGAGTGCAAACTAACAAGTGTGAATAAATGTGTTGAGGTCAAACACTTGAGAGGATCCATCGATCAGGGGACATTGATGTATTCCCAAAAAATATCGATGGCGAGAGAACCTGCCACTGATGACTACAAGTCTCAAGGCACTCAAAAATGACTCTAGATTCCAATCCCAGAATAAATTATCTGAAGTCGATGGGATGAAATCTGCTGAAAGGAGGGCATTAAGGCATCCCCCATGATCCAACACAAGGTACTCAGCAAAGCTGTATAATGTGGAAGGACTCGATCATAAGGTGCACGAACCAGTAACTATACCGGGAATGGCCGACATGCAAAGTCAAGATAACTGAGGAATGGTTGACTCAGGTTTCAACTTCCTTCGAACAAGAGCATAACGATGAAGGTTTCACAGAGATGAAGGGAATAGTAGGAGATCTGGGAGTAATGAGGATACCATTGAAAGAGGATGCTAGGCTAGTTAAGCAGCGTCCATACAGACTAAATCCTCACTATAAAGAAAAAGTTAAGGATGAGATCGATAAGATGCTAGCAGCAAGCATCATTGAGCCCGTGGAAGAAAGCGAATGGGTTAGTCCCATGGTCGTGCAAGAAAAGAAAACCAAAGAAGAAATCAGAATTTGTGTCGATTTGCGTAAACTCAATGATGCATCACTTCATGACCCATTTCTGACACCTTTTACTGATGAAGTGTTAGACAACGTGGGAGGACAGGAGGTCTACTCCTTCACTGATGGCTTTTCAGGCTATCACCACATCAGAATCCATCCAGAGGATCGATCTAAGACCACTTTTGCGACAGAATGGGGCTCATTCCAGTATACGGTAATTCCCTTTGGTCTTAAAAATGCACCAGCTATCTTTCCAAGAGTAGTAGTTGTTGTATTTAAGGAATACATCCATAAGTTCTTAGAAGTTTATTTTGATGATTGGACTATATTTGGATTAATCGACAAGCATATAGGAGATTTAAGACTGATCTTAGAGAAATGTAGGCAGTACCAGATCTCTCTAAACTTGGAAAAAAGTATATTTTGTGTGCCATTTGGTATTTTGTTGGGTCATATTGTTTGCAGACAAGGCTTGATGGTAGATCCTGCAAAGATTGCCATCATTGTAAATATTCCACTGCCCAACTCAGTCAAGCAATTGAGGACAGTACTTGGTCATACCGGGTACTATAGAAAATTCATCAAGAGTTATGCAAAGATCACAGCACCGATGGAAAAGTTATTAAAGAAAGACGTGAAATTCCTATGGAATGAGGAATGCCAGAAAATTCTAGACACTCTCAAAGAAAAGATGGTTACAGCACCCATCTTAGTATTTACAGACTGGACCAAGCCATTTCATGTCCATGTGGATGCATTTGGCATCGTACTGGGGATCGTCTTAACTACACCACTACAGAGAGAGAAGGATTAGCTATGGTGTATGCTCTACAAAAGTTTAGGCACTACCTGTTGGGTGCCTCATTCAAGATGTTTACTGACCATTCCACTTTAAAGTATTTGGTCAATAAGCCAGTGTTAGGGGGAAGAATCTATAGATGGTTACTCCTATTTCAGGAGTATGATTTTGAAATCATTGTAAAACCCAGGAGATTAAATGCCGGACCTGATCATTTATCACTGATAGACTCAGGAGAAGAACCAAGTAACCTAGAGGACAATTTGCCAGATGCGTAATTGTTTTCTATTCAGATCACAGATGAGTACTACGCTGATATCATTCACTTTCTCACTACAGGGTGGGCACCTATTGAGTTTATTAAGCAGCAAAAGAATCAGTTAGTTGTTAAAGAAGCAGACTTCACTTTGATCGCAGGACAATTATACAAGTTAGGTCCAGATGAAGTCCTGCGCAGATGCATTATGTCGCACGAGAAAGAGGCCATTATCAAGGAAGCACATTCAGGTACCGTAGGTGGTCATTTCACAAGAAAGCTGACTGCTCAAAAAATCCTAGCTACAGGATTATGGTGGCATACTTTACATAAAGACACTAAGGATTTTTGCAGATGCTGTGATATCTGCCAGAGGGTAGGAAAACCTTCGCGAAGATATGAAATGCCGCTGCGACCACAGATCACACTGCACGCATTTGACAAATGGACTATAGATTTTGTGGGTCCTATCAACCCACTAGGAAAACGAACTGGTGCGAGATACATCATCACAGGAACAGAATACCTCACCAGGTGGGAAGAGGTGAAAGCAGTAAGGAATTGTGATGCTACTACAGCTGCACAGTTCATTTTTGAAAACATCATCAGTAGATTTGGATGTCCAGTAATTTTGATGAGCGATCAAGGCACACATTTTTTGAACCGCACTATTGAAGCCTTGATGGAGGAATTCCAGATACAGAACCATAAGAGCACTCCCTACCACCCACAAGATAATGGTACGGTGGAGGCCTTTAACAAGATTCTAGAAAATGCTCTTACTAAGATCTGTAACAGCCAAAGAAATGATTGGGACCTCAGGTTTAACGCTGTATTATGGGCTTATAGGACTACATGCAAAAAACTTACAAGGCACACACCTTTCAGCTTAGTTTATGGACAAGAGGCTGTTAGGCCTATGGAATATATTATTCCCAGCTTAATAGTTGCTCAAATTACTAGGATGACTGATATAGACATGACAAATGAAATACTAGCGCAGCTGCTTGCCGTAGAGGAAGACAGATTCATTGCAGGATTCCATCAGAAAGTGCAGAAGGCACGAGAAAAATCTTGGCATGACAGGCACATTAAGAGTAAGACTTTTCAGATAGGAAACCTAGTGCTCCTCTATGACAGTAAGTTTATTAAGTTTCCAGGGAAGTTCAAGACGCATTGGTTGGGGCCATATTAGATACAGCAAGTTACAGAAGGAGGTGTCGTTCAGCTCAGCAAACTGAACAGGGAGCTTCTTCCCACTTTGATTAATGGCAGCAGGCTTAAGCTCTATAGTGATAGCCACTCCACCTCTCAGCCCTAACTCAAACAGTGTATGAAAGTGTAGATGCCCAGTTTAGTTGAAAGGAGGCATCGCACCGGTAATGAGTCTACACCGGCAGGTCAAAAAACAAATCTCTAAGTATAAGTTTATGTTGCGCAAGTCGCAGGACGCTTGCGGAGTTTTGAACATTGAGGAGGTTCACGCCAGCATTTTGTTTCAATGATGCGGTGAGGCATCATAGCAAGGCGATGTTTCCCCGTGCCACGTAGACACTTTTGAAAAGGGACAGAGGGCTAGTCACTTCACCTTCTGACAAGCAGTTAATCCGGATACGACAGGTATCCGTTGCCCTAGATTTGGCAACAGTATAATGATTTTTCCAGATTTGGTAAAATATTCGACAAGACCGATGCCCGCACACACGTTTCGAGGGAAATTTGATCATATTTCATCAATTAATGAGGATCAAAATGACGGTTGTTGTCTTGTCCATGCAATTAATACTGTCGACGGTTCAAGTCTAAATGACCGTTGCTTCATATATTATCGCCTTTGTTATAAACACAGAGATCATTCATACAGAAGGGTTACTTTTACAATTTTCGAGAGTTACAGAGAAATTTGAAGAGCTTTCCCTGTGCAAAGATACTCCAGTTATAGAGTGCTAGTGTTCCCCAATTTCGTATCCATTTCCAGTCCAGAGTACTGCACCGAGTGGTTTCTGTCTGAGACAGAACCTTTAGAAGACATTGTGAAATGATTCCAGAGTGGTGGCCTCGTGTCTGCTATGATGACGCCGCCCAAGGGTGTGAAGATAGGAACATCACAGGTCAGACAGCCACCAAGGATGAGGAGTCAAGCCCAGATAGTAGAAGAGTCCAACCCAGAGTAGGAAGAAGAAGTTCACAGGAAAACAACATACATTGTGCCACAAGTCAAGGATGCACTAGAGGTAACCATTCCCAAGGGTGCTAAGTTTCTTGTTCTGCTACCGGCCATTGACCCTCGTGTAAAGAAAGATGGAGACCTATTAGGATATGTCCATGTTCTCAAATTTATAGACTATAACCTTGGAGATAGTAAAACATATCCTCAGTTTCGGTCAGACCAGTATCTTACGATTCAGAGGAACCCCGGGACCAATGAAGATGAGTTTGTTCCTATGGAACATGTCCAGATTCTTGAGCGGTCAGGCTTGCTCAATTTGTTGAGAATACCACATTTTGGACAAGGTGCAGAGGTTAATGCCGTGGTGCGTGTGCTACTTTCCTGTGTACATGGAGGCTACCTCTGGTTGGGTAACTGGGTCAACCTCAACGTTGACTTAATACACCACATCATCGGGCTGTCCAAGACCAGTAAGGACCCACAGACACATATATCAAGTAAGAGCAAGGATTCCAAGCTACCAGCAACCCTCGTTACCAAGTATAAGCTACAGAGAGGAGGTCGGGCTTATGACCTCGCAGCAATAGCAGATGATACACTCATATTTACAGCCAGTCTTCTTGTAGGTATACTGTTAACCAAGGTTCGCCCAAAATAATTCACAGGATTAGTAGTTCACCTTGCCATACAGGTCGCAGAAGGTGAACAATTTAATTAGTGTTTATTCTTATTAAATATTTTTACCCAAGATTGTTTAAAAGCACAGGAGGAGGAAAACCACCCCTTCCATTTTTCATGGCTGCTTATATTATGCGCATTCATCGGCTGGAAAGAGCCGCCACATAGCTAGTTTCCACAAGTACGAAGCAGCGACTGCAGAGGTGCGCGCTATGCAAATTTATGGGAGAGCAACATTCCAGCTAAGAAAAAGATCAATGCGATAGTATTCTATGAATACTATAACCTGTTGAATAAATTCATTCAGAAGACACCATGGATCAGCACGGAGGTTGTGGACATGTATGATAATTGGCTTGATTTCATGGCGGATAGCCATGTAATCTTCCTAAGGCCAAAATGGTCTAGAACGGATAACTGGGCTAATGGTTCATTCAGGATGACAGTGCAAGACGTAGAAGATGTCATCAAAGATTTTGGTGAAGAATGGAAGAAGGCATTAGAAGATGCCACAGCAGGAAATGCACCAACAGATACCCCACCCATAGACCAATCAGGCAAAGGAAAATATAAGGTGGGTTCCAAGAGGAAAGATCCAGTAGAAGTGCCACCAGAGCCACAAAAGAAGAAAGATGCACAAGAAGTGTCACCAGAGGCACAAAAGAAGAACGATACAGAAGAAGTACCACCAAACGCATAGAAGAGGAAAAAATCCAAAGCCACAAAGCCAACTTTAGAGACCGCACTGACCGACGATGACTATGATCAAATCGCAGCAAGACTAAAGGAGGAAATGAAGGACACATTTCAGGTGATGCAGACATCGCAAGAGAAGCTGCAGGGTGCATTATATAAGCAGTGTCTAGAGTTAAAAGAAATCACTGAGAAGACTTCCATGATACAGGTTCTTCCAGTAAAGGTGACAGCAGGACAAAGTTCAACACAATCGATTTCCCGCAAGGAAATCTTGGCAAAAGATCGCATCAATAAAGTGTTGATACCACCAGGGAGCATCTGATTCCCTGCGTTGATGATGGATGTGCAGATACAGATTAGACAACCTGTCGAGGTTAACCTCACAGGGTTCCCTGTTGATCAATTATAGATGATCCAGCAGCAGCTAAGCACAGAGATTAGGGATAGGGAGCTTGCGACTTATAAACAAAACACCTAGCTGAGACAAAAGAATGCAGAACTCACCGCAAGCTTTCAGACAAAGGCGGAAGAGTTAAGAACATATCAAGAAAGAGAACAGGATCTCAGTTAGATCCTGCAGAGCATCACATTAGAGTTACCCCAGTGTAACATTGATTTTTCCTTACCTATAACGCAGAAGGTAAGAAGAGTTGCAGACAGAGTAAAGGATCTGGAAGAAATAGTGACCAAGATGGAAGAAGACCACAAAGCGCAGATTACTGAGCTTGTGGCTCGAGCACTAGGCACACCCCAATCAGACAAGGAAGCAAGGGTAGAGGCCTTTAGACTCACGGCTACACAGATGAAGAGTCACATAGATGACACACAGTCACTACTAGATGAGGCAACAAAGACATGGTCGAATCTAGAAGAGCCCCAAGAAAAACTGGAATTGCAGCAAAGCATCCAGAACATAGAGCAGGCCATAGCAGCAATGAAGGAAGAATTCAAGAGCTTAGGAGCTCTTGCAAAAATTAAGAAGACAACAGAGATAAACCATTTGCAACAGGAATCACAGCGGTTGAGAGAAAAAGAGATGCAATTCAATAACCTGCTTCAACCCTATCAGGAACAAACCGCAGAGCTAGTCGATGCGGTTGAGCAGAAGGTTAAGGAGTTCACTATAAGCAGAAGTGAAACTGAAGTTATAGAAGACTCCAGTATCAGTAAATTTATGCTTGAAACGGCACAAGAGTGTGTCGAAGCTATGGAGAAAGAAGTCGCAGAACTTCAACAGAGATTTACAAGGACTTCACAGGAAGCCAAGGAGAAACTACAGCAAGAGAAACCAGTTGTTAGTGGCTCAGGGGCGAGCCACAAGTAAGTGTTAGGGGACTGTTGGAGTAGGGTCCCGCAGCTACAGGAAAAGTTGCTATATCGGGATGAGAAATTCAAAGGTAATAGTACCTGAGCAGCCGAGAAGAGAGAGCTCAACCACTGCACTTAAGGCAACGGCCGAGAGGAGAGAGCTCAACCACCGCACTTAAGGCAGTGGCGTAGACAGGAGGGCTCAGCTACCCTCATAAATAGAAAAGGAGCAACGGGCCAAGGTATTGAAGACGAAGGACAGAAGGGAAGCGACTAAGGAAGCGGCGCCTGTACCCATGATCAGTTCCGGGAAGCGTGGAAGACTGCAGAGAGCTATGGTGTGATGGAAAGCGGCAGTTTGAGTACAGATAAACCGACTGTCACAGTTAGGGTTTTTGGGTTACTGTTGGGACAGGCCCACAGTGTTGTAATGGTGAGACCTTCGGGCCACCTATAAAAGAATGTATTTTGTATAGTGAAAGGTTAGCTAGTCAGTCGATCTACAGCTCATAGACATCGAGCTATTCAGATAATTCACTAAGTCAGAGAGTCAGATAGTCTATTAGCTCATAGTCATTTTGTATTATAGAAGAGTCAAGCTCTGGTTCTGTTATTCAGTCTGTAGTATCTTACTGTAACCATTAGCTGACTCCTAGAGCATGTATGTAACAATCCATGGGGATTGAGAGAGAGAGAGAGGAAGAGTATATTGTAAGAGAAGCAATATAATAAGAGAAGAGATCTAAGAGCGAAGGGCTCCCAGTGGTGTGCACAGGAGTTACCCAGAAGATCTCAGCTGCATATGAGGTTGCAGCGGAACTGTGTTTACTCTCCCAAGTTATAATATATAAACCAGTTCTCGTGGACGTAGCTTCTACCCTGGAAGTGAACCACATAAAATCAGTGTGTTGTGTGATTGATTCATGTGATTGTGTCTACTTATTACTATCTGTCATTCATTACATGAACTTTGCTTATAGTTAATGTATGTATGCTATCTTTCGGTTTACAGTAGCTTAGAAGGTTGAACTGCGCGTTGAATTCGTTAAGTGTTTTGTGTATGAGTTTACCAGTGCTTGATTCATGATAGTAATAGTTACAATGTTAAGTGATTTATGTATACAAGTTCAGCAATATTGCGCATAGTCGATGTTAAGCATATTAGACCGTAGAATTCTAAGTGAGGTTGTTTAACTCGGCTAGTGTACCTAAGGGAGAAAGCCCTTAGACCTCGAGAGTCATATTAAGCCCTACTATAGGAGATATCACAAGGACAGACAGGCGATCTTGCACCATTAGGGAAGTTGCGGTGTGAGATATCTCAAGAGAGAAGGCAAGTAGAGGGGAAGGTTGCGCATCGTCTACAAGTCTGCAATGCAATAGAGTCCTTATCCTATCAGAGTCAGAAAGTAAGAGAGAACATGGCCTCGTGGAGAGATCCCATGGGCTAAGAAGAGATAAGAACCACCAGGATGCCACAGAACCTAGTTGAGGACACTTGAGTCCTTAGCCAACCCAGAAGATCACTTCGGGTGAGACTTCAAGCTGTTCTGCGGTCTGTTTCCGAAAGGGCCAGTGAGCTAGGGGTATTGTTGGTACATAACAAGTAAACTCGGGTTTTCCCAGTAGTAACCAACAATAATCTTCTTAATAATGTCGGATCTCTAACATGGTACAAACCATTAAGCTGTGACACTACTAACTCCGAATCAAGTTGTACCTCAAGAGAGAGAACACCATGTAAAATGGCATCTCGTAGAAGCTCAATAATGGCACTATATTCAGCAACATTGTTTGAATATGGTCGTAAACATACACCTCCTGAAGACAATACTTGACCCATAGGAGTATAAATCACCCAAGCAGCAGAGGCTGAGTGTTGAGTGTGACGGCTCGCACCATCCGCGAATCCTATGAAGGTGGAAGATTCCATTGACATCTGCCAAAAGAAATGGAAACTAATCACAAACCTGATCACCATAAGAAAAATACCTACCTATGAAAAACTATACAATAATATACAATAACCAGCCTTGGCTAAAAATCATGCATAGTACTTTTTGAGATAGAGCCCATTTCTAGGCTCCGCCAAGGCCGCTCCCTCATAATCCACTAACTCATAAGTGCCCTTCTCTAACACACATTTAATGACGTAAGGACCATGCCACATGGGGTTAAAATTTCCTGTCCCCAAGGGTTCTTTCGGTTGATCCCATAAAAGGACCAATTCTCCCTCACTAAACCTCCTTGGACAAACAAATTTATCGTACTGGGCCTTTACGCGATGCTTATTTGCTTCTAGAGCCAGCAAGGCATCTCGACGCTGCTCATCAAGTTGCTCAAGGTGGACCAAACACTCCTCTAATGGTGAAGTGTCTAGTAAGAGCTCTATGGCTAGCTTCAAAGAAGGAATCTTGCATTCAACTAGCAATACCAACTCCACTCCATGTACAAGCTGATATGGAGAAAAACCCATGGTAGTCTTAATAGCGGTTCTATAAGCCCACAAAGCAGGATATAACATAATGTGCCAATTATTCTTGCTTCGTTTGATGGTTTTTTGGAGAATGGATTTGAGTGATTTGTTCACTGCTTCTACCTGTCCATTCGCTTGAGGGTAATAAGAGGAGGAATGCTCTTGTTTGTACCCTAACTTTGATGCCAACTCTTCCATCATACGATTCTGAAAATGTGATCCATGGTCAGTGACAAGCTCTTTCAGAATCCCAAACTGAGTAATAATCTAGTTGAATACGAAGTGTGTGGCTGTCTCATCATCGAATTTAATTGTAGGCATAGCCTCAGCCCATTTCGTGAAGTAGTCAACAGCCATTATGATATGATGATGCCCCCCAGCTGAAGCTAGGTTGCAATCCATAAAATCAAGCCCCCACTTAGTGAAGGGATCGGCGGTGATGATGGGATGTAACAGGGCAGGTTTTGAGCGCATATTATGTGCAAACACCTGGCAAGGATGGCACCTCTTGACCGCATCTACACAATCCCTAAATATTGACGGCCAGAAATAACCTGCTCTTAATATTTTTTGGGCTGTAGAAAGCCCAGATAAATGACCACCACACGCCCGTCCATGGCAATCATTCAGCACTACCTCATCCTCCTCATGAGTTAAACAACGACATAAAATGGAATCTACCCCATGGTGGTACAAAGTGTTATCCACTATCAGGTAATTCTTAGACACGTGACGTAACCGTCGACGTTCATCCTGTGAGAGGTGAGTAGGGACCTTCAATGTTTGTAAATATACAATGATATCCCCATATCATGGTTCTAAAGTTGAGATTAATAATATGTGCTCATCGACAAACATATCTTCACAAACCAACTCCTCGGCCTCGCTTGGGAAATCCGATATAAGCTCTGCAAAAATTAACGATTTCTTCGATTTTTCCGAAAAAAAACTCGAGGTTGAATTCTTGCAAGATGACAATCCATTTATTATATTTTCCCCCAATCATCCTTTGAGTGAGGACGAATTGAAACAGATTGAAATGGGCTACAACCAAGTTCTGCCGAAGGAGAATATAATGTCTCAACCATTGAACCGCATGTACGGTAGCTAAGGCAAGCTTCTCAACATGGGAATAATGGATCTTTGCGTCAATAATATTCTGGCTTAGATAGTATATGACATGCTCTTGGAGCACCTCATCCTCTTGAACCAAAACCATACCAATCATCTCCATGGATGTGGCCATGTAAAGTAGAAAATCATGACTATAGTCTGGGGGACTAATCATCAGGGCCGATGCTAGGGCTTGCTTGAGTGCATCAAAGGACTCTTGGGCTCGCTAATCCCAACAAAAGGTGGTGTCCTTCTTCAAAAGACGCATGAAGCCTCTAGTCAAATTGGCAAAATTGACAATGAATCTCTGTAAGAAGTTTGCCATGCCTTGAAAACATTGAAGATGACGAATGTTTTTCGAGGGAGACAACTGAAGTATTGCCTCAACCTTCAAAGGGTCGACTCTTATACCCTTTTTAGAAACAATGAATCCTAACAAGCGACTTGACTTCACACAAAATATGCACTTATGAGGATTTAACCTGATCAAATAATGGCAGCACCTTTCGAATACCGATCTCAAATGATAGGAATGATGCATTCTCATACGAGAATGAGCAGCAAGGTCATCCAAAAATACTTCAATAATCGATTTGAGATCATGGAAGATCAAGGTCATAGCCCGCTGAAAAGTAGCTTCGACATTCTTAAGGCCAAAAGGCATTTTCTGATATGCAAAAGTTCCCCAAGGACAAATAAATTTCGTCTTATGTTCGTCTTTGGGTTTAATTTGTATCTGATTGTATCCGGAAAAGCCGTCCATAAAGGAAAAAACCTTGCTACCCGCACACTCATCCAAAATCTGATCAATAAATGGTGTGGGGAAATTTTCCTTCGGACAGGCGCGATTCAAATCATGGAAATTAGTACATATGCGGATCACTCCCTTCTCCTTATCAACCGGAATGGGATTTGAAACCCACTCTATCAAGGGAAGAGGATAGATAAAACCGACTTTCAACAATTTCTCTATCTCTGCCTTAATCGCGGGTGCTTTCCTGGGATTCACTACATGCAAGCATTGCCGAACAAGATTAGCATTGGGATAAGTCTTAATCTCGTGTTTGACAATGCGAGGGTCGATACCTGGCATTTCATCTTAAGACCAAGCAAAGATATCACGAAATTCTTTAAACAGCTCAGTGTATTCTTGAATCTCAGCATGGGAACATTCTGCCCCAATATAGACATTCTCCATCCTGCCAGGATCGTGAGAGATATTGATAGGAATCATTGGAGATATATTTTCCATGTTCCCATCAGCCATCAGACCAGAGAGCTTAATGGAACCATGGGACTACCAATCCTCTCGCTAAGAACCTCCCTGAAGTCCTCATGCTCCAAGCAGTCAAGCTCAGGAAGAAAGTAATATCTATGATGCAACTCTTCCCATGGTGGCTCAACTCCCGACATGGCCTCAATAATCACTTCGTCTGAAGGAAAAACACTATCAAGGCAGTTATGTGCATGAGAAGACTGAACTGCTCATGCAGGAAGCACATACAGGTCCTCCTCCTCCGTCCATGAAGAGGAAGGACTAGGCTCTGCAACACACTCAATATTAGCTTGATAAGCTACCATAGTTGTAGGCAACGGCACATCCGTCACGATGGGCTCACTCAAAGTATTCGATGTAGGAAAAATCCAAGGATCTTCCATATGACTCATGCAAAATGACACTGATATTATAGATGTCGAAGCCTCACCGGAACTAGACCCTATCATAAGGACAGGTGCAGGACAACTAAAGCTTCCCATGAGGGAAGGATACATGCCCACACCCACACTCCCAGTTGCCGGTTGAGAGTGCTCTACAATCGAGATCAAAGCTCCCGAAGATGCGGTAACCGATGGATTCTTGAATGACGTTTGATCAATCGTAACTATCTTCCCATTAAATGGAAAGCATACAACACGAAATAGTGAAGAAGCTATAGCTTGCATACTGTACATCCAATTCCTACCCAGCAAGAGATTGTAGTCGAGAGGCACAACAACCACCTCGACCTCTATCGCAATGGTCTTCCCTCCCAAATGGACCTTAAGGGAAGGAAGGATCTCATGCGGCGTAAATGATCTCCCATCAAAAGCAGTTAACATGGTCATGGATTTAGACAACTCAGGGGAACCTAAACCCTTCCAACACGATAAAGAAATCACAGAAGCAACAGCGCCTTCGTCAATCACAGTGAGCTTGATGGTCATGTTAAGACATTCTACATGAATCAAAAGAGACACATAGTAAGGCAAGCGAGGCTGAAGTCCTGCAGTTTCAAATTTAATCACGGAGGAAGAATTATCATCATTCACACCAAGGGTAGAAAGCAAATCCTTCCTTTGTGAAGGACAAATCTGAAGTACTTCTAGTGCAGACATCGCACAAGGAGTGTGGCCCAAATCCTCAACAACAAAATAGTTCTAGGTGGCTTGGGAATTAGGATTGTGCCCCTAACACTTAAGGACTCCTTTAGGAATGTGAGGTGCAACTTTAGGTTTGTCCACAGGTTTTTCAATACTCAAAGGGGTCCCTGGTGGATCAGGTACCTTTCCTGGGCTGGGTTGTGACGAACCATAGTCCTTCGCACAGGTCACAACTTTTGCAGCACGTACCATGTTAATGCAACCACGACCACTACCCTCCGGCAGATCTTGATCACCACCAGACTCATCATGGGTCCTCGAGGTCATGTTTTGATTGTGAGGTAAATGGTTAGTCAGCATAGCTGGGCCCTGTGCTAAGAATCTCGAGGCTTCATCGATTCGAGGGCACACGTAAGTGAGGTGATCTTCCTTACACAACTTGCAAGGAAATTTAACCTTACATTTAGCTTGCTTTCCCCCCCAGCATTACGGGTGTTCTTGTCATTATTATTAGCATTTTCATTTCTATTCCCACCATTACAATTGTTCTTACCCTTCTTTTTATTCCTTCCGGGCTGCTGCTTACCCTTTTGGTCCAACAATTGCACCGAAAGCACATTCGCCGTTTGGGTGGGTTGAGACGAATCCATGGCTTGTCCTAAAGTAGATTGGTTGATTGACAATTGACTAACTTGTTTTGCAACCAAATCTGTAGGTTTAGCACTCGCACAACCAACAATGCCATCGGAATGTGGTCCAGGTTTAACTTTGGGGTCGAAACTAGAACGCAGAGCATTGGGAATGATCTCATATAACAAACAGGATTGAGCATAAATAAAATCCAGTTCCTGCGCCCTAAAAATGGCTTGTTCCTCATTTTGCACTCCGGATGTAGAAACATCCTGCGCTATATAAGGAAATAGCGACTTAAGGAACCATTCGAGGAGGAATTCCAGTGGTATAAAGGCTTTAATCAACCTCTTCTGTCTACGCCACTCTTGGATATGGTCCAATATATGTGTGGCTTTATCCTATCGAAATTTCGACAAGAGTTCTATACCAACGTCATAACGCACTGGTAGCTAGAAGTGGTTAATAAAATTCATCGCTAGGTCATCAAACAAAGCGAATGCCTCCCTAGGTAGCTCTATATACCATTTTGTAGAAGGCCCTGTAAGGGTGCATTGAAACAGCCTTAAACGGATCGAATCCTGGTGTAAGGAATTTGAAGAGCACCATAGGTGAAAGGTAGTAACATGTTCACTTGAATCCTCTCCCGGTTTGCCCTTGAATTTGGGTCTGTCCGAGGGAAGCTTAGTAGGGACAGCTAGCCAAGTCGAGTCATGAGCTACAGGATCGTTTTTCAATCTCGACAAGTCAGGAATATTCAGCGTTGCGAGGAAAGGGAGCCTAGTATGAGTAGGTCGATGGACCACTCCCTCATAGTTCTGATTCACATAGGTCTGATTACCATAACCACCATGGCCTTGGCCATAGTGCCCTCCTCCCGTTTGACCCATATAGGGTGGCATGGAAGCACCATAGTGTGGTGTACCTTGACTATTCAGAGCTACAAAGCCGTAATTTGGAGAGTAAGTGGGTTGTTGATACCCGCACCCATAAGGTGAAGAACCCTATCCATACTGTGTCCCATAATAAGGTCCATAATTCATCGCATGAGATGCCCCATGAGACACTCCGTAAGTAGGAATATACACTCCGAAAGTAGGAAGATACATTCTGGAAGTAGGAATATACGTTCCAGAAGTAATAACATGACCTCTAGAAGTATGAACATGACCTCCTGAAACAACGAGTGGTACTTGAACCTAAGACACAACCAGTTGAGTAACGGCAGTACAGACATAACTCATAGCAACGTTCCGGCCTGAAGGACCACATGAATGAGGTGTAGGGTGAAAATTCAAAGAACTAGGGATAGAGGACGAAGGGACCTGAGTAATTATGTACATGTTATTCCGTATAGTCACTTGTCTCAGATCTGGTATCCTAATAGGATCACTAACCCTAGGCCTAGCAGGAATATGTGATGTAGCTTCCACCGTCGGGATGGAAGGTGCAATGTGACTTGTGCTCCCAAACCTCTCTGCATGGTAAGGAATGAGAGTGCCCCCAGGCATAGTGTTAGGCTAAAAATCAGACTCGACATGAAATGCCAAATCATGTGTGGGAAAACTAGACATACCATAGCTACCATAACTAGTGCTCGCAGGTTCAAAATGAGTCTCATCATCTTCCGGCATTCCATACCGGCAATGCGTCAATGGGGGATCCACACTAGAGTAAGTAGGTCTATAATGAAAAGTACCTATCTTAGAAATCACAGGACCTAACTCAGTCAAATCAGGTGAAGGATCATAGTTAGGAGTAAACTCCCCATATTCCACTTGAATGGGAGAAGGTGGTTCAGGAATACCTTCAACATGGTCTCCCATCTGTGGAAATTGAACCAGGTGATAGATTAATTTTACTCACAACAATTAACAATTGATCATGCAAAATCACTCACAAAGAGACTGAAAATTGGAGCTGAGCACTAAACTGTAATAAATCAGTGTAAAATAGCCAACCCTATAATAACATAGGTTTCTTAATAAATAACATACATCAGGTATTTGAATGCATGAGGAGCAATTCGAATCTAGCATAAAGCAGGCTTACCAAAAATAAGCAAATCCCCCATAGGTGTAAAAATTTGATCCCAAATCTGTCATGGAGCTCACAAATTAGCAAAATGGATTAGATAAGCTAAAGAGTGGTGGAATGGAAGCTCATACATGCTTTTGCATGGAGAAAAGAGTGGAGGATGAAGAGGACAAAAAACTAGTTCACCTCACCTAGTCTAGCTTTTCTATTTGCCTTAAAACACTGAAAAAGCAGGGAATAAAGCAGAAAAAGCAGAAGGGCACCTAGGAGGCCAGGAATAAAGCAGATTTGATTCCTTGGGCTATCCCATGTGCTACATGAGTCAAATGAGGCAATTTTGACCACTATGGATAGGTAAAAGACAACTTGCACAAGGTGGGACACATGAACTAGGCTAATAAGACAGAAATAATTAAATTAAGGTCTAAATGGGTAAACTATGGGTTGATTATTCTAATGCCCCCCCTTAAGCCTGACTTATGAGTAATATATCAAAAAATTATAGGGCCTAGAAACAAGGCTTAGTCACCCTTTACATACTGCATGTCCATTTAAACAAGGAAAGAGGCAAAACCAACTTGGGAAAATCCTCCCTTAAACATGGACTGTAAAACAAAATTGTAGAATCTTGTCTCCACTCATGCTTTCACAGCATGATCAGCAATCCCTAGCAGTGATTTGATATTGCTGAAGGTATTCTCACAAAATTCTTTGGTGAATATATCAGCTACTTGTTCTGAAGATGAACAGAAGAGTAGGTGAATGATGCCATCATGCACAAGCTCTCTAATGTAGTGCATATGGATCTCAATGTGTCTGGTTCTCTGCTTCTGAACTAGATCTTTGTATATTTGAATGGTACTCTGGTTATCATAGTATATGGTATTTGAGTACTCTGGTTCGAAACCACACTCTCCAAGTAAACCCTGCAACCATAAACATTGAGTTGCTGCATTAACAACTCCTCTATACTTTGCTTCTGTAGATGAGAGTGCAATGGCACTCTGTTTCTTTCTTGACCAGATAATTTCCCTTCTGCAAGCATGAAAACATATCCTGATGTGGACTTTTTGTCTGTTCTATCAGCTGCCCAATCACTGTCAGTAAATCCAATCAAATCAAGATCAGATTTTGCTTTATAAAAGATCCCACGTGTCCTTGTTCCCTGAACAAAGTTAAGGATCCTTTTGGCTGCTTTCCAATGGATCTCTTGAGGCTGATCCATGAATCTAGAAGCCACACTTACTGTATAACAAATATCAGGTCTATTATGTGTTAGATACAACAAACATCCAATCAATTTCCTATACAGTGTATTGTTTACCATTGGTGAAGAATCAGCTTCTTCCAGCTTCACTCCTGAAAGGAAAGGAGTTTTACTTGCTTTGCAATCCTTCATTTTGAATTTGTTTAGCAAGTCCAAGGAATATTTGGACTGGTGCACCTTGATTCCAGCTTTGTTTTGAGCAATCTCAAGCCCCAAAAATTGACTTAAGAGCCCCAAATCTATCATGGAGAAGGCTTGGTTCATAGCTCCTTTTAAGGAAGCAATCTCAGCCTGTGAGCTTCCTGTAATGAGGAGGTCATCAACATATAACACAATGATCATTAATGAACCATAAAATAACTTCAAATAGACATTTGGATCTGATTTTCACTGAACAAAATTCAGTGATAGCAAGAAGCTATCAATCTTGGCATACCAAGCCCTGGGGGCTTGCTT
>LPNX010677882.1:48244-103680 GCA_001517045.1 Pseudotsuga menziesii
ATATCCATCAGACAAATCAGAATCAACATGTTCAACAAACTCTTTACTTACTTCTTGAGGTTTAGGTGGTGAAGAGGCTTCACCAACTTCCACTGCTGCAAGGGGTTCTTCAAACTGAACACACCTTTCAATGAAGGCTTTGTTTGTGCTCAAATTTATCAACTTGTACCCTTTTGAATCTTTAGAGTATCCAACAAAAAGACACTCTTGGCTTTGGGGCTGCAAAGCCTTCCTCTTCTCTGTCGGGATTCTAGCCCAAGCCTTTGAGCCAAAAATCCTGAAATGGGTCACATCTGGCTTGTGCACACTCCATGCTTCGAAGGGAGTCATGCCATCAAGATATTTGTGAGGAACCCTATTCTGAATATAGGCTGCATAGTTGATAGCTTCAGCCCAGTACTTTGGTGGCAAATTTTTGGCCTCCATCATGCATGTTGCCATCTCCTTCAGTGATCTGTTCTTCCTCTCATCAACACCATTTTGTTGTGGTGTGTAAGGGATAGAATGATGCATCTGAATACCTGCATCTGCACAATAATTAATAAACTCAGACTTGACATACTCACAACCATTGTTAGATCTGAGGTCCTTGATTTTCCTTTCAGACTGGTTTTCAACCAAAGCCTTAAAGACTTTGAATAGGCCAAAAACTTCAGACTTGTGTTTCAGGAAGTGAACCCAGCAATACCTGGAAAAGTCATCAATGAAATTCAATGCATATTTGTCCTGACTCATGGACATATGAGGGAATGGGCCAGCAACATCACTGTGGATCAGCTCGAGGGGTGGAGAGGTTCTCTCATGACTAGCTCTCTCAAATTTTTGCTCTGGGTGTTTTCCTAGGATACAGCCTTGGCATACTCCTTTGGAAAATTTTATCTTGGGAAACCCTATGACCATCTCTTTTTCACTAAGATCAGAAATATATTTGTAGTTTAGGTGGCCAAATCTTTCATGCCAAATATTTCTTGCTTCATTATCATGAATCAAAAGAGTAGAGGGGTTTGAGTAAGGTAGGAAGTGTGAGAACATGTATACCTTTTGAGCATGATTCGCAACTCCTTTTTCAATGACTCTACCAGTTGAAATATCTGTGATCTCAACTTCATCGGGGGAGAATATGAACTTCTTAGGAGACCCAGTGTGGGTCATCTGGTACACTGATAGGAGGTTGGAGGCAAGACCAGGCACATACAGCACATTTCTGAACTGACCATGATCAAGATCTATCCTTCCTTTGCCTAAACTTTCAGTGAGAGAGTCATCTCCCAATACTATAGATGGTCCTTTCGACTTGTCTAGTGAGGAGAAGGCCTCCTTAGTTGAAACCATGTGTCTTGAAGCTCCAGAATCAATGATAAAATTGGGTGAGCTTGATGTGCCAGCAACTAGAGCATGAACTCTCTCTCTATCATCTGAACTTGATCCTCCTTCTCTCTTCTTTGAGCTTTCTGGAAGCGAGATGCCATTCTTCTCTAGGAGTTGGGTTAGCATGTCTATCTGCTTTTTCATACAAGAGCTTTCAGAGTGATTTCCCTTATTGCAGTATGCGCACTTGTTCATTTCACCTTTGTTTTTCTTCTTCTAGTAGTTCTTCTTGGGACCTTGTTGATCCTCCAGAGACTGTTTCTTATCTCTCTTTTGCTCAGGTGGATTTTTAGCTTTCTTTTTGCTTTTTGAATCCACCCTCGAATCTCCAGCAATCAAAGCTTGATCTTTGGATGGTTTGATGGTGCCCATCATCACCAGCTTGTCCTGTTCTTGTGTGAGAGAATCCATGAAATCTGCAAGGCTAAGCATATTCCAGGTTCGAGCTGTCAGTTTTGTGGCATAGAAGGTCGAAACAAACACTGAATAATTAGGGCCTAGCTTTGAGAGGATGGCCAGTACGAGCTGATCATCTTTCTTTTCGATACCACACTATTTCAGCTGCAAAACTAATGCTTTGAACTTGGAGAAATATAGTTGCAGGGATTCAAAGCTCATTGGACTCAGAGAAATCAGCTCATTTTCGATTTGATGTCCCCTCATCTCATATGTCTTTCCAAAAAGATTAGCAAGCTTCTCCCATACTTCATTCGGTGATGTCAATCCATCGAGATGGAAAAGGAGGTCTCTGGAAATACTCAGACACAGGAGGCCATAAGCCTCATCCCTCATGTTGTGCCATTTTATCTTTTCTGCAACTGCATTGGGCTCTGCTTCTATTGCCATAGTCACCCTGTAGAGGCCTTTCTCTCTCAACAGTATCTCCATCTCTGATTTCCATTCAAATAAATTGAAGGGATTCAAGATAGTTTTGTGTGATTGATCCATAGCTTAGAAAATCTGTCTCGGCTGTCAGTAGAAGGCTCCCAGTATGATGTCGAACCTGCAAAACAATTTTTGAAGGAGAGAAACAACCTACAATGGCTCTGATACCATGTGGAAATTGAACCAGGTGATAGATTAATTTTACTCACAACAATTAACAATTGATCATGCAAAATCACTCACAAAGAGACTGAAAATTGGAGCTGAACACTAAACTGTATTAAATCAGTGTACAATAACCAACCCTGTAATAACATAGGTTTATAAATAAATAACATACATCAGGTATTTGAATGCATGAGGAGCAATTCGAATCTAGCATAAAGCAGGCTTACCAAAAATAAGCAAATCCCCCATAGGTGTAAAAAGTTGATCCCAAATCTGTCATGGAGCTCACGAATTAGCAAAATGGCTTAGGCAAGCTAAAGAGTGGTGGAATGGCAGCTCATACATGCTTTTTCATGGAGAAAAGAGTGGAGGTGAAGAGGACAAAAAACTAGTTCACCTCACCTAGTCTAGCTTTTCTATTTGCCTTAAAACACTGAAAAAGCAGGGAATAAAGCAGAAAAAGTAGAAGGGTTCCTAGGAGGCCAGGAATAAAGCAGATTTGATTCTTTGGGCTTTCCCATGCACTACATGAGTCAAATGAGGGAAGTTTGACCACTATGAATAGGTAAAAGACAACTTGCATAAGGTGGGACACATGAACTAGGATAATAAGACAGAAATAATTAAATTAATGTCTAAATGGGTAAAATATGGGTTGATTATTCTAACACCATCATGTGTGAATCAATGTGCAAAGTAGTTCGCCTGGACTGTCTATCACTCTCTCTCAAAGGAGGAGGAAAGGTAGAAGGCGGAAGTCCTACTAAACGACGAGAACGGCGAGGAGCCGCACCCGAATCCACAATGACTCAAAAAATATAAAAAGACTCTCTATCTACGCAAACCCTAAGCAAGCTAATGTGCACAGAGCATAAAAAAATAAAATATAAAGCCAAACACAAGCAATCAAGGGTAGGATAAGTGAGCTCTCGAATGAAGCAGGTATGTCTCACCTAGGAGAGACTTGAGACTCCCATACACAACAAGAAAAGGTATGTAACCAATTATTGTGGCCCTCGGCTTCAACGCGTAAAGAGACTGTGCTGCCCGGACCAAACCTGGCCTGGACACCCATAGAATAACCCCTACATAGTACCCCCTCGATATCCTAGGTAAGGCCACTAAGGTCACCTCAATATAATCAATTTTTAGGCGGACAGTCGCAGGTGGGATTGACCATATGGGCAGAGTAGCAAATCCCAAAACTCTCGAAAGAGCCCCCAGATACGAATACAATCCTAGAAATATCTCCGGTGCTACTCAGTTATGACTAGGGGTCATCACAATCAATAACCGCTCACACTGCCTCGTGCTTAACTCCCTTTTGAGAGGAGGATCCTGAGAAACACTAGTTATACCAAGGAATTTCACACAATCACCTAGACAGACACATACATGTTGTTGTTTAGTGGTCTTGGAGAATTTACTCACAATGAACTATTCCAAGACCCTAAAACCTAATCTTGTTGGTGAACCCTATCAAATAGTGTAGTTCATTTTAATTAAGCGTTGATTTTAATTGGCTTTATTACTCAAAAGAGGTATATGCTCGTGCAACTAATGGCGTTAGGACACAACATGAAGCAAAATGCACACCTAACAATCAATGCAAATGCATTGTGTCCATGAAAAACAGGGTATGCTACTACATGAAATGCACAATTTTCTTCGAATGATAAATGTAAGCTTTCCTATATGAATTCCTGACTAATACTCCAAAGCAAATCTAGTGCAAGTACTATGCAAAATGCAAGATGCAATGCATAATGATAATCAAATATTTTTGGATTTTTTGAAATAAAAATGAGATACTAAAGCAAAAGAATGGTTCTACAACCCTCAGACTCTGCAAGCACACTCAAGCAGCACTCAAGAAAAGTACTAAGGTAAAAGAAATCTAATGCACTAATCCCAAAACAAAAAATAAAAAATGCAATGACAAGAACATTCTTCAAAAAAGAAATTTTACACTAAAAAAATGTCTCTGGTCAGAAATAGAGGTGTATATAGACTCTAGCAGTATCAAAGGAGACTCAGCAATCATCCAAATTCACCCAACAACAATCAATCTTCCTCTAGAAGGAAAAACTAAGGGCATATGTGACTGTTCACAGTAAACCCACGTGTGTACACAGAAATCGCAGTGAAACCTGTGTATATACGCGACTGTGAGTTAAAAACTCGCATACAGGAAGAAAGGTGCATAAAAATAAAGGAAACCAGACAAGCTGAGACAAACTTCACACCAACCAGACACTACCAGGAAAACATGCCCCCAGACCCGACACAGAAACAAGAGAAAAAGAGCACTTCAAAGTCATTGAATGCCGATAGAAAACCCCAAAAGGACAACTACTAGGAACTCCCCAGTGGAGTCACCAATTCTATTATGGAGAGAAATTCCTATGGCTTGGGGTACCACAACGGACAGCTTGACTCCAGAAATCAATCATTTCCAATATGCAATAGAAATCAAATATCTAACACTAAAGGATCGGAGCTTGTACCTTATTCCGGACGGTTGAAGTAGATCCCCGTTGAGCTTTCCAACTTCATCTTGAATTGATGAATCACTTCCTCAACAACAAGTAAACAAGACAAGCATACTATATATATTGGTGTTAGATCTATTCTAGCATATATAATCAACAATGTATAAGCATTTGAAATCATCCATGGATAAATTAATCATTCAAGCATACATTATTGGACAGGAAAAGATATTTCTATTAATATAAAATCAGAGATTACAATGGATAGAACCTCTGTCAGCATGTCTGCGAATCGAAGAAATTGAATCCCCCACTTGGGCCTCCACCACCTCAATCCTCTATCTCTCGATAGCAAGCTCACAAGAAAAAGGCAAGCTTGGGAAGAACACAAAAGTGCTCCAAGGGACAAAGGGATGCAGACTCAAGCACAAGTTCCAACAACAATGGACTACAGTTTCTTTGCTCACTGTTTAGTCAGTAATTGGTTTTTTCAAATTTTGGTTTTGTTTCTTTAATTTTGGTTTGATTTGCTTTTTCTTTTAAGTTAGTCATTTGCTTTGTTTTGATTTCTCCTCCTTTAGGAATTTTTGTTTAGTGTTTACATGAAATTTTGATCTTGTTTTTGAAAATTTTAGTTTTAAGCCATAGGTTTGTTTTTGTTGAAGGATTTTAAAAGTCACTATATCAAAAATGGATTCACAAATGATTATTCTGAGCACAATAAGGCATGATCACCATTCAAGCAGTTTTATAAACTTCATACAAAGTGTCCAAAAGCTGAAAAAGAGTGAAAAAATAGCACTAAAGATATTCTTGTAGAGCTGGAGCGAAAAATACCAAAGGCGCGCTACAAGAATATCACGGCCTTCTTTTTCCCGATTTTTAAGCAAAATTTTGTCACGATTTCAATCGGTGAATGACTAATCCCATATTGTGAGTTGTTTGATACGTGTGTGCTTCAGATTTAACATGATTCCAGGTGGTTTTAAGTCGTGAAGCAAATCATGACCATCATTACTCTTAATGCGGTTTGGTTTGACAGTTAGCAGCAAATATCGGTCTAATGTGGCATGATTTGCCTCTTACCTGCACTATTAAAGGAAAAAGGGTTCGTGGGGTAACCATAACCACGAAAAGGATGGATTATGTCGTTGTAGAGCAGAGACGAGGTTTATGAAGGTTACCTGGAGTTTAGGGATTCTCTATTTTCATATCTGTAAACAAATTAAACATATCAAGACACCTGTTCAGCCATTAAACAGCTCAGAGTCAGATTTAAAGCAACTATAGCAGAGTATTAGCAGGTATTCCGCAGTCACCAAGAAATGTCCATCAATTTAGGGTTTCTTCCAGTGGAGAGCGTTCTATAAAATTGATTGATGGAGAGGATGAATTATGCTCTTAAATGAGATTTTAACCCAAAAAATAGTTGTTTGAGTCAGTTTGAGAAGTTTTGTTGAACAGAGCACTGAAAAATAGCCCTAGGTTTGAACTGTCCAATTATTGAAGCTCGAAACGGTCTAAGGTGAAAGTTGTTTATGTTTTAGCACTCAAATTACACCAAAAAGCTCTAATAATTATGCACATTGAGTTTAACGAGTTGAATGACTAGGATTGTTGGCGGACCTAATGTCATTTTCAGTACTAAGGCTACAGGAAGCTAATGTGAATATATTGCAGAAGATTTTGTTTGCTCATATACCTTACAAGTAGTCTCCATTTGAGAAACCTATGGTTGATATTACATTTGCAAAGTTTGAAACTGTGAGGAAGTTGGGGTTTGAAAATTGATACTGGTATTGATACACAGGGATTAAAATACAATACTGGAATTAGAACAGCTACATTCAATGACAGTCCTCAGTTGCATTAAAAATCCTGGATACTTGAATTGATCTAAGTGTTGTTTTCTATGACTTAACTCAGTTTGTATTGAAGGAGAATGTCATATTTGAATGTATATTATACATGATATCTAGTTTCCTTAACCCTAAAATGAGGAGTTTGAGTAGCCTATAGCCTAAAATATTTCGACATTATGGTTTAAAGATGGGCAATGTTATTTTGTTGTTGTGACAGTCTCATTCATGATTGAATCTTACTCTCAAGTTTGATGAAGGAGCATTTGAAGCCCTCGGTGATTTTAAACAGGTCTGTCAAGAAATAAGCAGAAAATCATTTCATAGAGCATCTTCTGAACCCTAAATCCAGACAGCTTCTAGTTTCTGAAGGAAAAAAGATGGGCAAAAGTGGCAAGAGTGGTAAAAGTGGTAAAATCAACAGAGCAGAACCAACTGATATAGGGTGGATTGAAAACCTCCCTAGATGTGTGGAATTGTTTCAGCAAGCAGGTTGGATAGAATTTTTTAAGAAGATAGATGGATATAATGCAGAAGTATCCTGTAAGTTTGCTCAAGGTTTAAAAAATGACATGGTGACCTTTAATGCTCTCAAATTCAAGCTGACAGTGGAACTGATCTCAGAAGCCACAGGGATTAAAAATGAGGGTGAACCATGGTTCAAGAAGCTTCCTTTTGACTTTGATCCACAAAGATATCTTTTACCTAATGTCATTCCTGATTGGAATAAAGGCATCCCTATTTAGAATTTTAGAAAAGAGTGGGTCGAGCCAATCAGGATACTGCAGAGCTATGTGACTTGTGAGGGTAGGTATGGATATGTATTCAAGTATCACTTTAGATTCCTTCAACATATGGTGGGAGTCTCAAAAATGAACCTGCCTTTCTTCTTTTTGAAAAGCCTGCAGAAAATGTCCAGTAGGGTTAAGCAGCATGAAGACCATACATCTCAGTCAATTTTTCATCATGGACTAATCAAGTTAATCATCAGCAAGGTTTTGTAGAAGGAAGGGAGATCCTGAGAATTTTTTATCTTTTGGTCTGGTTTTCAAACTAAAGAGGAAGATCAAAAACCTGAAAGGCAAGCTGACAAGGGTAAGGTTTTGATGAGGAAATTAGGTAAAAAGTCTAAGCCTGAAGATAAACTAGAGGTCAAAGTTGAGGAAGCATCAGAGCAGGTGGAAAAGGATAATAGACCCAAAGTATTTTCAGCTAGTAGCAAAGGCAAGTACTCACTGTTTGAAGACCAAAAGCAGCTGCTACAGCCCATGGTACCAACAGAGGTCCCTCATGAAATGAAAACTGCTGATACACAAAAGGTGACTGTGCATGAAGAAGAATTGCAAGTCAAGCAAAGAAGCCCCATTACTGTATTGTCTGATGATGAAGGTTACCTTTTAGAAGAGGAGCAGGTAGAAAAAACTACAGTTGAAGCTGAAACCTACAGAGAGAGTCCTTCTTCAGACAGCAAAGCAACAAAACCTAACAGAAAGAAGGGTAAACTTGAAATAGTAGAGTTGGCTGCTATCCAGCATCAAGGAAAGGAGTTGAAAATGCCAGGAGAGAAAGCATCATATTTCAGACCTAAAACTAGGTCAACCAACAAGCTAAGACTGAACATGAAAAAATTGCTTAATCTCAGGTTAAACACAAATGAAGTTACTGTGTTAGATGATGTATCCCCTGATGAAAATCCAGAAATTAAGAAAGCTAGCAGAAAAGGGAAGAAGCCAGCAGCTGTAAAAGCTCCTTATGTACATCCTACAGAAGTCAAGAGTTCATCAAAATCATTAGAAGATTCAAGCAAGCATACATCTAAATTATCTGCAATAATACTTGAGATAAAAGATAAACTCTTGAAATAGAAGCAAGAAGAAAAGGCAAAAGCATGTCCTGTTGAAAATCAGGAGTGGGAGGAAGAAGATGAAGCTATACTCAGGGAAGCAGGAATTTTAAAAGAACCTAGTATTCCTATTGATTTCTCAGACTTTTTAATGAAGGATGCAAATATACCTGAGATCCCTAGTTTTGATGAAGAAAACTTGCAGGAAAGTATTCAGAAATACAAGCAACAGATGAAACACTTACAAGATACTAATGATGGGTTATTGAAAGTCAACAGAGGGCTTATAGAAGAGCTGCAGGATGTCCATAATCATTTACTGGAGCTATCAGAAGTGTCTAAAGAGGTGCTAAAAAGGAAAAGAGCTACTGACAGGCATTCCACAAAGTTGGAGGAAACAATCCAGGACCTACAACAAAGAAACAAGGAGCTCATAAAGAAGATTAATGACATGGAGAAGAAACAAAAGAAAGCAAAGAGGAAGTCACAAGCGCTAGATGGTATTGCCTTGTTGGCAGAAGCAGCAAAAGATCTTTAAGCCAGTTGTCATTTAGTTAGTTGTTATCTTTTGAGTAAACACATATGTTAATAATTTACTATTTTTAGCATATTTTATAATTTTGTAAGTTTATACTTTTTACCTTACTCTAGCGAGTTGATGGAGGCAGTTAGGGTTTTAGACCCAACTGATTTTGTAAAGAAACTCTATTTAGGGAGATGAGAGAATCATTAGCAGGGTTCGATTTTTTAGAGCTTTCAGGAGGTCTTCAAGCTTAGTTGGTTTTCAGACTTGTTCATGAGCAAGGTACAAAACTCTTGTATGCAGTGGTTGATGAAACTATGAGATATATATGAATTTTACCCTTCAGATTTATGTATTGGCTTCATTTTCATCTTTTCTAGTTGCTTAAATTGATAGATTCATTGACTGGTTTATGTTTATATTCTGGTTATGCCTGTCATTTATGTATGAACCTCAATACTGTTTCTGTTTGATCTTGTTACATATATCATGCATCTTCATCTTCTATTGCTTCTGATTCAGTAGTTGCTTTACTTATGAATGTATTCCCTGACTATTCTCAAATTTCACAACCAAAAACACATTGCAGAAACCCTAAACCTTAATTTTATTGAGTTTTATATTTGAGTGTGTGTTGGCTTGTTTCTCTGGCCTTAGAAACAATTTCTGGCACAAACACTCACAATTCTCTTATGCCTTCAATGTATCCAAAGAGTTCCTTATATAGCTTTTCAAAGGGGTAATGGAAGGTAGAAACCAAGCAATATCAAGGCATATGGAAGGCCAGGAGTCAAGTGAGTCGGATCCATGTCAAGGAAAACTCCAAAAGGATTTGGATTTTGTACACATCTCGATGTACGTTGTTTTAGGGGTCAAACACACATATATACACGATTAGGGGTTTAAAAGTCACGTGTATCAATTTTCACATGTTTATAGGGATGGTCTAGGAAACATCAAAGGACAAAAAATGGTCCAAGGGGTCTAAGGAGTCTGCAGAGGGGCAGGGAAGGCCATGCAAGTGTGATTCACGTGGAGTGGTAAAATCAGCTATAACAAGATGTCACGTTTCTCTGGAGTCAAGAGCGTCAAGGAAGCTTTGACACACTGAAGACCAAGATGGATTTGGTGCCAATACTTGTGTTCCCATACTAGAACAAGGCATTCCATGTCCATGTGGATGCATCATCTATTCATGCAACCAGGTGAAGGAAATCTTGATCACCCGATCGCTTTCGCTAGTCGAAAGTTATCATTTGCTGAAAAAAACTGTACAACCAAAGAGAGAGAAGGTCTGGCGATGGTATATGTGCTACAGAAATCTAGGCATTACCTATTAGGTGGTCATTTCAAAATGTTTACAAACCATTCTGCTTTGAAGTACCGAGTCAATAATCCTATGTTGGGGGGAGGGGATCTGTCGATGGCTACTTCTCTTTCAGGAATTTGATTTTGAGATAATTGTGAAGTCGGGTCGCTTCAATGTGGGCCCTAATCATTTGTCCTAAATTGAGACACACGAAGAGGCAACAAATATTGAAGAAGGATTTCCTTATGCGTAGTTATTCATACAAGACATGGTAGATGATTTCTATGACCAAATAATCCAGTTTTTTGGCAATGGGAGTCACGCCGAAAGATTTCTCAACAAGACAGACGAAGAAGTTGGTAGTCAAGGCTTCAGATTTCCAGTTGATTATTGGGCGGCTATACAAACTTGGATCAGATGAGATTTTACGGCGATGTGTCTTACCGCATGAGTAAGGACAAATTTTGGCAGAAGCACTTTTGGGGTCGTCGGTAGACACTATGGAGGTCGTGCTACTACAAGGAAGGTGCTTTGCGTAGGGATCTAGTGGCCCACTTTACATAATGACGTGACGTAATATGCACGAACTTGCGATGTCTGTCAACACATTGGAAAACCATCACGATGGGATGAGATGTTGCTGGTACCGCAAGTAATGTTGCAACCATTTGATAAATGGGTTGTGGATTTTGTGGTTCCAATCAACCCCCTCAAGAGGAGAACCGATGCAAGGTACATAATAACAACGACAAACTGTTTGATGAGGTGGGAAAAGGCCACACCATTCATGGATTGCACCGCTGCAACTGCAACACGGTTTCTATTTGATAATATTGTGATGCAGTTTGGATGTCCAATGATATTGATGAGTGACCAGGGAAGTCACTTCATTAACCGCGCAGTAAGCGCACTAATGGAGGAGTTGCAAATACAGCATAAGAAAAGTACCCCATATCATCCACAAGAGAATGGGATAGTAGAAGATTTCAACAAGATCTTAGAGCATGCACTTACCAAGGTATGCAATGCTAACCGCAATGACTGGGACTTGAATATTCCAACAGTGTTGTGGGAATATCGCACCACTTGCAAGAGATTGACAGGGTAGACACCGTTCAAATTGGTATATGAATAAGAGGAAACCTTTCCTATGGAGTACATTGTTCCCAGCCTGTGCATTGAAGCAGTGACGGGCATGGATGATGAAGCAGCACTAGAGGAGCGTATGGCATAGTTGATACAGCTTGAAGAGGACCTCTTTATAGCAGGTTTCCACCATCATGTCAAGAAGGATCGACAGAAGGCGTGGCATAATCGCCACATAAAGAACAAACAGTTTCAGCAAGGAGACTCGGTATTGTTGTACGATAGTAAGTTCCTCAGGTAAGTTACATATGCATTGGTTAGGTCCATATCTTGTTAATTCCATTACCTCAAGAGGTGTAGTTCAATTCCAGTAGCTAGATGGCATGACACTACCAAAGATAGTGAACGGTAGCAGGTTGAATCCCTATAGGATGGGCCCAAATCCGCACAGTGTGTAAGGCACTACGCAAATGAAAAAAAAAAGTAGTTAGGATGATGAATGAATGGAAGGCACACCGAGAACAGGTGGTTGCACAAGAATAGGAGTTACTAGCGCAGTTAGGAGGTCATTTTATGATAGCCACAGAGCTACGAGTAGAAGTCACATTATTCATAAATGAAGATAGTTGAAGTAGTTAAACGGCGGTGCTTATAGAAGTGACATGTAATGATGGCAGATCCGACTGTTGGGTTGGAAGAATCGGTGGCAGATTCGGGTAGTTAATGAATGATTTGGTCATGATGATCGAATTGATGTCATAATGATGAAGTATGAGTTGATTTCGTGCTATAAGAGGAAGCTTTCTATGGTTAGAAGACACCATTGTGCAGAGTTTAATTAAGTTGATTTGCAGAGTTACCAATTTGTCGAGAGAGCTGTTGAGAAAAGCTAAGAAGAGTAAGGAAGTTGTTAAGTCCAGAGAGGGTGTGAGCTTAGTATGTCAAGAAGGGAATTGGTACGGTATGTAGAGAAACCCATACACTGTTGATATTTCGAGTGAGAGAGATTCACCACTCATACCAGTTGCAATTGAGGAGGAATTCACCAGTATGCAAGTTGGCTCGTCAACGAAGAGGAAGGCATAGAAGCCTATCTCTCTAGAATCACAGAAGCGACGAACCAAAACAACCACAAGGGCATATGGAGAGACACATCACAGATAGGGCCATCGAGCCCTGGAGTTATGGATTATGCTGCTAGAGCAGGGGTTCCTATCAAGGACATCCCTGGTTACATCCCTCCTAGTTGGCCCGATGCGCATGCCAGGAAGCCTACGAAGAATCAGAGATACCAGATTAGGATGATGGCGATAGCACAAGGGATGGTATGCACTTCTTATATTGTTCCTACACTTATGCAGCTTAGGTACGAAGATCACGACCTACTTGCATTAGAATATGTCACGAAGGAGTTGTATATGCTAGTCGTATCAGTAGAAGGTGCCCCGATAGAGCGCATTCCACAGGACTGGGCAAGAGGATTGGACAAAGATGGATTGCTCGGGTTGATCAATATGTCACACTTTGGGTGGCCAACTGAGGTGAATGCATGTTTGAAACAACTGTTGGCATGTTTTCATGGTGGGTTTTTATGGTTCGATGAGCCGGTTGTCGTCATGGTAGAGTTGATTTCAGCAATAACGGGGCTACCCAAGGATGGGCCATCCCCCTCACAGTATATCCGAGGAAAAGATAATGAAAAAAAGTTGACAATGACTCTAAATAAGCATTATTCTCTATAGCATGATGGGATATCCTACCACATTGATAGCATCAATGATTGCATGGTCCATATTGGTGCCAGGATTATGGCTAGTAAAGTAGTAAGCAAGAACCTCCCGGTTCAATATAATTCCAAGGTGGTCGCATGTGCTGAGTTATGTGTGAAAGGCACACAAATGAATTGGCCCCTTTTTCTTATGAAGTAACTAGTGGAGGATACATAGGTCGCACAAGCGGGTGCAAGATCATTTACATACAGTTGGATCCTCATTTTGATTGCAATGGTAGCTTGGATGGAACAAGAGGATTACCAAGGGATGGACGTCAAAGCAATAGAAGCGTGCAAAGGTTCCAGATATCGGAACTTATGGTGGGTTAAGGAAGCATAGAGATTGGTATATTTCTCAATCCAATTTTGGATCTACTGGGAAGTGTTGCATGCTGTAGTGGTAAAAGTTCCACAATTGATAGAGGAAGCCGCGACAAAGTATCGAAGGATTGCGCATTTTGCAATTGGACCCTGCACTGTTTATGTTCACGCATGGTGGGACCCCGCCAATAAATGGGTACCAATGAGGTACAAAGTGTCTAATGCGGAGTTGGAGGCAGTGATTAATGGATGGCCCGTAGAGTGGCAAGAACCAATCAGTATAGTAGAAGTTTCAACTGAAAAAATGGCGGATGCACCTGAGGATCCCGTGCGCAAAGATGACCACTACTCAAATGATAAATCATCAATAAAGACAACTACTGACCTACAAATGCAATGCATACTCTAGGAAATCATAGCAAAGAAGCACATGGATCAACCTATGAGCAGCAACATCGTGTCAGCAATGGAAGCACAACTGTACCGAGTTGTCAAGGTTGCCAATGATGTGACTGATGCCACCGCAAAGGAAATGAAAAAATCAGCACAAGAAGGATTAGTCGAGGTAAGAACTAAATTGGATTCTGTTTATAATGTCATTTTGAAAATATTGCCAAAGAGCGCAGTTGCGCAGGAGTATGCGTCAATCAGCACCAAGCCGCATGCCAGGAATGTTCAAATTCCCTCGACTGTGATTGATGTCGGACGGGAGGACTTGAATACCTCCCTGCGGTAGCTGTAGAACATTGCCTTAGATATCAATAGGTTGTCTACCCAGACTTTGATATCTATGCAGCAAGTTTCCAACTAGGAGTTGGTTGATATGCAAAAGGATATCAATGACCAGTACCTACAGTCGCAAGACAAAGAAGAAGCAATGCAAAGAGAGGTAGAAGAGTTGCATCGTGCCAAGGAAAAGTTGACAGAAGACAAGGCATATGATATAGAAGTACTAAAAAGAGCTCACAAGGAATTCAGGATGAAAACTACAGAGGAAATCAAGGAATTGAAGAATAGCCGAGTTGAATTGGAAGTGACAGTAACAGATTCCTTCCAGCATGTCTTGGAGAGCACCATAGAGCTGGATGCAGTAGCTAGAGTGAAGAAGATTGGAGTTGTTATTGAGGAGCTACAGAGCGAAACTATCATTTTGGATGTGTTGATACACCCCTCCACACCACCAAAACAAATAGTTGTAAGGAAGGATGAGATAGAAGAGCTAGAAACACAGCTTGATGAGTTAGAGCAGGACGCTAAGAAATTCATAGATGCCACTACGCAAGTTTGGGGTAGCATAGTGCAGGATGAACAACTAGGGAAATTAACGACATAGTTTCAAGAAGCGGATGGACAATTGGAGACCCTGAAGACGTTTCTTAAAGCAATGTCATTTACGATGCAGATCACCAAGGCGTCGAAACTAAGGGAGCTATAGCAAAAAGTCACAAGCGCAAGACAAAGGCAGTAGCAACACAGTGCACAGTTAAACGAGTTCCAGGAGATTGGAGTGTAGCTATCGGTGAAAGTGGTCTCTACACTCCAAGCCGCACAAGAAGGTAAGACAAACATTGTTGCAAATATGGTTGAGCACCGTATCAACCATGATATAAAGGTGAGCTAGGAGGTTACTGAATGGGTCAAGGAGTAGGTCAGAGCGATAACTCAGCAGTTTGCATATTTCAAAGCCAAGATCATTGAGTTTACCATGTCCGATTAAGCGTGGCTCGAGAGTGATCCATAAGATTGTGTTGGGGGCATGTTGGAAGGGGTTTGGGGACAAGTTAGTTGTGTAGCATCACGAGTGTCCTGCAAGCTCAAAAGACATTGCACAAAAGAAAGATGGTGCGCAAGGCAGAAAATAGACTATTCTGTATATTTTATGTCACTTTCTGTACTTTGGACCATATTTTGTGGATATTAGCCATTATTTTTTAGATTCAATTAAGAATTGGTTAAGAGTTAGTTAGAAGTGGACCTTCAATGTAAAGGCACAAGCCTATAAATAGAAGTTGAATTACAAATGTAGACGAAGAAGGAGGATGGATATTGATACCAAGAGCACTTGAGTGAACCTGTTGAATTGTGGATTGTTTTGAATCTGTGGGTTGTTGCGCAGAAGTAATATGACAAGACATGAGTTGATCTGAATTGTTGTTTCATTTATCTTTTTTTGTCTTATTATTTCTACAATCTGATAATGAACGATTATTGAATGTGCGACATGGATCTATGATGCAATGCTTTTTGTTTCTGAATGATGTTATTTTCCTAGATCAGTTTGCGCATAAGTATGCTACTGTGGTTATGAATGAATGATGTGACTAGTTATGAGAAATGATGAATGGTCATACTAATGGTTGATTAAATGTTTAGATCTGTTAGATAAGTAGATGAATTGTCGATTCACATAGTCATCTTCTATTCTGCGGAAACTTGGTTTCGACAGCTCTCCCTCGAACATCTCGGGTGATACTTCATCTGCTTCGTGGGTGTTTCTGGGCAGGATAAAACCTTTATGGGCCGGTGCTCAGGTAGGTTGCGGTGAGTGAGCATTGACAGAGTGGGAACCCCTGTCGACTAGGTTTGCTGGCTGGGATTGCGCCAACATATGTAAGTTGAAAAAAGGCTCTCTATGGACTAAAGCAAGCTCCTAGAGCTTGATATGGAAGAATAGATATATTCTTGACAAGATTGGGCTTTACCAAGATTAAAGTTGATCCTAACCTTTAACTTAAGGTTATGGATGATGAACTTGTCATACTATTGTTGTATTTGGATAATATATTTCTGACATGAAATGAAAAACTGTTGTAATATCACAGATCACATAAGGTTACCAATAATACATACTAAAACATATATATATAACAGAGACAAGAGATAAGAACAAGTAGGTGATTTAACAGATTATATTACATGAATGAGTCCATACAACACAAAGAACTGAAATGAGTTCTCATCTGGCTCAACAGCCTAATATATATGATTACAAAATAGTTACAAAATAACTACCTGTCGGTTCGGTGAACCGACATGACCTTAGGTGGCCGACCTAATCTCTAGTTTAGTCGGCCGACCAACTTAGTCAGCTCATCGACTAAGTCGGCTCATCGACTTAGTCGGTTGATCGACTAAGTCGGCTATCGTTCAAGTCAACTTATCGACTTGCTACATATTCCCCACGAACAAAACATTTCTTCGTCCCAAAGAAACGGGGAGGTACAAAAAATTCTCCTGGTCTCAATAGTTACTGTGATTTTCCTGGTCTTCATGGGCTGTGAAGTCTGATGGTCGGTCGCTTCTGTACACAGACTTCTACAATGGCTGGGGCTGTTACTGCGAGGTGATGTTGGAAATCTGTCCAACTTTGCAAAAAATTTTGGATGTTGATGGTGAGCGTGGTCAGGCCTGATAAGATCGACATCTTTTCTGAAATGGGAACTTCTACTATTCTCTCCATGTCGAGACCCATAAACTAGTCCTTCTCCTCTGCAGTCTCGATAAGTCATTTCATCTGCGGACAGATGATGCCGACTTTTTCAAGTTAGGGAGAGCTTAATGCACCCACTAATGTGCTTCCCTCTCTAGTCTCTACAGCTTGGCTATTTCAAGCACTATTTGTTCTTCTATTGTCATTCTGAGTGCTTCCTCAATGGTTTTCCTGCTTTCCAATGCCTAGATCCCTTGTCGATTCTACCGAGTCTGCTGATAGACTTGCTCGTAGTAAGTAGGCTAGTCTCTTAGTATTTCTTCAGTTATGACAAACTCCTCCATATGATCTTGCAGCACTTTATAAGCTTCAGTGAAGGTGGTGTGTTGTGCCATTAGGAGTCTAGCAGTTTCTTCTTTTTGTTCCTCTTTTGTTTCCTGAATCTGTGCTTTGAGTGCCGACACCATGCTCTCAAATAGATGATACACCCTTTCGAGCGGTTTGTCTTTGTTGACCTCTACAGGGACCGGCATGACTGACTGGGATAGGTTCCTACATTTGTTGAGGAACTCGACCTATTCTGTGTTCTTGTCATCGAGTTCCTTATTTCTCTGCTCGCTCCCCGTCTTTGCTTCACCTTCTAGGGTCTTCAGGAGTTGTCCTAGCTCTACATCGGTTAGCAAAGTTGCATCCTTCAGTTTGATATGGACCTTTGATGGCTGTCCATGATGCTCCTTCCTCTATTTCTCCTTTCTCTTCTTGTGCTTTTCCTTCTCTGCTTGTGTCGGCACTTGTGTACCTGCAAAAGTCAAGTCGAGGTCTTTGGTTTGTGGGACAGTGGTTGATGGTTTCTCTGGTTGGGGAGGTGGAATAACTATTGCTTCTGGTTGTTGAGATGCAGTGGGTGCTGATGGTTGCGGTGGGTCTTACTCTGAGTCAGGGGGTGGTGGTTGTGATGGAGTTGGTGAACGGTCGGGGGTGATTGGGTTGGGGGCAGTGTGGGTGAGTGGTGGGTTGTCGGGCCGGGGAGGTGATTCTAAGTCAGAGAACATTTTATTAATGTGTCGAGCTATGTCCTCCTCAGTTTCTTCTCCTCCAGTCAGTGCAGTGGCTGGTAGGTCAGCTTGGGGTATGGTCGGAGTGATAGTCGAGGTCCGATGTGCAACCACTTCAGCTTCCTCATCTGGATTTCTCTTGAAAGTCAACATGATGGTTGCAAAGGTTCTGGACTAGGATTCATGTCCTGGTTGGTATCCACCAACCTCGAAGAGAGGTGCTTTTGTGGATATCTTATGTGCCGACGTAAATATCTCAGGAAACTTCTCAATGAATGTCTGCAATTCTCTATCTTTATTGAACTTTTCCTTCTCTGCTTCCGACATTGCACTTTTGCACAATTCGAGTGGGATTACTAACTACTATGCTGGTACTTGCTCCTTGGTTACTTTCATCGGTGATGGGGGTGAAGGCGTAGACACAAGGTCGACTACGCTCTCAGGCGTCGTCGTGTGGGTGGTCTTAGCTTTCTTTGGTTGACCTGCTAGTGCTCCTGCGTCGACAAATTGCTGGAACAGGGTTTCAACCGGCACCTTATTTACTGCGGCATTCTCTATTATGTCGAGGACCGTAGCTGCTATTCGGGTACACAAGGTACTTCCAAAAGACCGAACACCTTCAGATACCACTTCACACAAACAGATCACAGATCAACACACCGATGTTTGTGGCGTGGTTAAAACCCTCGAGAGGGAAACAGTCCATGGCCCCAGCTACTTGGAGCAATTTATTATGTAAAAGAAAGAAAGTTACATGAGCTTCTCATAATCGATCAACTAGCCAAGGACCCTCTATGCTCTTTAAATAGAGATCATAAACCAATCGGGTGTTAAGCCATGGATCAATGGTAGGTATGATCTAAGAGAAGTTGAACCGATGGATCACTCTATGTCTAGAACATTTCGTGACCAATGGATTAGAATATTTACAAATGCATACTAAAGAAACACACTTTTACCTAACGGATATATTACACAAGTTGATCTTAACTAAATCCTAAGTGTCTAAATATCCTAACATCCCCCCTTAAGAACAACTTGGGATAGGATTGAAGGATTTACAAAAGTGACACTATTAGGAGAAGGAAGGAGGAATCAAAGCATATCCCCCCTTAAGGACACATTCCTGAACTCCTTACATAGACTGAAGTTTAGAAAAATTCATTTCTGTAAGAGACTTGGTGAAGATGTCTGCAACTTGATCATCTGTAGGGCAATAGAGCACTTCAATAACACGATCATGAACAAGATTTCTGATGAAGTGCATGTGTAGCTCAATGTGTTTGCTACGCTGATGTAGAACTGGATCTTTGGCAAGTTTGATGGCACTTTGATTGTCGCACCAAAGTGGATTAGGCTACTGCTGCTCGAATCCAAACTCTGAAAGGATCTATCAAAGCCATAAAGCTTCCTCACTGGCATTAACTGCAGCTCAATATTCTACTTCTGTTGAATAAAGAGCAAGAGCTTGTTGTTTCTTACAAGCCCAAGTGACAGGTCCAGATCCCAGACTAAAAACATAACCTGCAGTAGACTTTCGATCATCACGATCGCTGGCCCAATCTGAATCAATGAAACCAACCAACAAAGGTTTCCCCCCTCTACTATAATGAATCCCAAACTGAATTGTACCTCGAATATATCGAAGTATTCTTTTTGTTGCTTTCCAGTGACTTTCATGAGGAGTTTGCATATAACGGGAAACACGACCAACGGCAAAGGAAAGGTCAGGACGGGAATGAGTCAAGTATAAAATACTACCAACAAGCTGACGATACAAGGTGGCATCTACTTCAGGGGAAGTACAAGTGGCAGAAATTTTGACTCCAGACTGGAAGGGAGAAAGGGTTTGGTTTACAATCTTCCATGTGGAAGCGACGAAGAAGGTCACAAGCATACTTAGACTGGGAAAGAAAGATTCCTTCTTTGGTTTGCAAGACTTGGCGACCAAGAAAATAATGCAAATGTCCTAAGTCTGACATTTCAAAATTTTCCTTAAGACTAGATTTCACATGGGTTATAAGGTTAGGGTCACTACCAGTAAGGATAAGATCATCAACATAAAGAACAAGTATGATGAGATGGTTTCCTACTTTCTTGGTATAGACATTGGGGTCAAAATGGCATCTAGAAAAACCAGTGTCAAAGAGAAAGCTATCCATTTTGGCATACCAAGCTCTAGGAGCTTGCTTAAGGCCATATAAGGATTTCTTAAGGAGACAAACAAGGCTAGAGTTATTTTGAACATATCCAAGCGGTTTTTCCATGTAAATCACCATGTAAGAAGGCATACTTGACATCCATTTGATGGACTTCCCAGTTATGTAAGGCTGCAAGGGAAAGAACAAGGCGGATGGAGTTCATTTTTTCTACAGGGGCAAAGGTTTCATTGTAGTCAATCCCTTCAGCTTCGGAAAAACCTTTGGCAAATAACCTTGCCTTAAGTCTTTCAACACTTCCATATGATGCATACTTAGTTCTGTAGACCCATTTACATCTGACAAGTTTTATTCCTTTTGGAAGAGGAACAAGATCCCAAGTATCATTCACCATTAAGGAATGATATTCTTCATCCATAGCTGCATCCCAATCTGGATTTCTTGAAGCTTCTGCAAAAGTTTTTGGATCATGATTCTCGGAAACTTGAGCCAAAAGAGAAGAGGCTCGCTAAAACTGAGAGCATGTTCGACGTTTGATCTCTAGGATCACCGGGAAGATCACCAGCTGCTTCACATGTTGAACGGACCCATCAAGGAAGTATTGGTGCTGGTGCAATTGGAGGAACATGAGCATGCGGAGGTGGATTTTCATCCTCACTTTCATCATCAGAAACTGGAGTTGGAAACCTATCAAGGAAGCTGGAAGAAGAAGAAGAAGAAGGCACAATCGCTGAATCAGGCTCGCAGACCAAAGATAGCACACCCGCCAAGTTAGGCTCGCAGGCCAAGAGATTTTCATCAAATTTAACATCTCTTCTAATGATTATATCATGAGAATGTGGCTGAAGAAGTCTATAACCTTTTACATCTTCAGAATATCCAACAAATATGCATTTTTCACTTTTAGGCTGCAATGTTTTCCGTTTTTCATCCGGAATGTGAGCCCATGCTTCACAACCAAACACACAAAAGTGTCTTACATCTGGTTTAATTTTACTCCATGCTTCTTCCGTTGTTATACCTTGTAAAACTTTAGTGGGTGTACGATTAACTATGTAATTTGCACAATTTATGGCATCAGCCCAATATTGAAGACTTAGTCCCTTAGATTGGATCATACAATTAGCCATTTCTTTCAAAGTGCAGTTCTTTCTTTCAGCTACACCATTTTTTTGTGGTGTATATGGAACAGTGTACTATTGTTGGATTCCTTGTTCAGTGCAAAAATTAGTAAAATTGTTGTTAACATATTTTCGTCCATTGTCAGATCTTAACTTAATAATTTGATGACCATATTGTTTTTCAACAAGAGCCTTGTAGGCTAAGAACATGTTAAATACTTCTCTCTTAAGTTTTAGGAAGTAAACCCAAGTGTGTTTGGAGTAGTCATCAATGAAAGTTAAGAAATATTTGAAACCAAAAAAGGAATTAGATGGAAGAGGGCCACACAAGTCACTATGCCCAAGCTCCAAGGGAACCAAGGTGTGCTAAGAGGCATGTTTGTCAAAACTATCCTGATGATGTTTTCCGAGTACACAACCGGAACAAACACCATCCTTGCAAGATACCAGCGGAAGACCAGTCACCATATTTTCTTTACATAGTTGTTGCAATGAGCGATAATTTAAGTGACCAAATCTCCCATGCCAAAGTTTGCTCAAGTTATCACTATGAGCAACAAAAACTAAAGGAAAATATGATGACCCAAAGTTGTTAAATTTGTACAACCTGGTAATATCATCAACAGTTCCAGTAGCAAGGATATTTTGAGGATTTTTAAAATCCTTAATTACAACTTGGTGAGGTGTAAACGTCACAGTTTTACCTTCACCTAAATGAGTAATTTGATAGACTGATAACAGATTGCAGGAAATTTTTGGAACACATAGTACATCACTGAAATGACCATTTTCTACTGGAACTGTTCCAGATCCTACAACACTTAGATATCTATCATCACCAACAAATATTTTTTTGGTATTACATTCATGCATAGTAGAAAACATGGCTTTATCCTTAGCCATATGATAAGATGCTCCAGAATCAATGAACCATTCAATTGAAGTAGAAGAAGAAGATATAGTATAAGAGTAACTAGAAGCACAAAGTGCATGTCCATGAGAGTTAGATTCTGAAAACGAATCTAGGCTGATGTGGTGGTTCTTCATTGTTGCTTCCAAGGCTTCCATCTTCTTAAAACACTTAGATTCATCATGATTATCTTTCCCACAAAAATTGCAATGACACTCAGTCTTCTTTCCTTTTTGCTTGGATCCTTTGTCATTTTTTAAAGAAGGAGTTGAATGAGAGGGTTTGGGACCCTTATTGTTTTTCTTATTATTGCGAAAATTAGTTTCTTGGGAAGCTTGGACTTTTCTTTCTGTTGGGACAATAAGGCTTTCCCAGATATATATGCATTTTTAATTATTCCAAGATGAATGAGCTTATCTTGCTCTCTAATTAAGGAAGCGCAAAAGGATTCAAGGCTAGGCTCTTGATAGCTAGTTGCAGTCAAGGATTCTTTCATGGAGTAGAATGTAGATACAAAAATAGAATATGCAGGTCCAAGTTTGGAAAGAATATGATAAATACATTGTTTGTCTTCTTTCTTAATCTTGCATTCTGCACATAAGAGTCTAAGAGTTTTATACTTAGATAAATAGTCTTGAATGCATGAAAAATCATTTGGATTCAAGGAAATCAACTCATTCTCGAGTTGATGAACCTGAATTTCATTGTGTTTACCAAACATAGATTCCAACTTTTCCCAAGCTTTATCAAGTTCATCAATGTCAGATATGTGGAATCGCAAATCAATAGAGATTTCCATCCCAATCAATCCACGAGTTTCATCACATCTATTTGCCCATTTAATTTTTTTATCATCATCAGTGGGTTTTGTTTCTTTCCCTGAGGTTATCCTGAAAAGTCCCCTACTTCGTAGAACATCTTCCGTCCCCTACTTCGTAGAACATCTTCCGTACGAGATTTCCATGAGAAATAGTTAGAACTTGTAAGTATAATATCACAAGGGGTGTCCATACTATAAAATAATGGCTAAAATAATAGAAACTAACTATCTGGATGCAAAGAGCTCGAAAAAATATGCGGTTTTAAAAAAACGGCACTTAAAACGGATTCTAGATGATGAAGTTATGCTTAATCAAAGAAAATGTTGAAGATGTCCCCAATAGTGACATGGCAGATATTAACTTGACCAACTAAAAAAAAGAAGCCCCCTCTTCCCAAAATCAACATTTGACAATCATTTTTACAATAAAGTTACTTTGAAGTGAATCACTTTTTTAGAATAAGTGATGTTCACTTTTACAATAATGTGACTTTTAAATAGTGCAGCAATAAATTAAAAGGCTTAAGTGACTCACTTTTATTTTATTTTATTTATGTGAGATGCACTTTTACAATAAAGTAACTGGAAAATAGAAATTGCTTGCACTAAAAATTAGCTTGATAAGACTTAAACTCAAGGCTTATCAAGGTGTAAAACAACTTTGGACCAAGTGAGCTAAGTTTAAAAAGTACGTAAAAATATGGAAAGATGAAGGAGGCTTTTTTTTTAACTCTTCTCTCTCGTTTTCCATGCTTGCTTTCTTTTCCTGCAAATCACAAAAAAAAACAAAAAAACTTTTTCCACATAATGGGGTTAGATCTTTGTTAGCTTACTCGGAAAGTCTACGTTTTCATTTTTTCTCGTTGTTTCTGATTTGCCGTGATGACACAAGGTGCACGGCAAAGAGCATACGTAGCCGAGAAGACAAAAAAAACTTTCCCTTACTGTTTCTGATTCGCCACGATCGCGCAAGGTGCACGGCAAAGAGCATACGCAGTCAAGGAAAACAATAGTCCGAGACTAAAACATAAAAGATCTAATAATAAACTGATAAAATATGAGAGATTTAAAAAAAAACAAATCCGTCACTGTAATATTATACCTTCAGATTTGCCGAAATGAGTGTTTCTGGAGCAAACGGAAACGGTTTTTGATGAAACGAAAACTATTTCCCAATGGAAACGACACTCCGAATGCAATAGAACAGCTCCCATAGGCCACAAATACACAAAAAAATCTAGAACCAAAAACCCTTTCAAATTTTCGGCAACACCGGTTCTAGATCTTGATCAAAACCGAAAGCGGCTCTTTATAAAAGCTCTGATACCATGTTTGGGTACATAGGGTACTCCCAAAGACCGAACACCTTCAAATACCACTTCACACAAACAGATCATAGATCAACACACCGATGTTTGTCACGTGGTTAAAACTCTCAAGAGGGAAACTGTCCACGGCCCCAGCCAAATAGCTACTTGGAGAAATTTATTATGCAAAAGAAATAAAGTTACATGAGCTTCTCATAATCGATCAACTAGCCAAGGACCCTCTATGCTCTTTAAATAGAGATCATAGACCAATCAGGTGTTAATCCACGGATCAATGGTAGGTATGATCTAAGAGAAGTTGAACCGATGGATCACTCTATGTCTAGAACATTTCGTGACTGTCGGATTAGAATATTTACAAATGCATACTAGTGCATACTAAAGAAACACACTTTTACCTAACGGATATATTACACAAGTTGATCTTAACTAACTCCTAAGTGTCTAAATATCCTAACAGCTGCCAGCTCCCCCTCGTCTTCTGATGAGTCTGCGAGGATAATCTTGCGCTTACCTTTTCCTTGTTGTTGTTGTTGTGTCTTGAGATTCTTCCTGGCTAATGCTATCTGTTACAACAATTTTTTTGATAATACCTTTTGTGACAGCATACTCTGGGTTTTCTGGCTTTGTCTCTCCCCTTGGCTCCTGGGTCGGGATGAGACTTTCTGTAGCTGGACTGATTACCTGCTGCTCTGGCTGTGGTTCTGCTATTTGGGGTTCTACCCTCTGTGCTATCAGAGGCTTGATAATGATTTGAAGTCAGCCAGTGTGTTCGACCGGTGTCTCCTCTGACACGAAGGTGTTGATATAGAGGTTGAGCTCATAGTCTTCCTCTTTTTCTTGGTCGATAAGCAGCTCCTCTATCGAGAAGTCGATCTTTTTTACTGCTGCTAGTACTGGTATTTTGGTTTTAGCCTATCGAGATAGCTCCTGAAAGATCTAGTCGAATGATGGATAGTAGTCGAGGGCTTTAGCATTTGAGGTGTTTCCTTGCATGTACCACACTGAGGTATGGTCGAGTTCCAACTGGATGTGGGATTTTGTCGGTAGAATTCTTTGGATGTTTTGAGGCACCCTCCATCTAGTCGTGCGAACTTTGAGCTGTTGAAGCCAATTCTCCAACAGGACCTTTCCGCTTTCAAGTTCTTGCAACGTTCCTCTCTGGGAGAATGGTTTAAATCTCCACATGTGGAACCTCGACGGTTCCTGAAAGATTGGATTCCCCTCTGGGCAGATATGGTACATGACTATCCATAAGATTAGGGAGGGAAACTTGATGATTCCTCCCATTTCTTAGCATCTTTCACAGATGGTCTTGACCATGTCGGCCACATATTTATCCCATATGTATATCCTTATATCTGTCGCAATGGTGTCGATAGCTTCTAGCATGTCTAACTTGAGGTCATTGCCTCGACCTGCCAGGGTGAGTGTGATTGCTATTATTTTGGCCACAATTTGTGGCGTTCAGGTTGTGATTTGGCTAATCATCAACCCCTTCGAGTTTTTTCTCAAAGTTGACCCAGTTAGCTCTTCGACCAGTCCTTCTTTAATTCGACTAGTACTGGGTTTCCTTCGTTTGAGAGACTGGTGAGCTTGGAAATGACTTCTCCAGAAATGTCGACCGGTTGGTCGAAGTAGAAGCGGCCATTGTGGTACCGGCTTATGATGAATTTGACGGCAGTTTCCTTGGTGCCACCGAAACTGGCCATGAGTGGTGCAATCACATAGTTGAATATGGTGTTGTATTTGATTTTCTCCACGGCTTGAGTGGGATTCTTGTTAACATAAGCCCATTCTTGCATCTTGGCCCAGAGTTTTTTCCATGAACCTTCCTGTACCTTGGCATTCTTAATGTTTTTTAGTCTGCGGACTAAAGGGGTATCCACAGCCTACAGTTCCTTGGTTTTGGTTGAGGCTCTAGTTTGTTTGGGTGCCATTGTATCAGTTTTGTGGTCGATTTCACTAAGGGGTTCTCGGCTTTTAGTCGACTGGATGTTCTGATGCTCTCTCTGTATGAATTGTGGTGAATGAGCCTTTGGAGGTCCAGTATTTATAGGCGATGTTGTGGATGTGTTCGTCGATGAGTGTATTGATGGTGGACGTGATGTTCCAGCTGGAATACTTTAGTGTGCGTTAATGGTGATTTTATTTCGGTGTTCGATGTCATGTATGCGCAATGGGACTATCAAGGTCATCGATCGATGTCGGTTATGAAAATGGTCGATGGAAGTGGTCGGTCGATGAAGATGGTCAATGGTGATATGTCGATGGGCATGATGTCGGTTGTCGAAATGGTAATTTCCTATCATAGTTTTCTGCATGTACAAGACTATTTTGCTTTTTGAAAAATTAGGTTTTTATAGCTTTTGGTTTACGATTATGGTCGTTTAAAAAAAAATTAATTTTTTTTTTAGGTGTATTTCTAGTTTCTGTAGTGTTTTGGTCAGGCTCCATTAACGAGATTCTGAAATACTATGCCTTGTAATGTCCTCAGCCAGACTGATCTGTTGGTATGTATTTCTTCGACAACGTAGGGTACCATCCATTCTGTATGGAGATTTTTAGGTTTATCTTTTACTCGACTATTGTATAGTAAAGCAAGGTCTCCTACCGACAAGTTTTTGTTCTTGATGTTTCGGTCGTGCCATGCTTTCTGTTGTTGTTTCTGGATTTCTTGATGTTGTATTGCCATTAGTCGGTGCTCTTCGAGTTTGCTTAGTTGTAATAGTTGGTCCTTTCTTCTTTGTTCGACATCGACATGTAGGATCTCTGTGATGATAGGTGCCTTTTGTTGAAAGTGTAGTGGAACTATTGCTTCTTGTCCATAGACTAGTCGAAAAGGAGTTTGGTTGGTCGAAGGTTTGTATGTTGTTCTGTATGCCCATAATACCGCAGGTATTTTCTCATCCCAATCGTCCTTATCAGCATTACATATTTTGGTTAGTCCTCTTGTTAGTGTTTTGTTAAATGCTTCAATTGCTCCATTCGACTGAGGATGGTATGTTGTGCTCCGACAATGGTCGATTTGGAACTGGTCGGTTAGGGTTTTGATAGTTTTATTGATGAAGTGTGTTCCTTGGTCGCTAATTAGAGTTAGTGGACATCCAAATCTAGTGATGATATTCTCATAGATAAACTTAGCAGCTATCTCACTAGAACATGTGTCAACTAGTTCAGCCTCTGCCCATTTAGTTAGATATTCGACTACAGTTATGATATACCTTGCACCTGTCCTTTTTGCTGGTATAGGAAATGGTCCTATGAAGTCGATGGCCCAAATTTTGAATGTCAAACTCAAGTTCACTAATATCAAAGGCATTTATGTGCTAGGCAGGGGTCAACCTAGTCATTGACTGACAAAATTTTTGCAATTCCTATGGAGTGTCGACCACCATAATCCTGATTGTTGGATTTTCTTTGCAGTTGTGTCTGCTTGAAAATGTCCTCCTGTAGTTCCATAGTGTGCTTCATGCACAATGTTGTCTCATTCGTGTTCTAGTACACACCTTCTGAGGATGTTACCTAATCCCATTTTGTATAAGAATCCATTTATAAGACTGTATGGTGTATCCTTCATAGCTAAGATCTACTTCTTCTTTGTACTCATTCCTTCTGGTGCATGTCCATCTTCCAAGAACTGGGTTATTTCTTCTAATTCTATTAGGATTGCTTCTATCTGAAATAAATGTGCATCGGGTAAGTCATCTTCGACTCCTGTCGGCTCTTCTCCTGTGTCGATTCGGGATAAATGGTCGGGACCGACATTTAACTTACCTAGTCGAACAACCACTTCAAATTCAAATTCTTGGAATAATAGTAACCATCGACAGATTCTTCCATGATGTAGTGGCTTATTGACGAGATACTTAAGTGCCTGATGGTCTGTATAGAATATAAATGGGTTAGCTAAAAGATAATGTCGATATTTTTCTAGTGCAAAGACCATTCCTAGTGCTTCTCTTTCTGTTGTCGAATAGTTTCTTTCGGCTTTGTTTAATTTTCTTCTACTGTAAACTATAGGATAATCCATTCCATCATCGCCTAGTTGAGTTAAGATTGCTCGTATTGCTAGGCCTAATGCATCAATATGAACATGGAATTTGATCGACCAGTTTGGAAACCTTAGGATTGGTGCTTCGACTAGTTTTCTTTTTAATTTTTCGAATGATATGCGGCACTTCTCTGTCCAGTTGAACTCTTGATCTTCCCTTAGTAGTTCTTCAAGTGGATAGGTCATATCTGAATAATACCTCATGAATTTTCTGTAATAGCCTGTGTGGCCAAGTAGAACCCTGACTTGTTTTGGGTTTACTGGTGGTTTTAGGTCAAGGATAATTTTGATCTTTGCAAAGTCAACCTTAATACCTTCCTTACAGACAATGTGACCTAACAATATCCCTATGGGGGTCACAAATATGCATTTCTTGATGTTTAGGGAGAGTTGAATTTGTCGACATCTCTCCAACATAAGTCTGAGCCATTTGCAATGATCCTTTAACATGGAGTATATTGTCCAATCATCAAAGTATACTGCCATGGTCTTGTAAATATATTCCTGAAATGTTTTGACAACAATCCTGGAAAATACTGCAGGTGCATTTTTCAATCCAAAAGCCTCATAACCTTGTAAGCAAATGAACCAAATTCACACACAAAGGTTGTCTTCTTCTGGTCTTCTTTAGCTATTGGCACTTGGTTATAACCTAAGAATCCATCTGTAAATGAGTAGCATTCATGTCCTGAAACTTCATTTAAGGTTTCATCTGCATAAGGAGTTGGAAATGGGTCTGTCAGTGTCACTTTGTTTAGTTCTCTGAAGTTGACACAAATTCTTAGTTTGGTCGGATCATGTTTCTTAGGCTATACAACCATTGGACTTGCGCATTCTGATTGGTCAATAGGATAGATGATGCCTGCTGCAAACATGTTATCAATTTCCTTTTTGACTATCTCTTTGTATTTGTGAGCTAGTTTATATGGCCTTTTCTTCATAGGTCGAACATCAGGTTTAGTGTCAATCTTCATTTCTCCCATTTCATGGACTAAGCCTTTGAGGTCTTTATAATCTCTAGCAAATACATCTTAGAACTCTTTTAATAAGTTCACTATCTCTGTGGTCTGCTCTTCACTCCATTAGTTACCAATGTAACACCCCAGTTTTGACCCCGTTTGCATGATGTATATAATGTAATTAATTGTGGTGAGGAGCTAAAGGCAAAAGCCCCACCATCGTTTTATTTTTGTATGTTTCGAAAATAGGGGTAGTTGCCGATGGTATATCGTGCTATTTGGCACATTATATTTTGGCATCATGTAAACACACACATCAAATAAAATAAACCACAACCAGCTACGGCAGTGCAACGTTAAAATGAAAAGGGCATGATTCCAAAGGATAAGGGGGTGGGGGATGTCAAAACTTGGTCTATGGGGGGGAAAACCCATGTGTTACTACCTTATGTGATTTTCCATCTTCCCTTGTCTCATCCAACCTATTTAATTCCTTGTGGAGTAGTTGGGGCAGTTATTACTGAGTGGTGGTGGGTGTGGAGGACTGTCAGTCCTTGCCCACGTTCCCACTCCACCAGCAGACCTCCTCTTCACCTCGCAATGGGAAAAATAATGGGGGGATTCTTCATTCTATTTTCCTCACACACGATTGGTCTTCACCTTCACCGCCATTCTCTCCATCGTCTGTTCGTTCCTTCCGCATCTGTCTATTCATCCACGCGCTTAGGCCATTATCTGTTCACTCTCATGCAGGGATAGTCGCTCCCTTCTCCTCGCGCATAGGTTGGGATCCTCACACAGAGAGATGCTCTATTTTTCCTCATGCACCAGTCAAGGTTCTCCTATGGTTTTGTGCATGTAGCGAGCAGGAAGAGCGGCCTCAAGGGCATGAATTTGCTGCTGTGTATGTGAATAGCCGTGGTTTTCATCCACGATTCGGCCTTGCTGTTGGTTTAACCCGTGATTCGGGCTTGCTATTTGTTTCACCCATGTTTTGGGTTGCTGTCGTTCTTCCACGATTTTGGATGTTGTGGAGAGTCTGTTTTCCTTCTTCCATTTCAGACTGTGCATGTGTGTTTCTTCCACGTTTTGTTGGGCCGTGTCTTTTCCTTTGCGCACAGGTTGAGGGTTGTGCTTTCCACATTTTTCTGTCTGTGTGGCCTGTCTTCAGTGTTGCGTTGAGGAGATGCATGCTGTGGGATCTTGGATGTTGGGTTGGCTATTGATTGCCACATCCATTAGCTGAGTTTCCCATGGCTATGCTTGGAGTGTTGTTTATTATCCATTGTGGGCTATGGATTGTTGCCATCATTCATTGTGGGGTTGTGGCTGTTGATGTACCCTGGTTTTGGGTTGCTGTTGAGTTGTTTTTTCCACGCTAGGGCCAATAACAACTCTGAGTTATCTTGTGGCTGGAGCCCTGTTCACCGTTTGGTTGGGATTGTCAATCGGTCATCTTTTCCTTCTTCACGGGGCTGTGAAGGGATTGTTTTGCTGCAGTATGCAGTGGGTGGTCTTCGGACTATTGTGAGTAGGATTAGAGGTTGGATATGCTTGAGAAGGCTGGTGTGAGGCCGCCAGCTTAGCATTAGCCTTTTCTAGCTCCTTGATGACCTGGTAAATCCCAACTGTGTTGGTTTGTTGCTTTATGAACCTTGGCTATGTGTAAGCCTGCATTGACCCTTATTCCTTGAGGAATCATGCCCAGCTCGGGGGTGGCAGTGTTGCTGAGAGATTGATGAGCACACTGGCCTATGGTTGGGTGGAACATTGCAGCGACGTAGTTGGTTGCGGGGTGAATTCTTCATCAAAAGATAAGTTACCTTGACTATTTCATCTTTGCAATTATATCTATTGTTTTATGAATTATGATGAACATGTGAATGCTGGAATGTATATGTTGCTTCCGCTGAATAATGAGAAATTATGCATTGAGTGACTGTGTATCTTGGTATTTTCTATGCATCTTAGTATGCATTTGTATGGCGATGAATTATGCATCCTTGTATGATGGGTTATGCATCCTGTTATGCATTATGTTAAGCTTTTAATTTCAGCATTTATCTCTATCCATGTTCATGGGGTTGTTTTCCCGTATGATTGGTGTTGGTCACATCCTCTTCGCTGGTGTGAGGGTCGGGGATGCAAAAGTGTGGTATCAGAGCTCATGTTGCAGCATGGGCCTGAATGGACCACCAAGGTGCAGTGACAGAAGCAGGATTTCTATGTGTGCAGCAGAGATCAAAAATGGATGACAGAAAATTTTGTTGAAAAATTTCTCTAAGTGCCGAGCTCATCGGGTCATCGGAGAACTAAATGGGAAGCTCCTCCGATATGTCGGAAGGTGTAGTCGGAAGGCCATCCAACGAGGGGCAGGCGGAAAGAATTTTTGAAAAATGATCTAATTGTTGAGCAGTCAGCTCATCGGAATGCTTAGTGAGATGGACTTCCAATGTAGCGAAAGAGCTAGAAGGAAGCACGCCTGACGGGAGCACTTGGAAGGAAAAATCATGGGAATTTGTCTAAGTGTTCAACGTCCATCGGCAGAAAATAGATGTTGGGGTTGCCGACACCATGGAAGAATTTAGCGTTTGACAGTCCGTTGTTGCAGCTGTCGAAGGGACTAATTCACCGACACATAGCATTTAGTGGTTCCGAATGTCGACAGAGGTTATGTTCCATACAAAGAAGAAGAAGAAGGAAATATTTTGAAAAATTTTCTAAGTATAGAAATCGTCAGCCATCGAAAGAACAAAGTTGTTTGTGCGCCCGCCGTTGCGGAAGCCAAAAGCACTAGCCCACCGATGAGGAAAAACTGTCGATGCTGATCAAGTCATGCTTTAGCAGATTGGGCCATCGATCGAAAGAAGATCAAGGATTGTGTTCCGTCGTTGCAGCTGCGGAAGGAACTATTTCGCCGACGAAAAGAAGATCAAGTGGCGAAGCAAAAGGCTAAGGGGAAAAAATTTTGAAAATTTTTCTAATTCTTGGAGTCATCGGTCATCGGCGATGATTAGTGGATTGAACATCCGCCATTGCGGTTGTCCAATGGAATAGCCTTCCGAAGGTTAGTGGATCCGATCGCCGATGAAGAAGGGAATTTGAAATTTTGTTTAAGTATAAGGTCATCGGATGAAGTTAGTGGATTGAGCATCCGTTGTTGCGGCTGTTTAGTGGATTATCCTCCCAATGAATGGCAGAGGAAAGATGTTGAGGGTGCCAATACGTCGGCTCAGTTAGCCTAAAGGAATTTCGATGCCGTCGGCAAAAGAAAGAAGAAAGACGAAATTTTGAAAATTCGTCTAAGTATGGAAACTGTCGGCAAAGTTTAGTTGTTTGAGTAGCCGATGCAGCAGCAAGAATCGGAAGAAAATAGAAAATGAGGTTGCTGATGCAATGGAAGAAGGGAAGAGAAAGTTTAGTGGAAATTAGTTGAATTCGAAGCCACAGTTTCGACAGAGATCTTCCAAAGATAGCCGAAACGTCGGGGAAGGATAGTTGATCGAGCATCCGATGTGGCGACGGAAAGAAGGAGAAAAAAATTTCAAATTTTTCTAAGTATAGAAAACGTTGAAAAACTTTAGAATAGTGGACCGCCGACATGTCGGAGAAAATTAGAGGATCATTCCGCCGATACATTGGAATCCAGAGGAGGATCGGCCTAAAACGTTGGAAAGACTTAGTTGTTTCAATCGTCGATGAGTTGTTTAGCCACAGGAGAAATTAGTTGTTTTACTGCCCAATGTTGCGGATGTCTAAGGAACTATCCACCCGATGGATAGTGGTTTTGGTCGCCGATGCAATGGAAAGGATAGTGGTTTTGGCCACCAATACAGCAAAGGAAATTAGATGTTCTAGCCACCGAAACGTCGGACTGATAGCTGAAATGAGATCCGATTATGTAAAGAGAAAATTTTGAGTTTTTCAAGTGGGATTTTCCAGCAGGTTTCGACTGTTTTCAGTGGGATTTTTAGTTGTATTTCAGTGGGTTTATAGGTGGCTGAAGTTGGAACCTAGTCCAAAATGAATGCCGAGATTTGGTGAAAGTCTTCATTTTTAGAAGTGGTGTGGTTTCCACACCCGAGGTCGGAATAAAGCATGTGGGTAGGCGTTGGAAAGCTTATCTAGCAGGGAACAAGGGAAAGTTACCAGAATCTGAGCATGGAGTAGCAAAGTGCTAATGATGGCCGCTGCTATCAAATGGACAAATCTGGAAAATTGCATGCCCAGAGGTAGCAAGGACTATGAAGGCTAAACAGTTATTGTGTGGAAGAGGAATTCCATGCAAAGATGCGGGATTTGAAAGGGATAATTCATTAACCACTTGTTGGCCAGTTTTTATGACCTGGGCCAATAAGGAGGTTTTTCCCACACAATCAGCTTAAATCAGCGTCCGGTGTGTTTGGAATAGCAAAACCTCACAGGTTATGGTCCTGCTACCAGCTGATTTTTCTCTCAAGGAGAAATTAAAATCAGCAAAATCTAACCTATCCTAATGTTATTTCTACCTAAATGAATCCTATAATTAATTTCTGCTATTTAAATTGTCTTATATTTGCTTTCTTAAGGAAAGACTCCAATTTTTAAAGAGTTTTCTGAATATAAAGACTGTTAAAATTATGCTAAAAATTACACAAATCAATTTAACAGCTGTTAACTGAAATATACTAAAATAAAACTTAATCTGAACAATCTTAACTATCCTATCTATCCTATCTCAGCTGAGAGCGTTTCTAAATACTAGATTAATTATTAATTAATATGAGATGAACAGAAAGACAAAGTGTACAATTTAAATAGAAACATTTAAGTCATACATAATAAGTCACTCTGTTATACAATATCTAACCGGAAAAACTGAAAATAAACAATTATTTTAGTTTTCTGAAATTAACTAATAATTAATGATCAACATAGCTATTTGAATCAAAAGATGATGTCTAATATAAAATCACTGTAAAAATACAAATGATAATTTTAACAAACAGAAGTGTATATCCTTATAACTTAAATTTATAGTAAAAATACTAATAAATACAGTCATAATGATATATTTATTCAAATGCGATATTGAGCTGACAAAGTGAAAATGATAATTAAACACAAGTATAACAAAGCATACTGTAATTAATATTAATATAGAAGATAAGATACTGAAATATAGAATGTATCCAAAACAATAATACCAGTAATGATATCAGTCTGTAGATGTCCAGTTGCATCTCACATCCAAAGATTCAACTTCAGTAATGAAACAACACCAGCAACAAAATATATTTCAAGTATGTGCTCTTCAAACACTCCATCCATTGTTCATCAAAATTCCTAACTTATATAATACTATGATTCAGTTTTCCCCATCAATGTTACATGCAACATTATAGGGTTCCTATAACTATAAAGAGAATTGAATCTCTTTTATCAAACACCTGTCAATATAAACAGAAAAATGACTAGCCTGAATGTTTGCTGATTTAAAGGTACTTGGTAAATTCGTGGCCATTGTTGAAACTCCAGCCTTCAACAAACAGCCATATCTCCCAGCCAACACATTAACAATGTCCTGAAACTTTGGAGAAGAGTGATGACATATCCACCTGTGTTTAAACAAATGAAGCATCTCATTAAAACCAATTAAAATAGATGTAACAAAATAAACTAACATTTAAATGTATGCCTGTAAAATCTGCAATTTTACATGAATGCATAACAAAAATATTTTATTACCTGTTTGACAGCGACACAACCCATGTACTTTTTTTTTTTTAATGAGAATAACCATCAAGTTTTTCTTTGAAGATCGACTACTCTTCGTGCTTCAGGTAATTTGGCCTTCAGCCTGATAATATTTAAATTTTGTTTTTCTATTCGTTCAAGTAGGTGTTGATTTGTACCTATTATTGACCTCTTTGCTTTTTTATACTGATTCTTTTTGGTACTCATTTCGTTCCACCTGCTAATCCAATTTAGCAACTCTTCTCTAAATGTTCTATTTTCTTCTTCTATCAATGCTGCATTAGATTGGAAATGCTTAAGTTCATCCTTCAACTCTGTAATCTTGGTCTGGTATGCCTTGTCTAGTACTTGCTGAAGAGTTTCTTCTTCATTGGCTACCTGAGGAGAATTAGGGATATCAATGTTTTGACCAGATGACTGGGGACTAATAAAATATGGTTCAGGGTCTGAAATACAAGTGTCCATACATCATGGAGCGATCTCGGCCTTACCCAGTTCTGTCATGTTTTCAACTAATCTTGTATTATTATCCTTTATCAGACTGGATTTATTTAAATGAGTAGTGACATGTACTGATGATGGGTTATCGTCTTCAATATGGATGACTGCAGGCTGAGTGTCCTGTCGATTAGCCATAGGAATCGAAATTGTAGGAACATGGTTCATACTTCTAGTAACCCTCCTTGAAAACACAAGATTGTCTGACTCAAACCCTCCTTTATCGCAGCATACCTGAGCGAGATGATCTAGCTTATGCATAGACTCCCTGCTATGTTCATAAGTATTATTTGACTCGGATAGATTTTTACAATGAATAGTGTTAATACCTTTGTTTTCGATTAACCCTTCCTCTGTTTTTGCAGGAGTAATATGATATCTATCCGATGGGGGCTGGTTCAAGACTATTTTAGAGCAACGTGGAACTATATTATCAACATCTTCATTATTGATACCAGCGTTTACTGGTAGATTGGCTTCTTCAAGCCTTTTACCTTCTAACCCAGTCTCAGGAACATTATTGACTTCAGGATTAGCAGCCTTTCGTTTCCTACGGATTTTTGGAGAGGGGTTCAGCCAATATTGGGTCGGCCCCAAATCACACTCAGTTAAAAATTCATCCCATGTCTTGCCATTTAAAGACAATTGATGTTGCACTATAATTTTGACTAATCCATGGTGAAAAATACTTCTATCAAGGTTATTAAAACTTCAAACTGCCTGTGACATCTTCTTCAAACTTTGCCACAGATAAAATGGTAGATTAAGCCTACAGCCCTGTAATGCTAATAGGATTCTTAAGTGGTAATAGTGTAAATGAGAGAAATGTCCATCGTAGGACACATACCTAACCAGAATTTCATAGAAAGCTCACCACTCAGGCTTTAGGAACCTGACAGGGACCCCTATCTTCAGTTTTGTATTATCTGGTAATGGCAGCAGCAAACATAAACACTTTTTCTTATTAACCTTACAACCTTTGAACCAGCGTTATCCAACTTGCGGGAGCTTTGTCGCTTCTGCAATTTTGTCTTCATTAACAATGAACTTAAAAATCCCTATCTGCACAACATCGTCTTTTAAATTCATGGCAAACAGTTTGGTCACCTCTGCATGATGGCCATCAAAACACTTAAATAATTTCCCCCACCCAATTTTCTCAAATCGCAAGGCGACCTTCTCATCTGCTTCTATGAGTTCTGAACCTTATATTTCGAAACGGTTCAACGAATCCATAACCTTCTCAGCACTACCCTGGTTTCAGAATGTATCGAATGGCGATGTGAAGAGGGAGGGAATAGGTATCCAAGTGTATGACATGATGTGAAAACTTCACATGCTTCGAATCTGACAGATATGAGATCTCTGGACTTGGCCATTTTTAGCCGAACCTAGCAATGATGACTGCTATAGCCAACGTTTTATTATGATACATGCATAATCCACAACTTAGCCACGACTATCAGTGAAATTGAACCAAATCGACATACCAGGGATCTTGTGATTGACGGATCATAAATTCAAACATTGATTATAGACAGTGGTCAATAATGAACTCGTACATCGTAATGAAATGGAATGACTATCAACATTAAATACTGTTAATACGATGCATCAATATATTCATAGCTGTCGGTTTATCATGAAGTGCAAGCCACATATATATGCCAAGTCAGTGATCCAAGTGACAAGCGTTATCAATTTGACAAATGGCTCTCGTAAACTCTGTCAATTAATGGTCTTCTCTAATTTTAGCGTGAAAGGTGGTAGCATTCAAGGCGATATAGTAACGAAATCATATACCCTAATGTTTAGCATGACAACTAGCAAATGGCTTGATTTAATATCTATGTCATGTATTTCATAGATTTAGTTTTAAATCTTTCAAAAATCCTATCGATTAATATCCGAAATTAAATTTGATAGGATATTAAGTAATAAAACTATAATATATGAAAATTCCTATATGATAATCATTTATTCACTAACTATATATACAATATTTACAAATTCACGGTAAGGCATTTTATGAAAAATAAATTACCTTTAGTTCTAGGAAATTAGAACTCGTAATACCTCATCCATATCCAGCTTTTAAATAAACACAAGATGTGTTTTTGTTGATTTTCTCTTGACATACTATCCTTTCGAGTTTCTTAAATCATATATAATCATATAAATTTAAATTAATGATCGAATTGATTATATGAAAATTTATGAACCTGACTTATTAAACTGACAGCTGCTAATTGCCAAGTTTACAAACATGTTTTCATCAGTCTCTTAACATGTCATTTTACTCTTCTTTGATTGAGAGTACCTTCAAAATCGAAGATTCTGAAGGTGCTCTTTTATAATTTTAAATTGGTAAATCATAGACAAAGCTGATCTCCCTTCATCTTATGAGAAATGAAGGGGTTGTTGCTGGCTACCAACACCCCTGTCTTGCTAACTATATTATATTTTATAAGTTTTATGCATGAAATGCATGAGGATATGCTTTGCATACATAGGATATTGAGGATTATACATCTATAATAAACCACTAATGATAATCATTGCTTTGGTATTGGCATTAGTGGTAAAAACCAACGATAACATGGACCTAGCTGAATATGTTGCTGATGCTAATGGATGGGACTAGCAACCCTTGGAGGAGGGGATAAGGAAACAGGTCCATAACAAAAGTTGGTGAGCAAATTCTGCAATTTCCTGCAAGGACCAACCAATTGGTCATGTCAAGGGTGTAAGTACGACCCATGCAGGTAAGAGTTTGATTATGACAAATTCCATGGAGTGGTAAAGGTAAGAGACCTCATACCATGTGGAAATTTGAATATAGAAAGGTGCCATGCCTGTATATGTTGATTGAGCTTAGTAGCCCAAGGAAAGTAAGTATTGCTAATCTTGATTGTAGTAATGCATCCTATATGAAGTAGACATGGTTAGGCCATGCATGGTATGTTGAATGCATAATAATCCTGAATTCATGCAAGGTAGCATTGAATGGATATGCATTAGAAAGATTTATGAATCTTGTAGTCATGCATTAAGATGAATGCATGTGATATTATGAATAACTAATAGCTGAAATGATGAATTGATGATAATTCAGGAACCATTTCAAAGGCTGTTGTGAATGCAAGATAGTAAGTGCATAAAGAGGATAGTCATGATCAATTGGCTGCCGGAAATGCTCTATGAAAGAGCAAGGTGGTATGAATGATATGCTTGTGAAGTAAGGAGTATCTAAATATTTCATTTCATTGCATGAATGATGTGACTATACCTTGCAAATATTAGTATGATAATGATTGTGTGAAGTAAATGCGTTTTGGTAATATTGATGTGATTAACAGCTGGAAGTATTTGAATTTATTAAATTTTGAAAATACTTCAGTGATGGTTGTAGCAATGAAAAGGTTATATGCATCGAGACTTACCAAGTGTTTGGTTGATTGAAGCTCAGGTTTCAGGTAGATTATTTCGAGCATGGAAGTGAGAGGTAAGACCCTAACCAATGCCAGAATCTACCATGTGAAAGAGCCAAACCTTATGAGAAGAGTCTCATGGTTGTGAAAATAGTTGGTATGCATAATGGGTTGTTAAATTTGAATTGTGAATTTCGGATTTAAGAAATTGCTGACGACTACTAATCACTATCGGTTTGCCTAAGATTGTGTCAGGAGGATGCATTGTAAGTGGGTAATTGTATTATGTTAGAAGCAAATCAATTTCTGTAGTAGACAGAATTGCAAATTCTTATTGAATTTAATTACTAATGTCATTGCTTGGTTATGGAACAATCAATTTGGATTGTATTATCAGATAATGATTGACTGTTTGGCTATTTGATGAATCTGCCAGGGGTACACACTATAGGAAGATCATGTGTGATGGCCTACAGGAGCCAAACTTCATGGGAAGGTTTTCCCTTATCTTGGAAATGGGTTTCGGGTGAAACTCCATTGGACATTCTGGAAATGTCTCATCTGCACTGCATGTTTGGAAAGCAACATGAGTGAGATGGTATAGATTATGTCGGTAAGACATGTGTGGATATGAAACGTAAAAAGGGAGTAGGGATGGGGGCTTGGTTTGCTTAATAAACCTCGTGATTGGAAACCACACAGACAGAGCTAGAGGGATGGCTTTCTTCTCCACAACCCCTGAATAGCACTGGAAGGGAATGCAGGGCCTGAGGGACTGTGTAGCAGAGAAGGGATTGATTCCTTGTGCTAGGTGTGTGTGGGTGTCTTAGAAGTCAGGCTAGTTCTGGTGTAGGTGTTCCTAGCTCTACAATGAGCTCACCAGTTTAGCATTTATCCTTTCCCAACTCCTTGATGGCTTGACTGTGCCTGATATATATAAAAGGATGTTGTGAAGTAGCCTGCGTGCTGACCTAAAATCCAAGTCCATAGGCGATCCCAAGGCTTGCAAAGCAAAGCAGGATCCTGTGGACCAACGAGGAAACGCACAATACATATAAGTATTGGATTATTTTTCTTATGAATATACATGTGTATATGATTTGGTTATGATGTTTTAAGCTCTTGTTCTAGAGATAAAACTGATGAGAATAAACTAAACATGTGAATTTATTCAATGTTTGGATATAGGTATCGCTGGGAGCGAGGATTATGAAAGCATCCTAGGGGTGCATGTGGACATGTGACTGTCCTGGAAGAGCTCGGAATGAGCGGTAATGAAAAAGGTGATAGTGAGACTGTGAAGTTCCTAGCAGCCGAGACAAACCATGTGGAGAGACTCCATGGTTTAGAGGTATGGAATAGACCAAAGACACTAAGTGTCATGACCAAGAAGGATTGGTCCAGCATTCACGGTGAAGTGAAAGAGGCTGAGAGCATGAAAAGCCATAGCGGTGGTGTGGGTTTCAGGATGGAACAAAACAAAGAGGGGAAAAACTCTTGCTACTCTCTCTTGCCTTTTGATTATATATATACATATTTATGCATTGTGAAAACAAAAGATTGTTGAATGCATGTATGACTGAAAATGGAATGTGTTCATTTGCTTAAAATAAATTGTGAATGCTGGAATAGTTAATTCCCTGCCCAAGAATGGACATGAATGAGCTCGTGTGCCGGTTGGGAAGGCATGAAAAATATGAAATCCTCCTTGATGAGACTTGGACTGTCATGCCAATTGGGTAATTAACTGACAAATTTTGATGTCTATATTATCCTTGGTTTGACAGGATTTCAATGGTGCATTTCACAGGTGAGAAAAGTGAAACCCGGTGGTGCACATTGATCATGGCGGCAAATCAAAAGTTGTTGGACTTATCTAGAAGTCTCCTTCAAATGATTGCCAAGACCCAAGAAAATCTTGAGGAGATGCTCAAGATACAGAAAAGGAAGAATGAAATGAACCACCATATTTTGCAAGATTCTATTGGTTTGCAAAGGGAGGTGAAAGGCCTTCTGGGAGCAAGCGGCAAAGGAAAGGAAGGTGGATCAGCGATGGGACATTCGTCCAAGCGACCCATTGGGAAACGGTCCAGGCATGAAGACTCAAAGGAAATTGAGCAGGTAAAGATGAAGCAGCCAGTGAAATGTTGGGAATGCGGAGGACATCATTTACGTCGGGACTGCCCAATGAGGGAACATGATGAGGGCAATAGCCACAAAGTTCCTATACTTCGAGATAAGCTGAGAGCTGAGAACCAATAGGAAAAGTTCATGGAAGCAGAGGGGCTTGGTCTTGAACATTCATAGTAAATAATTGAACATGGGACAGATCTGTAAAATTTTGAAATTCTGATGTGCAATTGTATATGTATTGTATATGTATTCCTATGTATTGGAACACCGAGGACGGTGTTATTCCAAGGGGGATGGGAATGTGACACCCCGGTTTTGACCCTATTTGCATGATGTATATAATGTAATTAATCATGGTGAGGAGCTAAAGGAAAAATCCCCACCATCAATTTGGTTGTGTATGTTTCGGCAATAGGGGTAGTTGCCAATGGTATATCGTGCTATTTGGCACATTATAGTTTGGCATCATGCAAACACGCACATCAAATAAAATAAACCATAACCAGCCACGACAATGCAACGTTAAAATGAAAAGGGCATGATTCCAAAGGATAAGGGGGTGGGGGATGTCAAACCTTGTTCTATGGGGGGGAAAACCCATGTGTTACCACCTTGTGTGATTTGCCATCTTCCCTTGTCTCATCCAACCTATTTAATTCCTTGTGGAGTAGTTAGGGCAGTTATTGCTGAGTGGTGGTGGGTGTGGAGGACTGTCAGTCCTTGCCCACATGCCCACTCCACCAACAGAACTCCTCTTCACCTCACGATGGGAAAAAGAATGGGGGGATTCTTCATTCTGTTTTCCTCATGCATGTCTGGTCTTCACCTCCACCGCCATTCTCTCCATGGTCTGTTCATTCGTCCCGCATCTGTCTGTTCATCCGCGCGCTTAGGCCATTGTCTGTTCGCTCTCACGTAGGGACGGTTGCTCCCTTCTCCTCACGTGCAGGTTGGGATCCTCACGTAGAGAGACGCTTTGTTTTTCCTCATGCACCAGTCATGGTTTTCCTATGGTTTTGTGCATGCAGCGAGTAGGAAGAGCGGCCTTGAGGGCATGAATTTTTTGCTGTGTATGTGAATAGCCATGGTTTTCATCCACGATTCGGCCTTGCTATTGGTTTAACCCGTGATTCGGGCTTGCTGTTTGTTTCACCCATGTTTTGGGTTGTTGTCGTTCTTCCACGATTTTGGATGCTGTGGAGAGTCTCTTTTCCTTCTTCCATTTCAGACTGTGCATGTGTGTTTCTTCCACGTTTTGTTGGGCCATGTCTTTTCCTTTGCGCACAGGTTGAGGATTGTGCTTTCCCCATTTTTCTGTCTGTGTGGCCTGTCTTCAGCGTTGCGTTGCGGAGCTACATGTTGTGGGCTCTTGTATGTTGGGTTGGCTGTTGATTGCCACATCCATTGGTTGAGTTTCCCATGGCTATGCTTGGAGTGTTGTTTATTATCCATTATGGGCTGTGGATTGTTGCCATCATTCATTGTGGGGTTGTGGCTGTTGATGTACCCTGGTTTTCGGTTGTTGTTGAGTTGTTTTGGCCATGCTAGGTCCAAGAACAACTCTAATTTGTCTTGTGGCTAGAGCCATGTTCACCATTTGGTTGGGATTGTCAATCGTTCATCTTTGCCTTCTTCACAGGGCTATGAAGGGATTGTTTTGCTGCGGTATGCAGTGGGTGGTCTTCGAGCTGTTGTGAGTAGGATTAGAGGTTGGATATGCTTGAGAAGGCTAGTGTGAGGCCACCAGCTTAGCATTAGCCTTTCATAGCTCCTTGATGACCTGGTAAATCCCAACTGTGTTGGTTTGCTGCTTTGTGAACCTTGGCTATGTGTAAGCCTGCATTGACCCTTCTTACTTAAGGAATCATGCCCAGCTCAGGGGTGGCAGTGTTGCTGAGAGATTGATGAGCACGCTGGCCTATGGTTGGGTGGAACGTTGCAGCGACGTAGCTAGTTGCGGGGTGAATTCTTCATCAAAAGATAAGTTACCTTGACTATTTCATCTCTGCAATTATATCTATTGTTTTATGAATTATGATGAACATGTGATTGTTGGAATGTATATGTTGCTTCCGCTGAATAATGAGAAATTATGCATTGAGTGACTGTGTATCTTCGTATGTTCTATGCATCCTAGTATGCATTTGTATGTTGATGAATTATGCATCCTTGTATGATGGGTTATGCATCCTGTTATGCATTATGTTAAGCTTTTAATTTCAGCATTTATCTATGTCCATGTTCATGGGGCTGTTTGCTCGTATGATTGGTGTTGGTCGCGTCCTCTTCGCCGGTGTGAGGGTCGGGGACATGACAACCAATATTTGCCATTTTTGGTCGATCATAATTTGAGATGTCGAATTCCCTAGTTTTGACTTTAGCATCTAGCCATTCTAGTGCTTTGGCTTCATTGATCGATTGACTTCCTTCTTTAAATTGTGAGAATGTGGCAGGAAAGTCGGCTGTAGTCATTCTGTCGGTCTCTCGCCTGTTAGTTGTTTCTACTTTAAGGATTGTACAGATAGGTTTGGTCGTTTCGACATGGTTTGATTTCCATCTAAATCTTTTTCCTTCTGTATTTTCGTTTTCTAACTGTAGTCTTGTCAACTATGGTTTTGTCCTTGTTTGTATATTGTTGCATTTCATTATCTTCCAGTTGTCTTTTAAGGGTTTTTTTTCGATCGGCTGTATAAATTCTTTAATCTGTTTTGGTGTTTCAACCAAGTTTTCATTTTGTGGTATAAATTTGAAATCTTTAATGAAATTTTCCCTGAGTTCATGCCATAAGAATGTTTCACCTCTAGCTTATTCCATTTTATACCATTTGTTTGGTAAGTCAGCGAGGGTTGATGGGAACAGGCATGGCCATGCTCGTTCATCCTTGCATCCAAGTCTTCTCCACTCTTTTTCACAAGTTTTAATATGATCTTTTGGTTTCTATCCTTGAGTGAATATGGGTATTTGAGCTTGTTGAGTTAGCTTCTTTCCTCCAAACCTTTCGACAAAGTAAGTCAAAGCTGTCATCCAAGTCTGCAGTCTTGTATGATGGGTATCCCACCATCTAGCAGCTTGTCCTGTGAAAGTTTCTACTAGGCTTTGAAGTCGGCCATGTTCACCAATATTTTTGGAAACTTATTCTACATGCATGACTGGTGATTCCCTTTCCTTGTATCTTGGTATTTGTGTAGTATTTACATTGGTAGGTTGTAAGGTAGGGTATTCCCTAATTTTCTTCTCAAATATTTTTGGGACAATGGACACTATGAAGCACTATTGGGTGGGTTTTTTCTGCACTTTTTGAATAGTCCAACACCCTCTTACTTGTGTTTCGTAGTTCTCGATCTCCCAATCATATAATTCTGCGTCTGAATTATAACCAACTGAGTCTTGGTTGCCTAAATGAAGTTCTCCATAGGTGTTAGGTTCTGTATAATTTGCATTGTTTTGAATCTGGTAGAGTTGTTGGACGTCGACTTCTTCATCAATAGGTTCAGTCCAAGGTTCTCCTTGAGATGGGTGAATAGGTACAATGACCTTTTGTCCATTTCCTTTCAATTTGATTCTCTCTTTGTCCAGGGATATCGATGCTTTCATCTTTCTACCCCAAGGTCAACGTACTAACACTGGTAAGGAACTGGATCCTTCCTTAGGGTCAATGATTTCGAAGTCGAATTTGGTCGAGATTCCTTTTATAGTCATGTTGATGTTCTTCCAGACTCTAATAGGTTCAATTAGGCCTTGGTTGGCTAGTTTTAGGTATATTCCTGACTCATGGAGTCGAGGTCTGCCCATTTGTTCCCAAGTGTCACGAGTCATGATGTTTACTTGTGATCCAAAGTCGAGCACTACTTGTCGGACATGGTATCCTTCGATTTCTAGGTCGACAAGTGGGTCAACATCTCCTTTGAATTTTTTATTTAAGCTGCAGATGTTCTTTGTTTGTTTTTCAGAGTTGTTATGTTTTATTTCATATAGTAAGTCGATTAACTGAGAGACCGAATTGTCTTTTTGTACGAGCTGCATTAATTCGTTTATTGTGTTATGTTGATTGTCATTAGCTTGTTCTTGTCGTGCAAATTCTTTGAATATATTGGTTGCTTCTTTGTATGTTTGTTTCTCTTTAAGTGGATCAGGATAGACATTTCTCTCTTTTATTTTGCTAATTCTTGGGTTATCACTTCCTATTTTTGTTCCTTGTCGAGTTACAATATGCAAATTTTTTGTGTTTATTACATCATTTTTTTGCACACAAGACAAGACATTAACATTTTTCTTTGTATTTATTTTTTCCAACATGGTAGGGCAATCCTCTAGTGAGTGATGCCCTACTCCACAATGAGTACAAAATTTGAGGTCAGTCCTGTCTTTATATGGACAGTCTGCATACCAATGTCCCTCCTTATAACATGTAAAGCACTGGATGGGTCGACGTGGTCGGTTGTCGCGATTTCCAGGGAATCGACCTCGTCCTCCAAAGCCCCCACGTCGATTGTCGTACCAGCGCTTGTATCATCGACCATCATATCTCTAATCATTTCGATCGTTTGATAAGTTGTTTTGCTCATTATGTTGTGCAACTGCATTGGTTTGGTAGACCGCCTGATAATTTTGTCGGTTCTTCAAGTTCAAATGACAGTCAATCGTATTATGATTTTTAGTCTCACAGATTGCACACCTGGATGCCTTTCCATTCTTCATGTTGAACAGAAAGTATTTTGTCGAGTGATCCCCGAGCTCCTGGAAAATGTCATAAAAATATTTGGTCTGTACGAATCGAACGTCCTATCGGCTGTATTCTTGTTGACAGTTGTCTTTTGAGTGGCCGGTCGTCGAGCATTTGGTTCACTGGATCTCCTAATTATTGAGGTTTAACTCCTTTAAATAATTCTGTACACTCTCGAGTTGTTCTTCTATTCTATGGTCAGTGGAGTAAGCGGGTATGTCCTCATCCATCTCCACTTGGAGAGCCTTTGTGAGCACATCTTCGTAGGATTTGAATGTTTCCAGACTGATATGTCGGCAGACTTTATGATATAACCCTGCAAGAAACCACTGGATTAGTAATTGTTCATCTATAACGTAGTCCAACTGGCTCAGAAGGTCTTTCCAGCGCTTATCATAGTTGCGGACGGTTTCCCCTGGCTTCTGTGATGTATTTTTTAGTTTTTTCGCTGCCAGGTGTTTGGCATCTGGAGTTTTGAAAAATGATAAAAATTGTGCCTTGATCTCAGCTTTGGTTGCTCTAGGTTGTCTTTTTGAAAAGGTCATATACCAAGTCAATGCCCTTTTCCTCAAGGCACTGGCAAACTGTGCCATTTTTTTATCTTCATCTGTAACTTGGTTGGCCTCCCAAATCGACTTGCAGATGAACCAGCGTCGTCTAGGGTCCTCATCCCCCTCATATAGAGGAATATGAGCTGATCCGTGACCCATGTCGGAATCACTGTCACTGCTCTTAGGAGGTGGTGGTGGTGGAGGTGGGGGTGGGGGTGGTGGGGTTATTGGTTTATTCGTCTCTGTGGGACTATGGTCGACAAAACTTCCATTTCCGTCGTTTGTCGATTCTTCTTCGACCTGTAGTCGGTTGATGTCGACTTCTGCTGTCGATGGCCCACTACAACTGTTTGTCCACAATTCTGAATGTTCTGTGTCTTCCAAATTTGTATTTGGCAGGGGGGTGCTCCTTCATGTGTCAATAAGAGTAAGTGGATACTTCAGTTGGAGGGTACCACTTGAAAGGTAACCCAACTTCCTTCCTCTGGTCGACAAATAATGAGGTGTCGTCCAGTGTATGTCTCGTCATCTAGTCGACTCCATATACCAAAGTTACTAGCTCATAGTCGGAGGTCCTCTTCGACAATAGTTTGTATGTGGGTACACAGATTTAATGGAAAGAGAGTTGTTCCTTCATGGGGAGCTCTTGATTGGAGAGCTTCTGGCTGCTCTACCCACAATTCTTCCTCCTTAAGGGACGCCTCCTTTTCCACACCTTCTTCATGTCGGTCATGACTCGACTCTGGAGGATTCCCTTCCTGGTCGGTCTCCCTAGGACTCCTTCCTCTATGCAGCGCTAAGGCTCTTTCTCTTCTTGCTTCCCTCCTTTGTTGTCTCTCTTCCCTCTCTATTTTCTGAATGTCCGACATACCATTATGTGATACTATTCTCTTGATTTCCCTTTTGGTCGACTTCTCATTACTGGTGAAGTGGTATCTGCTTCTTAGTCAACTAGAATCCACTCTAATTTATCTCGACATATGACCAACTACCCCCCCATATCCTACTCGACACTTTTTTAGAAAGCCCAGATAGTTCGGTTTATTTGCTCAGGAAGTATTCCCACTCCCTTTGTGCAATGAATTTTTCCCACTTCTTTTGCTTTTCTTCCTAGTTAGAGTTTGATGGTAGTTGGTGAAGTGATGGATGAGGTTTGACAATATGTCCTACTCCTTTCTTGATCAGGAATTTGAACAGCAAGGTCGGTAGGGAACACAAAAATTGTTCGGTGAGGTCTGTGTAAAATTTCTCCTTGGTGGTTTCCACCGAAGTTCTGTCTTCGACTGCTTGCTCCTCACAGAAGTCATTGGTGATTTTCTCAAACCACTCCGACAAGTTTGTTCTACCTCCTCGAATCAGGTTTTTCAGCAACTGTTGTTCTTTAGGCCCTTCCGGCTTTCTCATCCAGGAGTTTCTTCAGAAGTTGGGGCACTGATATTTCTTTTGCTTGTGTGATTGTTAATCTGTTCCTTCGTGCGTAATTCTGCAAATAGTTTGCAACTTTACGTTCCCACCAGTCCTTAATCTCCTGCTATGGTATCATCTGTTTGCATACATTTCAGACATGTACTACCGGCAACAGAACCAATGTTGTAATCTCACAGATCACATAAGGTTACCAATAATACATACTAAAACATACATATAAAACAGAGACAAGAGATAAGAACAAGTAGTTGATTTAACAGATTATATTACATGAATGAGTCCATACAACACAGAGAACTGAACTGAGTTCTCATCTGGCTCAACAGCCTAATATATATGATTACAAAACAATTACAAAATAACTACCTGTCAGTTCGGTGAATCGACACGACCTTAGGTGGCCGACCTAATCTCTAGTTTAGTCGGCCAACCGACTTAGTTGGCTGATCGACTAAGTTGGCTCATCGACTTAGTCGGCTATCGTTCAAGTCGACTTATCGACTTGCTACAGAAACAAATCACAAAAAGAAAGAAGAAGCTAGTTGAAGAATTCGAGATGAAAGATCTAGTATTGATGCATTAGTTCTTAGGGATGGAAGTGTGGCAGAGCCAAGAAGGAATATTTTTGAACTAGGGAAAGTATGATGTGGAAATATTAAAGAATATTTGATATGTTGGATTCTAAAGACATGGACACCAACCTGAAGTTGGTGTCTAATGAGAAATCGGAGTTAGTGGATATGACTCAGTACAGACATATTATTGGGTCATTAATGTATCTGACGAACACAAGGCTAGATATATGCTTTGTTGTGGACACCTTAGGTCAATATGTAGTTAAAACTATACAGGTTCACTTGATAGTTGCAAAGCATGTGATGAGGTACCTAAAAGGTACGATAGACTTGGGACTTTACTATGGTAGAGATCATGACTATAGATTATATGGATATACAGATTCAGATTAGGAAGGAAGTGTCGCAGATAGAAAGAGCACCTCAAGTGGATGTTATTTTCTGGGATCTGTCATAATCTCATGGTTTAGTAAGAAATAATCTAGTGGTTCTCTCAGCACAGCTGAAGCGGAGTACATAGCAACTTGCTCCGCTATTTGGGAATCCATATCGATTTGAAAAACTTATGTCAGGACTATTTGACATAGATTTGGATACCACGCTGATTCTTTGTGACAATCAGAGTTGCATAAAGATGACAGAGAATCCCGTGGGATATGGTACTGAAGGGAGATATAAAACTCCAATATGCGAGTACAAATGAGCAAGTTGTCGATGTGGTGACCAAGCTTCTTACCTAAAATCTAATGATTCATATTTAACTACTCGGGCATCTTACACATTTCCTCACACTTCTAATTGTCTCCTGATGATGATCCCAGAATAGGGATCGAAACGTCGAGATCTCCAATTTTCGAATGCAGCTCCTCTTTACTCAAGCTTGGTGTAGTTCAAAAATACTTTCCTCACAAGGAGGAATAGTGATGATGATACTACAGACTTTCCTCGCAAGGAGGAACAGTGATTATATAGGCCCTTCTTAGAAAGGAGAAACATGTCAAATACATGGACCCTTCTCAAAAAGGAGAAACAAGTCGAAGATATGGACCCTTCTCGGAAAGGAGAAATAGGTCAAAGATATGGACCCTTCTCGAAAAGGAGGAACAGGTCGAATATACAAACTCTCTTCAAAAAAGGAAGAACAAGTCAAAGATATGGACTCTCTTCGGAAAGGAGGAATAAGTCAAATATATGGACTCCCTCGGCAAGGAGGAGCGGGTCGAAGATATAAACCCTCCTCGGACAAAGGGGGAGAAATTTGATAATATGGATCCTCCTAGAAAATGGGGAGTGATGATGAGGCTGACATCGATGATGGGATGACAGTGATGCTCTAGAATGAAAGAGGCCAAGTGCGCCTAAAGATGTTGAAAATTTCTGACATTCACTTGTGGATGATAGTATCTTCTCTTAAGGATGGCAGGTATAACACTCTGTTCATGAGAGTGGTCCTTACTAGCTAACGATGTCCCTGCAATTGTTACTCTCGGATGGAGAGTACCCACATTCAATTGTGGATACCATAGAATAACACTTGCTCAGGAGTGTTCCTAATCTTTGTGGTATGGATGCTCTATGATGAGTCCTCACTGACGACAGGACTGATATTTTGTATGCAGTCGAGATCTGCTCTGCAGATGATACTCTTGTATGTAGAGTATGCCTACATTCATATGTAGATACCATAGAATAACACTCGCTTGGGAGTGGTACTAACCTTCATGGTATGGACGCTCTATGATGAGTCCTCACGAACACCATATTATAACACTCACTTGGGAGTGGTCCTAACCTCAGTGGTATGGATGTTCTACTATGAGGACCAACATTTTGAATGTGGCTGAGATCTGCTCTGCAGACAATACTCTTACAAAGTAGAGTATACCTACACATGAGTGTAGATATCATAGTATAACACTCACTTGGGAGTGGTCCTAACCCACTCCTAACCTCAGTGGTATGGATGGTCTATGATGATTCCTCACAAATGACAAGGCCTACACCAGGTGTTGTCGAGATCTACATTTAGTTGTAGACGATTCAGTTAATCGATATCATGGATCATGCTAATGGAGGATTGCATCATCCTTGGAATTATGTCCTAAAGTGATCGGGATTGATCATCCCGCAAATAAATCATGTGTAGTGCAGGTAGTGTGGCAGCTAAGAATCAAGTAGATCGAAGTACAGTGGCAAAGGGTCAAGTCGATCTAACTATAGCTGCAAAGGATTAAGAAGGATCAAAGTGTTGTTACAAAGTATCAAAAGGATTGAAGTGCTGCTACAAAGGATCGAAAGGATCAAAGTGTTGTTGCAAAGGATTGAGAAGATCAAAGTGCTGCTGCAAAGGATCGGAAGATCAAAGTGCTATTGTAAAGGATCAGAAGATCAAAGTGCTACTGCGAAGGATTAGAAGAATGAAGTGATGCTGAAAAGGATCAAAAGATCGAAGTGTTGTTGCAGAGGATCAGAAGATCGAAGTGTTGTTGCAAAGGATCAGAAGATCGAAGTACTGCTGCAAAGGATCAAAAGATCGAAGTGCTTCTACGAAGGATCAAAAGGTCGAAGCGTTTCTACAAAAGGATCAAGTGATCGCATGATGCAAAAAATGAAGACATTGAAGAGTAACCATTCCATTTACTGATTGTGAAAACTCCTATGACGTATAGATGTATCACCTCGATGATGTTGCAGATACTCTCTCTCGTATTCCTATTGTCTATGATGATGTTGTCAGTAGAATAACCTTTTCATTAAGGGGGAGTGTTGAATATTGTAACTTCAAAGGATATTCTAAATGTATTTTACTAATGTAACCCAAGGGAGATGTTATTATTCCTTCGTCGAGGTGTTACTATTGTAATTGGTCATCATAGATTCATGAGGTCAAGCCTCCATTGTGAGTCAGGTCAATAGTACCCTAATTAATATAATATAATATTGTATTGAGTCTTCCTAAGTGAATTCAGCCTAGTCAGTTAAGTGGGGCCGACTTGTTAGGTTAAAAGTCAAGTGACAAAAAGAGTATAAAAAGAGGAGATGTGTTCCTCATTTGAACACACACTCACTTGTGTATAACACATAGGAGATATATATATATATATATGCTGAAGGGAGCCACACTTGTCTGGGATCTTGTCTTGTGCTTTTGATACTTCTTATACAGAGGAAGTTTTGTTGGGTTTTCTCCCCCATGAGGGTTTCCCAAGATAAATCTTTGTGTTCTTTTGTGTGGTTGTGCTTGTCTATCTTTTAGTGATCCTTTTGCTTATGGTTATGTTGTTATGATGCTAAATGTTATAAGATCAGATATAACCATTAAAAACTTAATAGAACCTAAATCAATTAGTATGGAAATATCTTGAATTTTTATCATACCTTTGATCTCGACCATTGAATTTTGATGGTCTACTTGTTGATTCCCCAATGCAGCGTTGATTCTAGGCATGCTCCTCACCATGTCTCCAACTGTAACAGCTTCATGAATAGAGTGAACATTAAATTTTTTTGTCTTGTTGGAGAGTCTTTAAAATAATGTGGCTCACCACATTCCCAACATTTTAAGGGTTCCCTCTATGTAGTGTTCTTATTAAAATTAGTGGGAGGTTCTCTTTCTTTTGCTGCAGGATTCTGTGGTTTAAAATTTTTATAGTTACTGCCTTGATACCCTTTGTAATTATTCCCTATATTTTTGTGGAATTTATTATTTTTCTTTCTTGGATCAAAGTTATCTTGCCTTTTAGTCTTCCAAATTGGTAGACTTTCTCTTTTATTTTTATTCTGGTCGTAACAGAAATTGGCCTTTCTCATTGCTTCCTCCAGCGTCTTTGGATTGTCATACTCAATCTACTCTTTAAACGTGATAGGCAAATAGCTGCGATAACGATGTATATTTGGTTTTTCATGTATTATATATGGTACGTAATGAAGCAGACTTAGGAATTTACGATGGAGCTCTTTCATGGTCATAGCTCCTAGTCTTAACTAGTAAAATTCCCTATCCTTCTCCTCATAATATTGTTTTGAAAGGCATTTTCGTTTAAAATGTTTTTTAAAGGTTTTCCAGGTTACGTATCTTTCCTTTATTCCCTTTACTTTCTTTATATCCTTCCACCATATATCTGCTTTTCTAGTTAAATTATATATGGCCATTTTAGTTTTCAGTTCGTCGGAGTAATTATAGATTTGGAAGTATTTCTTCATCCCTGACAATGAGGCTTTCGCCTCTTCTCCTTTTCAATTTCACCATTAAACATTAGTGGTTTAATCTTTTAAAACTCCCCAGAGATTTCTTCATACGATTTGTATTTCTTCTTCTTTTTATTATCATCGCTACTTTCACTAGAATATTGTTGTTTTTATGTGTGATGTTTGACTGATTACTCACTGGAAGTTTCAACCCTATGTCTGGAAAATTCCAGTTGTTTTCCCTTATGTTTGTAAGGTGTAGCTTTTGGCATATTATATTCGGGTTCTTTGCCTTTCTCTTTTTCATCATTACGTATTTTAGCTAGTAAAATATTATTCAGCTCCTCTTAAGCTTTCAGGATTCGTTTATTATCCTCCTTAACTATTTTTAACTTTGATCTTTGTTGGATGCTATGGGCAGACCCGGGTTTACTATAATCAACCAACAACACCCCTAGCTCACTGGCCCTTTCGGCGACAGACCGCAAAGCGGCCTGAAGTCTCACCCAAAGTGACTCTTAAGGGTTGGCCAAGGACTCAAGTGCCTTGGACCAAGTTCTGTGGCGATCCTACTTTCAACTCGCAGCTCTTCTAGCTACAGGTCTCTTTCTCTGTGCGTCGCACGACCTTCTACTCGCGTCGCGCGATCTCCTCGTCTCGCAACTCTTCTAGCAACAAGATATTCCTTTATACCGCCGTGCGGTCCTTCTCTATGTCGCGCACTTTCCCTGACTCGCGATATCTCCGGCCTTATCGCATCGCCACTCACCGTGCGACACGCAGCTCCTGCCCAACGCTATGTCCTCAACCAGCAGTATCGTGCACCGCAGCTCCTCTGCCGGTGCGGAATCACCTCTCTGTGATATCCTACCTCCGCGGTTTAGAGCACTTAACGTTGCTCGTGTCGACATGCAAGACTTAACATACAAGGCTATTCGATACTGCAACTAGTGACTGTTTCACGCAAAGCATAAATGAACCATACACAACATGCCAAAGACTTCGACTTATGTTTATCCTTCTATATTACGGTGAACTGATTAACACATTCATTCATTAAACTGTAAACAAAGCCCATGAATTGATTGAGAAATGCATAAGTAAACATAACACATAATCCAATCGCATAACACTTGATTTTAACGTGGCTCACCTCCAGGATGGAAGTTACGTCCATAGAACTGTGTTTTTCTTATAGCTCAGGGGAAGGTAAAACATAGTTCTGCTGCACCGCATATGCAGCTCAAGATCTTCTTTCTTAGATCTCTTTTCTCTCTATATTGCTCTCCTACAATATACTCTTCCCTCTCTGTCGATCCCTGCGGATCATTACATGCATACTCTATAAGCCAGCTACTGGTTACAGTAAGATTGCTACGGCTAATAACAGAACCAGAGCTGGGCTTTCAACAGTCTAATAATCTACAAACCAACTAACAACTGAACGAACCAACAAAATGACTAGCTAACCCCTTTACAATACAAAATATATCCTTTTATAGGCAGCCCGAAGGTCTTGCCATTACAACACTGTGGGCCTGTCCCAACAGTAACCCAAACCCTAACTAGTGACAGTCAGCCATATCTATACTTGAGGTAGCCGCTTTCCGTCGCACCACAGCTCTCTGCAGTCTTCCATGCTTCCCAGCACTGATCATGGGTACTATGCACCGCTTCCCTTTTCTGTCCTTCGTCTTCAATGCTTCAGCCTCGTTGCTCCTTCTCCTTTATGAGGGTCGCTAAGCCCTCCTGTCTTCCGCCGCTGCCTTCAATGCAGTGGGTGAGCTGTCTCTTCTCAGTTGCTCAGGTACCGTTGCCTTTCTTGACTTCTCTATCTAAAAAGTCATGGTTTCCGGCTCTTCTCTACAGCTGGAAACGTACTACGGTGTCGTAGCTCTGTCTTATCTTCTTTCCGCCAAAACTTATCTCTCCGCTAAACTAGCAGCTTCTTCTGTAGCTATGGGACCCTGCTCCAACAATCCCCTAACACTTACTTGTGGCTCATCCTCGAGCCACTTCCAGCGGGCTTCTCCTGCTGCAGCTTTGCCTTGGCTTCCTACGAAGTCCTCTGCAACCTGTCTCGAAGTCCTACGACTTCCTTCTCCATCACTTCGGCACGCTCTTTATAGTTTATGTAACTTGGTTTGCTGGGATCTCTTATCCTTCCTGCCCGATGTCATGGTCTCGCTCTCTTTTCTCCTGAAACCTTTTAAGAGCCTTCTAGTGTTTGAGTGGTTTTCCGCAGATATCCTTTCCTCTTTATTTGGGTTAGAACTTTTATCACAAGAAAAATCTGTATCTTCCAGCCTTCTCAAACATTTCATTCAGTCTGGAGCCTTGTATATGAAAGAGATACAAACCATGAATTTCGTTCTGAGAACAAGCCTTTGTCTGTGTTCTGGAATTCTACTGACTGCTGGGTTTGTTGTCTTCTTCCACTTCTCTTCTCTTCTAAGTGCTCCAGGTACACATGTTGCCTCTGATCATCAGATTTTTGTTTCATTGCCTCCGCAATCTCTTGTGCTTTTCTTAGCTGATCAGATAGGTCGGCAACCTTCTCCTGTTGCTTTCTTTTTCTCATTTTTACTTTCCACCTAGCGGGATATTTCTTCTTGTAGCTAGGGTTTTCACCCTAGCTTGTGCTGATGAGCACCTACTAAGGAATCTGGAATCCTTAGTAGCAGTTCGATTAAACAAAAAATAAACTGGAAA